>OZ038515.1:62623432-62793432 GCA_964036315.1 Acanthosepion esculentum | reverse complement strand
AGTTTGCCACGATGGATGCGGTCGAATCTGGGACCCCTAACAGGTGCTACCACCCGGGGTCAGGGTGGACCTGGGAAGACACTATCTTTAGCCCAAACCATAAAATTGTGTTCAACATAAAAGATGTCCATAAAGTTCGTGTGTACTTTAAAAAATTTATAACTTTATTTGTATTTGCGATAGAAATAATTTGTAAAAAGGATTAGAAAGAAGTAAATCTATATTTTTAAGGTTTTATTGAAATTTTATTTAAGTTTCCACATGTCCTCCATCATTAGCAATACAAAGGGTAATACGATTTTGCAGTTCACGGAAAACATTTGCCAACTGATTTACAGTAATGCCTGAAATCACATTAGTTATTTTAGCTATATAAAACTAGGTACATTAAACTTTATAACATTTTTTACATATTATTTCTATCGCAAATACAAATAAAGTTATATATTTTTTAAAGTGCACACGAACTTTATGGACAACCTGTATTTATATATTCGGCACTAAATGACCCATCGAGGTGTTTATATGCCACTAAACAAAATGAATCAACCGACATGAAAGAAGACTTTCATGGCATTAATCCATATAAAATCCGACAATTTTTTTAAAGAAATCAAACTGTATTCCCAAATCCAACTTCAACGAAACGACAAAAAAAAACAAACACACACACATATCACCACCTTTAGTAATTCTGTCCACACAAACATTTATGAACAAAAAAAGCTGAGTATCATCTACCATGTATTCAATTGTGAAAGCAGAATAACATATAACATATTTTTATTACTTCAAAGGTTCGAAGAAGATTAAATTTCAGCATTAAATGACCCATGAAGGAGTTAATATGCCGTTAAACAGAAAAATGAATGCATTCTGCAATTCCCTTGTTACTGAGAAGAACTGTATATAAATGGTTTGTTATGTTCTATTTTTATATTCTTTCGTTCTTTGGGGTGATTTGTTCGTCCTGGGCATGACCATAAACTACAACCGGTAGCAAGGCCTCTGATTGGGAGATTTGAGGTTTTGAAGAGCGTAGAACCACCTTTTAATTGCTGTGATTCCCAGGTCCACCCTAACCCGGGGTGGTAACACCTGTTAGGGTCCCAGATGTGGGCAAATAGTTAACAATCCACCCAAACGAAACAGTATGAAAGTATAAAAAACACATTTTATAGTAAAAATACCAGCAATACATTTTTATATAAAAAAATTGACAATAATACATATTTATAGTAGAATTCCATCATGAAAAAAAAACAAACTCTCTCATGACATTAATCCATATAATATACAGTTTCTTAAAAACTTTATTCGAAAATATAACTTTAAAAAGCTACAACATGAAACACATATCATCTTCTCTTGTAATTATGTCCACACTAACATATAAAGCGTGTTCGAATAACTTGGACCGATTTTAAATGTGAATTAAATTTAAGCGTCTAATGTTTTTTTTCTTTTTCTTTCAGATTTAACAACTTACGCACTTTACCTCATACCCCTCAAAAATTTTGCTGTGTCTTCAAGTGACTAAGTTCCATCAGGGTAACAGATCTTCACCTACTTTCTAAAATTCAGGATTTCGTTAGCCACTTATACGGTGCGACCATATATTAAAAAATCGGCCTGATTGTGACTTTTTTTTTTTTAAATAAAGATTTACCTAATAAAGGGTGTTCCAATAACTTGGACCGATTTTAAATGTGAATTAAGTTTAAGGATCTAATAATTTTTTCTTTTTCTTTCAAATTTAAAAACTTAAGTTTTTGGCAATTTCAACCATGGAAAGATTAACAATCAAGTTATTGAAGCCTATTACGAAAATGAACGTTCAAACAGAATCTGAATGAGAAGTTCCCAGGTCACATCATCTCTCGAAATAGCGAATTCAATTGGCTACCACGATCGTGCGACTTGACGCCTTTAGATTTCTTCCTTTAGGGCCATCTCAAAAGTAAGGTCTATGCCAACAAACCAACAATTCAACAACTGAAGGATGAGATAATAAGGTACATTGGTGAGACCGAGGAGCAACTATATAGAGACGTAATCAAAAATTTTCACCAAGTGGAGGTGTGCCGTCGAAGCCTTGGCGGACATTTGGGCGATATTATTTTTCACACATAATTGTAATGACTTAAATAACATGATCTAATTAAGGAATAAATAAATTTTCACCAATAACACTAATTTATTTACTACTGACTTTGATCCGTCTTAATGAAACACCCTTATATATAATCCGTCTTAATGAAACACCCTTTATATACACGAAACTGTGTATCATCTACCTCGTATTCAAAGCAGAATATCATATATCGTATTTTTATTACTTCAAAGCTCCCAAGAAAATTAAATTTTGGCATTAAATGACCCAAAAGGTGTTGATATGCCGTTAAACAATTAACTCAAATCATTCTACAATTTTAGTAGAGATTCATGTCTGACAATAGGCCAAAATTATACATATATAAGCTTTGAGAACTCTTTTAGAAACGAACACGCGAAAGAGCGTACAGAGACATTCTGCCAAGATCGGGTGTATTTTTTATATTAATGCTCACCCAATACAAGGCCAATGAGGCACTCAAGGTAGAAGTTTACTGCGTGGTATTTGATGAGCGTAAGAAAAGTCAATAAGTGAAATTTGTAGGCTTATGCAGGACAGATAACGGTTAACCTGAGACTTGAATAGTTCCGGATTGTAGTGATTGGGAAAACATCCTGCGGGGCGTCAGTCCCACAAAGCAGCAGTTGTTGGGAAGGATCTGTCTGAATGGAAACTTCTTACTATTCGGTAGGTCGGCGTAGACTCGACTGCCGCTCGTCACCTCGGGTCCGCGACGTGCATCGGCAACCCACCCGACCCGTCTTGAAACACGGACCAAGGAGTCCTGTCCGTTCGCGAGTCGTAGGGGCCCCGAAGAATCCCGATGGAATGCTTCCCTCTTGTGTATATGACATGGCGGATTCCAGTTGTAAATGTCACGGCTAGTGGGACCAAGGAATGTAGCTGGTCAGAACATATGCCGTAGAAATAGCGATAGAACAGCGAGATAGTCGCCCCGTTTTGTCTATGAGAAAAAAGGTTGCAAGGTTGAACTAATTCATCACCTTTAGATTTCTTCCTTTAAGGTCATCTCAAAAATAAGGTCTATGGCAACAAGCCAACAATTCAACAGCTGAAAGGTGAGCTAATAAGGCATATTGATGAGATCGAGGAGCAAATATGCAGAGACGTCATGAAAAATGTTAACCATCGAGTAGAGGTGTGCCGCCGAAGCATTTGCGGACATTTGGGCGATATTATTTTTCACACATAATTGTACTGACTTAAATAACACGATCCAATAGAGAAATAAATACATTTTCACCAATAACACTGATTTATTTACTGCTGATTTTGATCCCTCTTAATGAAACACCTTTATATATAATCCATCTTAATGAAACACCCTTGATATGCACGAAAGCTGGGAATCATCTACCAATGTATTTCCATGGGAAAAAGGTTGCAAGGTGGAAATAATCGATCACCCACAAAGACGCGCAAACGCTTTTGAACTAGATCAACCCAGGCAAGTGTGGATTTGACAGCTCCAGATATGGCAGCAATACACCACTTTTGGTTTGATCTGGCACTTGTAAATAGAGAGTATAAAATGGGACGTCAGATATTACTGGCGCGGTACGATGTACCGACCATCTTCAACAATTGCTCGAATATATGAGTTTAACTGGAGGTCTGAATTTAGATTGAGTCCCTGAAGACGTTCAAAGCAAGGGTCCTCCCTGAGAAAAGACCCGTCCATCATGATAGGGTCTGCTCGTATATGCGGTGTCCCTTCAGGACATTGGCAATCGTGGCTCTCGACTATTTTGTGCTCTTAGTAGCACTTAATATATTTTATCTTTTTGCTATCTCTCCGAAATGTTGCTCCGACGTCCATTCATTCAAGTTCGCCAGGGAGATTATGCATTTTTTTTATTGTCCATCTTGCCTTCAATCTGTCCTGTGAGTATCAGATTTCCTAAGCCCTCTTTCCTCATTATGCACCCGAGAAAATTTAACTTTCTCTTCCTGATGTTAATTATAAGTTTTCTTTTTTTTTTCATTGTCTCTAAAACGTCGTGGTTACTAACATGTTCGGCTCATGGTATTCTCAGCATCCTTCTGTAGAACCATATTTCTGTTGCTTCAAATCTCTTCTTCTTTTTCGAGGAGATTGTCCAGTATTCACAGCCATATAGGAGGATGGATGTTATATAACATTTCAGTGCACTTTTGCTTGTTTCTAATAAAATTCTTTTGTTTCTTCATACAGTAGAATCCCTGACAACCGGAGGAATTGTTTACAAAGTCCGGATATGAGGGATTGCGGATATGAGGAATTGGTTACAAAGTCCGGGTGTGAGGGATTCCGGATATGAGGAATTGGTTAATACGAGGGATTCCGGATATGAGGAATTGGTTACAAAGTCCGGATATGAGGGATTCCGGATATGAGGGATTCCGGATATGAGGAATTAGTTACAAAGTCCGGATATGAGGGATTCCGGATATGAGGAATTAGTTACAAAGTCCGGATATGAGGGATTCCGGATATGAGGGGTTATATTTAGATTAAAATAAAAGAACTGATATCAGGTTTAACATTTATTTTCAATGTTTTATTGTAAACAAAATAAGCTAATGGTGAATGAATTATAACAGAATTGATTTTAAGGAACAAGAAATAAATTATGTAATGTTAATGAAAATTCGGAATATAATTCGCCGAGACATATCACTTAATTGCAATAAACAAGTTACATTTATTATTTACTGTTTTATTATTTCTCTACCATCGCGGCTACCATCCTTCAACTCGCCTCCACTGGTCTGGTCACGTGTCCATAATACGTCCCACTCGACTCCCACTATCATCCTGTTTAGAGAACGCGCCGGTGGCAAAAAGCTACACGGAGCGCCAAAACCATGTTTCGAGGATCAGTTGAAGATATCACTGACACAGGCCGACATCGACCCTGAAACCTCGGAAACCGTTGTTGCAAATGGGCCTTCCTGGCGTGGAACCATCCATGGAGGGAGAAGACCCAGACTTTCGAGTCCAACTGTCAACATGCAGCGGATCTGCGACGTGCTGTACAGCCACGTTGTACATCCACAAACTCCTCTGCGACTTTTGCTCACGACTCTTCAGGAGTAGACTGAGATTTCATAGCCATCTCCGCCACCAGAGCAGGGAAAGGAAATAAAGAGAGAGGATGGCGATCCTGATGCGAGCGGCTGTCGACGACTATTTTAGATGGAAAAAAAGTACGAGAAATCGAGGAAAAGTTTTCGCGTGACGCGTTTAATCCTTTAGGACTTCATCGGACCAAATTGTGGTTTACGTTGAGATAATAATAGTTTAGTGCTACAAGTCTTACTAATTAACCCATAGCTGGGGGATAAGAGGTGGATTGATACCTTTTCCAATGGTATTTGCGCGTACATGACTGTAACGAAGCCAAGGCCTATTAACAATTCCGTGACAGTATCTAATACACCAACCATACATTCACAGAACCCTTCTATTCTCAAGCGGTCACCCATCTAGATAGTGACTATGCTCGACGTTGTTTAACTTCGAAGATAGTCCAGGGGATGCTTCAACGAGATGTGGCCGTATGCCATTCCTAGTTTCTTTCAGGAAATGTCACTTCAGTATATGGGTGACCATGGCCCTTGACAGCCCGTAATCGTCTATGGCTTTTACAACACATTTTTGCGGGTGTAGACGATTATTTTAGGGGAATAAAATCAGAATCATACATCATTCATCCTCGGCATTGAGGAACGCAAACATTTTAACTTGACACCAGAACATACGTCAAGCAATTTCATATTTCACACTTAACGTAAAAACCTTCTGTTAACATAATATCAGCCTGCCAATAATTCTCACTCAAGCAATATATATTTCAAACTTACGACTTGAATACGCAACCAACTTCAATATAAAATACCTGATCAAAGAAAGACAACCCTTTCAGACTCTCAGTAAGTCTTTTGAAATCGACACAAATTATTTGCAAACATAACCTTTTAAATTCACTATAAATACCTAAATATTGAAATATACGAAAAAAATGGGGTGAAATTGGCTTACGGTAAAAATCATATACGGCGATGTTTCCTACGGCGAAAATTCCTGAGGCGAATTTTCCTACGGCAAAAATATTTAAGGCGAATATTCCGGAGACGCCTGAACACAGTCGGAGGGGATATACACTGTAGAAGATTTAAAACTTCATTTAATTAAAATAAAGCAAATTGATTTTTTTTAACTTTATTTAACCTGTCCGTCATTGTTTAGATAAAAAATTACTTTCATTTCTATCATTTAAATAAAGGTAGATGGTTATCTTTTTTTCTTTTTTTTTTATATTGGATTAATTTTCAATAACTTTCAACACGGACAGGAAAACTACAGAGAATGGTTTCTAACGATTTTAGAAATAGAGTGTATTTTCAAAATTCTGTAACTATAAGCGGCATTTATAGCACAGATAAAGCAACGGGAAAATAAAATGGTGTTTATTGCCAATCAAACTATGGCAGCTTCCAGTCAATAAAATCTCTGCTGCAGTTAATCGAACCTGATATGATCGAAGTTAAATTATATTGACCCTAAACGCCAGACATTTAATTGCATAAAATATTAGCAGTACCGAAAAAAAAAAAAATTGTAGTAATGCGACTTCCGTAAAATAACACGAATAAATCTTTGACCAATCCATTCTGAATATGTTTCATTAGAAATGAAGTTTCTAGCGACCGAGACACACAAAAAAAAATACGGTAATGATTTATGCATTATGGATGACCATGCAAGAAATAACACATTTCCTTTTCGATCACAAACAACACGGTTTGTTTATAGAAAATCAAACGCTGAGGTTAGAAAAAATGTAAATATTATTTCTTTTTTTGTTTCTACCATAATATTTTTTCTGCTCAGTATTCCGGTAGAATAAATGAGGAAACCAGTTTTTTTTTGGATTCTATTTTTGCACAAAAGGCAACCAAATTCGCTTAAATAAACAATTCCCAGGCGAAAAGAGGTTTTCCGTTTTAAGATGACATAGTCTTGTCAAGTACGGCCCAAGGCCAATAGTTTAATTTCATTTTCTAATAGTATCCCTAGGTTGATTGATTCATTTTTTTTACGGCTTACCAACTCTTTGCAGATTATTTAAGGCCAGAAAATATTTGTAGATTGTAAGACATTTTTTTAGATAATAACGGTTTAGTGATATTAGTCTTACTATTTAACCAACAGGTGGGGGAAAAAGGTGGATTCATGTCTAATTAAAATTTGATGAACAAACGAAATTATAATGTGGATATAAAGTGGGTGATGAAGTCCATATTTCAATCAATATATAAAACGATCTCTCACTCTGTGGCCGCAGGAGTTTCTATACATTTATATACAAGAGAATACAAATAAATTTAAAGATATGACAGTGTAGGTAATCAACATTTCATTGATTGATTGGTTCGTTTTTACGGCTTATCAACACTTTTCAGGTTATTAAAAGACAGAAAATATTTTTAGATTCTAAGACAATTTTTTGGGGGATAATAATTAAGGCTACAAGTCTTACTAATTAACCCATAGCTGGGGGATAAGAAGTGGATTGATACCTTTTTCAAGGGTATTTGCTTGTACGTGACTGTATCGAAGCCAATGCCGATTAACAATTAATCCATTATGTATGATACCATCCACACATCCAAGTTCACAGAACTTGATATTCCCAAGCGGTCACTCATCTAGGCAGTGACCATGTTCGACGTTGCTTAACTTCGAAGATCGTCTGGAGACCGGTGTTTCAACGTGAAGTGGCCGTACGCAATGCCTAGTTTCTTTCAGGAAATGTCACTTCAGTATATGGGCGACCATGGCTCTCGACAGCCCGCAATCGTCTATGGATTTTACAATACATTTTTTTTTGTCTCTGCTGCATTTGCACACCCGATCATTTGCCCAAGCTAATCAGATGGTTTTCTCACAGCTTCGCCTAGTTTATTATGCTCTCGAGTGTTTTAATTCTCCATACCGTCTTTTCTCGTTACGCACCCTACAAAGATAATCTGTCTCTTAATAATTACCGATAATTTATTTGTGGTTCCTGGAACTGCTCTTGTTTCTCAGATACTCCGACGATGGAATCATCAAAATTCGTCGGTAAAATCAAATTTATGTCAGGCCCCTGCACTCGTGTTACTGGTGCCAAACAACCCCAGTACAAACAGCCGCTTCCTTGATTGTAGTTAACGGTCAGGGCGGATGGTTCTCCCGACGGAATCAACGGTCACCTATCCGTGAACAAGCCGAGCCTTCAAGTTCACTAGAATTTCCACCACTTGACTGTTTCATGGAGATTTTTTAAGTATAAAACCGGTAAACGTCGATGAATTAAGGCCAGATACTGAACAAGATGTACGCGAATCCTATTATTACGCATTATCGTAGTGCCTGGACAAGAATTGGTCATCAGTTTGAAAAGAGGTATTGTGACAAAGTTGAATCCTGTCTGTAGATTCTATTACAGACCACCACTGATGACGGACTGATGTTCTCTCAGGGAGGCTCGATGCCTTGAAAGGCTATGTGGCCTTAAACTCACCCCAGACCTCAAGCGGAACTTGTACATACGATCCATCTTTAAAGAGTCCGGAAAAATAGTCGCTCTAGTAAGTACCTGACTCCACATGTTATTCTCTATCTTTAAAAGAGCCAGATCAGACCTAAAATGGAGTACTGATGTCAGATTTGGGTAGGATCTGCCCAGTCCTTACTTTCGGGTATCAATAGACTTCAAAAGACTTCCTACATCCTCATGGGTGACAATTTATTCCCCATCCTACAAATCCTCTCTCACAGACGGGGTGTGGCAAGCATCTCATTGCTCTGTTTCTAATTCCATGGAAAATGCACTGACGAACTGCATTTCTTAGTTTCACCAGTTCTAACCTTTACGGCTAGGACCCGTCATACCTCTCATATTGTAGAAAACCATTCTCACCCCCTCCTGGTTCCATTGGTGAGATGTAAGTTCCACTGGAGCACCTCCTTCCCGAGAACGGCTGCTCGGCTCTCAAGATTTCCTCGATCAAGACAATCTTAACCTATTCAAGTTTAGGGCTAACAGTTATCTTTTCGCATAAATTGCCTCTTATGCTATAAACCTCTACCCTGAGTGGCTACCGGGTCTTGTACAGGGTGAATCTAGCTGTAAAAAAAAATTTGAAAATGAAATGTATTTTAATAAAGACTGACTGTATAAATATTAAAATATATTTACATTTGTGAAAGACACCCCCACAACACCCTACCCCCTCACACGTGCGGCACCTTTGGAAATTGCCTGAAAACTATACCACGGGTTGACTCAAGCCTTGTGAGTAAAACTGGATGACAGAATTCTTTGGGAGCCGCCGACGGTTGTGCTAGCACGAAGTCACAAGTCATCGTGACCGAGGGTTTGAGTATGCTAGACCTGTTCAGACTGTTGATCAAGCTACATAACGCACTCTCTACCAGAAAGTGTAACTAAGGTCCGCTCAGCATATTTGCAGTTCTGTGGGCGTTGAACAAACAGAAATATGCCTGAGCTGGCGTCTGCAACAGGGATTGACTAGCCCGCATAGTAGACGGTCATCCTCGGATACGAGTGAGCAGCCATTATATATATATATATATATATATATATATATATATATATATATATATATATATATATTATTTTTTACCTATACTGTAACTCTGGCGGTGTGAAAAAAGCAGATAATGCAATGTAAATAAAAAAAATTATTAGACAAACTGATATTTGGCGAAAAAAATTCAATGAAAAAAGAAAAGACTAAAAACATCCGTGCTGCTTGAAAATAATCAATCAGCACTGCAATGTCTGGCCAAAAGAAAAATCACCGACTGATTAACATAAAAGTGCTTAATACATTAAGTAGAGGAAAAACTGGGAAACATAGAACCAGAGTTATTCTGATGATCCGCTAGGTGAAACCTAGGTACATAGGTTCTAGGTTCTGGCTTTGGCTCCTCTCTCTCTCTCTCTCTCTCTCTCTCTCTCTCTCTATATATATATATATATATATAGTTACCTGACGATTGCACTAGCATGAAACAGAATGTCGCCTCTAAGTGTTGACTTCTATGTTCACTTTTATATTTACACACGCTCTATCTCTGATATTGAGCACTTTATCCCACAAATATAGCACACTTTAAGACTATATTTCTTCATATATATATATATCTCGTAAACTCTCCCATTATGAATCGTGCGAATTTTTCCATTACGAAAGGAACCTGTCGTCACATATGTCAAAGTAAATATCTCCTTCTCCAACATCCGTGGCATTAGAACCAACTTCTGCAGCGTTGAGTCTTTCCTCGTTGCTAAGTGCCCGGATAGAGTGGCCCTGTGTGAGACCAATCTTGACTCCTCTATCCCTTCCTCTGATCTCTCGATCCCTGGATACCTTCCTCTCCTCAGAAAAGACCCTCTAACCCACAAGCATGGCTTGGGTGTCTACGTCAAGGATCATCTCCCGCTGGCTAGAGAGTACTCTCTCGAATCGCCGGATCATTCGTACTTGTGTCTCCGGCTATCGCTTCTCAATGCTGTAAGCTATCTTTTCTTCCTCTAACGCTCTCCATCCTCTCAGGACTGTGGGATACTCGATGTCATTTCTGACAGCATAGATAGGGCCCTCTCTGTCCATCCGTACGCTCACATATTTGTGTTTGGCGATTTTAACGCCCATCACAACCAATGGCTTAAGAACGTTACTACCGACCTCGCAGGCATTCATACTCTCAACTTTTCAGTCTCTCAATCCCTCACTCAGATAATCGATTTCCCCACGCGTTTTGCTTAACCGTGACTGTAAGGCCTCACTCATCGACCTGTGTTTTACCTCCATCCCTGAGTCTTGTAGTGCCACGCAGCTCTGTCCTATCGGTAACTCCGATCATGCTGTAGTGTCTGTTAGCATCTCCTTCAGCCCCACCCCCTGCAAGGAGCCTCCTACCACCAGAACCACATTCTGCTACCAACGGGCTGACTGGGACTCGTTTCGTGACTTCCTCCGCGATGTCCCCTGGGATGCTGTATTTAAGCTCCCCATTCAAGATTGTGCTTCAGAGTTCTCTACCAGGGTTAAAGCTGGAATCGAAGTTTTCATCCCCTCCAGGAAATTCAAGGTCAAACCGCGCTCCTGCCTCTGGTTCACAGCTGCTTGCTCAGCCGCCATTGCCCATGGGAACCACTTCTTCCACCGTTTTCGTAGTGATATGACCGACTCCAATAGACGTCTATTTACCTCTGCCCGTAACGAGTGTAAGCGTATCCTCGACGATGCCAAGTCACTATTTGCTGCTCGGATGAAGGAACGTATTGCATCCCGCAAATTTGTCTCCAAAGATTATTGGCGCCTCTGCAAGAGCGTTCTGAACAATAACAAACCCTCCATTCCTCCCCTGTTCACTCAGTTTGAGGTCCTGACCACCTCTGCCAACAAGGCCGAATGCTTTGCTCGGAAGTTTTCTTCCATTGCTACGCTAGACTCATCCGGGGTACCCTTGCCCGATTTCCCTCCCAGAACTGAGGCCCCCTTGGACAGATTGCACATAACCCCGTGGTCGGTATTGGGCATTATTTCTAACTTAGATCACCACAAGGCTACTGGTGGTGACGGGATACCAGCCATTGTCCTGAAGAAATGCGCACCTGAAATGGCGCCTGCCCTCTCTAAATTATACAACCGCTGCCTCAAGGAGTCCTGTTTTCCTGACTGCTGGAAGTCCTCAACCATTGTTGCTGTCTTTAAGAACTCTGGTGACCCCTCCGACCCTTCCAATTACCGTCCTATCAGTCTCCTACCCCTCTTCGGCAAAGTCTTCGAGGCCATTATCAACACCGAAGTGATTAATCATCTGATATCCTATGATCTGCTCTCAGACAAGCAGTATGGTTTCCGCTTTGCCCGATCTACTGCCGATGTGCTTACGGTCATCACTGAATTTGTCTACCAAGCTATCCATAATAACGGTGAAGCTCGTGCCGTGGCCCTTGACATCTCCAAAGCATTTGATAGAGTTTGGCATGCCGGCCTTCTTCGCAAGCTCCAGGGTTATGGTATCACAGGTCGATTGTTTGACCTAATACAATCATTCCTGTCAAACCGGGAATTGAAGGTCGTTCTCAGTGGATTCATCTCCAGCTCCTATCCCACTAACGCAGGTGTTCCTCAAGGCTCCATCATAGGCCCTACTCTGTTCCTCATATTTATAAACGACCTTCCTGACGCCATAGACTCCCAAGTCGGCATCTACGCTGACGACACCACAATTTACTCCTGCCTCAAACACAAATCTAGTGATGCTGACAAAGTTAATCTGGCAGCTCAAATTGAAAAGGACCTCCAATCGATTGTGAACTGGGGCGAGAAATGGATGGTTAACTTTAACGCCTCTAAAACAAAACTGCTCTCTATTAATCACCACAAGGATCCATCCCTGCATCCCATTAGAATGTCTGAAGACCAACTTCTCGAGAGCTCCTCTCTGTGGCTGCTCGGTCTCACGCTGTCCGCTGATCTGAGATAGAACAAATACATCGAGTCAGTTGCATCATCCACCGCAAGGAAAGTTGGTTCCCTGTGCCGAGCCAGGAAATTTTTCTCCCCGGAATCGATCCTCCGAGTCTATAAATCGACCATTCGCCCTTGCATGGAGTATTGCTGCCATATATGGTCTGGGGCCCCTGCTGTTTGCCTCAGGGTTCTTGATAAGATCCAGAGACGGATATGCAATGTGATTGGCCCTGATCTGTCATCTCGTCTGCAGTCGCTCTCTCACAGACGCGATGTTGCCTCGCTCTGCCTTTTTTACAAGTAATTTCACGGTAATTGCTCCGAGGAGCTGCTTTCGCTTGTCCCTAGGCCACGTGAATTTAAACGTCCTACGAGGCTGGCATCCCGTTCCCACCCCTACACCGTTGAAACTGTTAGATGTAGACGTCTCTTCTACTCCAATAGCTTCATGTCTCGCACATCTCGCCTATGGAACTCCCTTCCCTATTACTGTTTCCCTGACAAATACAATCTCCAACGGTTTAAGTGTAGCGTCAATCGACATCTCCAGTTGCCTTGATCTATCCACTTCCCTTCTCCACATCTTTCATTCCTATCTGCTCTCGCTCCAAATCTTCTGTAACCCCCTTGCCTTGATTGACCCACTGTCTTTCTCTTTCTCCACATCCTCTCCTTTACCACTCCTATCTGCTCTTCCTCCAACCCATCTATAACCCCTTGCGTGATAGTGGCCTCCAGCCTTGTTTGGGGTGATACGCTTTAAAAAAAAAATCAATTCTGCTCTGTGATGTCCACTGAAGTTTGTGTTCTCACAGCTGTGCAAATTTAGACAAGGTTATTATCTTATAATTTGTACATGCGTTCGTTTCACAATTTTATTATATATGTTATTTTTATACTCAGACCGCACCTCTTTTTCTTTTGTAATCCGATCACAGAAAATACCTGGTGTAATGCTGAACCTGATGATGCAATTTATAAATAAAAAAATATGTCACAAACTGATATCTTGGAAAAAATTTCAATGAAAAAAGAAAAGACTAAAAACATCCGTGCTGCTTGAAAATAATCAATCAGCACCGCAATTTCTCGCCAAAAGTTAAATCACCGACAGAGTTGATACGTAAAAGTGCTCAATACACTAAGTAGATCAACATTCTGAGTTAGAATTATCCTGATGATCCTGTAGATGAAACATAGGTAGATAGATTCTCGCTCTTCATCATATATATATATATATATATATATGGCCTGACGATTGCATCTAGCATGAAACAGACTGTCGCCTCTAAGTGTTGACTTCTATGTACACTTTTATATTTACACTCGCTCTATCTCTGATATTGAGCACTTTATCCCATAAATATAGCACACTTTAAGACTATTTCTATATATATATATATATATATATATATATATATATATATATTAATGCATGTTTCATTAAATAATATAGACAGGTTTTGTCTATTTGTTTGTCCATTTAAACTTAATCACATTATCGTTGAAATATGTAGTCATGTGTGACGTCACGAGCTATGACGCGTTTTTCGCTTTCTTGTCTCGTAAATAAGAGTTTGTCGTTACTTTGAGCTTATTGAAACAGCAAGGGCAGACCATTATTGTGGTTTCGTATATGTGTTGTTTGATTTGTTAAAATTGTCATCTTTGATAATGGCTTATGTAAAGCTTAGATTAGATTTAAACATGTGTCAATATGGTGTTTTCCTTTCGTCTTTCAACGATAATGTGATTAAGCTTATCAGACAATAAGAAAGGAACTTACTTAAAATAAATAGACAAAAACTGTCTAGATTATTTAATGAAACATGCATTAATATATATATATATATATGTTTAAACGTTATTTTGGAAATGGATACTCATATTTGAGTAGCTGCTGTTTTAATTTGTTTATTTAGTAATCTTAGAAAAATATGAACCATCCGGCATCTCCTGAAAAATTAATTTTTGTTGAGCTCATCAGAGAGAAAACAAAAATTGGAATCAGTGACGAGTACTGCTGCTGATGCAAGACTCTTCGTTTAGACAAATCAAGTTCTCCTGTCACTGGCGTGTTTGTCTAAAAATTAATACCTCTAAATTCACATTCCTAAAAATCAGTCGGGTTTCGATCCAGGCTTTTGGCAATCGGAAGTCTAGCCACATCTGTGCATGACTATATATATATATATATATATATATATATATATATATATGAAGAAATATAGTCTTAGAATGCGCTATATTTATGGGATAAAGTGCTCAATATCAGAGATAGAGCGTGTGTAAATATAAAAGTGAACATAGAAGTCAACACTTAGAGGCGACAGTCTGTTTCATGCTAGATGCAATCGTCAGGCCTGACGATTGCATCTAGCAATTTAGCATAAAACAGACTGTCACCTCTAAGTGTTGACTTCTATGTTCACTTTTATATATATATATATATATTATATCGTAAAACTAATGCAAGTCAGTTCAACCATTTTTTCTCGCCACGTGCCTCTCACTCCTATTTCTTCGTCCTTCTACCACCTTCTTGGCTAAGAACACACATTCCTCAATTTTTATTTGTTTTTACCCTGCCTCATATTATACATTCACTTTCTTCTCTCGGATTTACGGCTGATGTATTGGATTCGAATTTTAGTCCGGTTTGTTGCATTCACTTACAAGCGAATACCCTTGGGAAAGGCATGAACTCATTACATCTTCCCCCAATTTAGCCCTTCTCAGCAGTCTTGGGGAAGGACAACTCTGAATTCAAAAGCTTATGTGTCCCTTTGACGAAATCACTCAGCACACAGAACACCGCCTGCTTTTCTTTCTTCTTCTTCCTCCTGCTTTTTCACTCCCTCCTCCTCGTGCCCATTCTTCTATTCGCCTCATCCTACCACCGTTTTACACTTCCTCCTGCATTTTTCAACACTTCCATCTTTCTCCTCATCTTTTTTCTTCCTCCGCTGCTTTTCAATCCCTTCTTTTCGTTCTCTTCCATCTTCTTCCTTCCGCCATTTGTTCTCTTATGCCTCCTCTTTTCATCCCTTCCTCCCATTCTTTCTCCTCCCTTTTCCATATTTTCATTTCGTTCTTTTTCCTCTTCATCCCACCTTAGTTGTCTTACGGTTCTCCGTTTTTTTTCAGTCCCTTCTCTACGCTCTCCTCTTCCTCCTACCTTTGTTCTCTTAAGCTTCCCCCTTTTTTTAATCCCTTCTCTACTATCTCCTTTCTCCTCTTCCTCCCACCATTGTTCTCTTACGTTTCCCCCTTTTTTCAATCCCTTCTCTACTATCTCCTTTCTCCTCATCCCCTCCCACCTTTGTTCTCTTACGTTTTTCCCCTTTTAAAATCTCTTCTTTACGTTTTCCTTTCTCCTCATCCCCTCCCACCTTTGTTCTCTTACGTTTTCCCCTTTTTTCAATACCTTCTCTACTATCTCCTTTCTCCTCTTCCTCCCACCATTCTTCTCATACGTTTTCCCCCTTTTAAAATCTCTTATCTACGTTTTCCTTTCTCCTCTTCCTCCCACCTTTGTTCTCTTACGCTTCCCCCTATATTCAGTCCCTTCTCTATTTACGATTCCCACTTTTCGCTTATTGTTCATATTCCTCCTACTGGACTACGCATGCGCATCGTGATGTTTGCCATCACGCGCTTATGGCGGCTTCCAAATATTTTCTCAAAGACATTCGCTGGCTGTCTCCACAAAACTGTCGAGGAAGCCAAGGTAACGAGCCCTCAAGATTTATTTGATATTATGATTTAGCCTCGGGCGAGATGGAAATTTCCATTGTTTTTCATCACCTTTTTATACTGCAAAAATGAAAGCTGAATGGAAAACTGTAACTATTTGCCGAGTTGTTATTAATCTTAATAAAATGAAGCTAGTGCTTTTCACGCTATCATTTCAAATTTTTTAATTAAGTCCTACTAAGAAAGAAGGATGCTGAAATGATTTAATCCATCAGTGCTAGACGTCCATTTTTTTTTTTTAACAAAGGGATCACCTAAAATTTTAAAACCGCCAGCAAGGTAGATTATTAAATATATGATAAAACCCTTCAGGCTCACGGCCACATCACGCTGAAACACCGGTCCTGTTACGATCACCGAAGTTAAGCAACGTCAGTCCTAGTCACTACCTAGATGGGTGACCGTTTGGGAATACCAGGTGCTGTAAGTTTGGATTTGCAGATGGTGTAATCGATAATGATTTGGAATTGTTAATTGGAGAACCGATTCCATTTGAGTCCGTTATATTTACTTACACAAATATCATTGGCAAAGGTATGAATCTACCTCTGCTCCCCCACCTATGGGTTAATTACTTAGATTTGTATCATAAAAACATTATTATCGCAAAAAGAATTCTTACAGTCTAAAAATATTTTCTGTCTTTAAATAACCGGCAAAGGGTTGATAAACCGTAAAAAATTAACCATTAACTTTCTCTCCTTTATCTTACCCACACATTGTTACCAAATACTTCTGCAAACAGCCAGTAGGCTTTTCTACCCAACTTTATGTCTACATATTTTTTTATTTGTCAAATTCGGATTAGGTATGAATCCACCCTTGCTTCCTCCAGCTATGGGTTAATTAATGAGACTTGTATTCCTGAAGCATGTCTCTCTACCCCCACTTACAATATAAAAATATTTTTTGACTTAAAATAACCGCCAAAAAGCTGATAAGTTGTAGAAAACGAATCTACCAATCAATCAAACAATTCAAAGAGAAGTTCTTCCCTCCCACCAGCTATGGGTTAATTAGTAAGACTTGTATAACGAAACCATTATTATCTCAAAAAAAAAAAGAAAAAAAGAAGATAGAATTTCGTACAAAATATTTAGATTTCGACGTTAAATAACCTATAGAAGTGTTGATATGCCGCTAAACAAAAACAACCAACTCATAAATCCCTTCAGGAAGACGAAGTCCACCCTAGCCTGAAGTGAGCTAGTAAATTGGTACACTATTTACATTATTCGGACTATTGTCCTCACCTTTGTTGCCATATTTATAACAATGTTTCGGTCGTTGTACGCTCCGGCCGTCTTCAGGTGGTTAGAATGTCGAACTGAACCCTTTATTTCGCTCGCTGGGGTAGACTGTTCTAGTTCCACGTGCCATGTCTAATGGATGTCAGTTATCAGTTATCCCCTGAATTCAGCTGTCCTGGTTCTCCACTGCCTTAAAATAGTGTACATAATACCTCATCTTAAAATAGTGTACATAATACCTCATCTCAGAAATATAGGCAGATACTGAAGGGCCGAAACGTTGTGATAAATATAGCAACAAAGATGAGGACAATAGTCCGAATAATGTAAATAGTGTACATAATACATCATGTCAGAAATATAGACAGTAAATTGGTTTTGAAAAAAGGAAAACAACCTTTTTAGGCGATCCTTCGAAATCTAAATGTTGGCTACGAACTTTCGGCCCATAGTGTACGTTCCCTGATTTGGATAAACTATTGACTGGGAACAAATGTGTTTTTAGCGGTATTTTGTAGTGAATTTCTAAGACAATATTTACATATTTATACGTAGATTTATTCAACCTGACACATACCATTTTGTTCCACTACCTTTCGCCATCTTTGAGCCAGCTCTATGAATTAATTCTCGCAGAACTTTGCAAATTTCAGAGTGATCTGAGAGGGTTTTAGACACTTCCAGATAATTGAAGCTCTTTCGATTAGAAGAATTATGTAAAGATTCAAAATAAGCAGTAATTCCAGGCAAACTGTACCAATTAGTTCTTGGTCTTCAAAGAGATGTGAGACCCAGCCTTGTCCTGACGGAAGCAGGCACCCTTCCGATTCTCCAGTCGCGGTCACTTTTTTCGATTGTTGTCTTTAATCTGTCTACCTGGGTATAGAACCTGTCCGAATTCAATGTCTTAGAGTGCATAACCTAGGCTACTTTCGTTCTTCCTCAGGACCATGGATGGCTTCACATTGTTGTAAACAATCCATTTTTCATCGCTTGTGATCGTTCTTTGAAAAAACGTGTCAATGTTTTGTGTGTTTGAACAGACAATTGCAGATAGAAATGCAGTCTTAATTAATAGTGAGGCATCCAGACAACGTAGCTTACAACTCTCATATGAGATATGTGGATTATCTTTGCGATGTCCCGCGTCGTGTGACCTGAATTACTTTTAATCAGCGTTTCGATTTGGTCATTATCAACAGCCGCAGGCCTGTCTGAAGGTTCCGGTCTTCAAGATAAAAATTTCCATTTCTGAATCCGGCGACACATTTCTGAGTAGTCCTCATGGTTACAGCACCTTCTCCATAAACAGCACATACTTTTTTTACTGTTTGTAAATATTTTTTTCTTTTAGAGATATAAAAGAGAATGGAATGACGTAAATACATCTAATTTTCCTCGACTTACCTTTTTTACGCTTTGTAAAGACTTTTCGCAAGGATTAATCTTCTTGCACAAATGAAATGGTGTGTTGTCAAAAGGACATATATTGGAAGTTTGCGTATCTTTTTCAAAACAAATTCAACTTGTCTTTCTCCAGGTTCGGGTGCTTACAGCCGTATCACATTGAAAAACAGGATCCTCTACAAACACTTAAGTGACGAAACCTGAGATATTGATATATATTGGAAGGTTGGGTATCTTTTTCAAAACAAATTCAAGTTGTCTTTCTCCAGGTTCGGGTGCTTACGGCCGTATCACATTGAAAAACAGGTTCCTCTACGATCACCTAAGTGACGAGACTTGAGATATTGATATATATTGGAAGTTTGGGTATCTTTTTCAAAACAAATTCAAGTTGTCTTTCTCCAGGTTCGGGTGCTTACGGCCGTATTACATTGAAAAACAGGTTCCTCTACGATCACCTAAGTGACGAGACTTGAGATATTGATATATATTGGAAGGTTGGGTATCTTTTTACAAACAAATTCAAGTTTTCTTTCTCCAGGTTCGGGTGCTTACGGCCGTATCACATTGAAAAACAGGTTCCTCTACGATCACCTAAGTGACGAAACCTGAGATATTGATATATATTGGAAGGTTGGGTATCTTTTTCAAAACAAATTCAAGTTGTCTTTCTCCAGGTACGGGTGCTTACAGCCGTATCACATTGAAAAATAGGTTCCTCTACGATCACCTAAGTGACGAGACTTGAGATATTGATATATATTGGAAGTTTGGGTATCTCTTTCAAAACAAATTCAAGTTGTCTTTCTCCAGGTTCGGGTGCTTACGGCCGTATCACATTGAAAAACAGGTTCCTCTACGATCACCTAAGTGACGAGACTTGAGTTATTGATATATATTGGAAGGTTGGGTATCTTTTTCAAAACAAATTCAAGTTGTCTTTCTCCAGGTTCGGGTGCTTACGGCCGTATCACATTGAAAAACAGGTTCATCTACGATCACCTAAGTGACGAAACCTGAGATATTGATATATATTAGAAGGTTGGGTATCTTTTTCAAAACAAATTCAAGTTGTCTTTCTACAGGTACGGGTGCTTACGGCCGTATCACATTGAAAAACAGGTTCCTCTACGATCACCTAAGTGACGAGACTTGAGATATTGATATATATTGGAAGTTTGGGTATCTTTTTCAAAACAAATTCAAGTTGTCTTTCTCCAGGTTCGTGTGCTTACGGCCGTATTACATTGAAAAACAGGTTCGTCTACGATCACCTAAGTGACGAGACTTGAGATATTGATATATATTGGAAGGTTGGGTAGCTTTTTACAAACAAATTCAAGTTGTCTTTCTACAGGTTCGGGTGCTTACGGCCGTATCACATTGAAAAACAGGTTCCTCTACGATCACCTAAGTGACGAGACTTGAGATATTGATATATATTGGAAGTTTGGGTATCTTTTTCAAAACAAATTCAAGTTGTCTTTCTCCAGGTTCGTGTGCTTACGGCCGTATTACATTGAAAAACAGGTTCGTCTACGATCACCTAAGTGACGAGACTTGAGATATTGATATATATTGGAAGGTTGGGTAGCTTTTTACAAACAAATTCAAGTTGTCTTTCTCCAGGTTCGGGTGCTTACGGCCGTATCACATTGAAAAACAGGTTCCTCTACGATCACCTAAGTGACGAAACCTGAGATATTGATATATATTGGAAGGTTGGGTATCTTTTTCAAAACAAATTCTAGTTGTCTTTCTCCAGGTTCGGGTGCTTACGGCTGTATCACGTTGAAAAACACGTTCCTCTACGATCACCTAAGTGACGAAACTTGAGTTATTGATATATATTTGAAGGTTGGGTATCTTTTTCAAAACAAATTCAACTTGTCTTTCTCCAGGTTCGGGTGCTTACGGACGTATCACATTGAAAAACAGGTTCGTCTACGATCACCTAAGTGACGAGACTTGAGTTATTGATATATATTGGAAGGTTGGGTATCTTTTTTAAAACAAATTCAAGTTGTCTTTCTCCAGGTTCGGGTGCTTACGGCCGTATCACATTGAAAAACAGGTTCCTCTACGATCACCTAAGTGACGAAACCTGAGATATTGATATATATTGGAAGGTTGGTTAGCTTTTTCAAAACAAATTCAAGTTGTCTTTCTCCAGGTTCGTGTGCTTACGGCCGTATTACATTGAAAAACAGGTTCCTCTACGATCACCTAAGTGACGAGACTTGAGATATTGATATATATTGGAAGTTTAGGTATCTTTTTCAAAACAAATTCAACTTGTCTTTCTCCAGGTTCGTGTGCTTACGGCCGTATTACATTGAAAAACAGGTTCCTCTACGATCACCTAAGTGACGAGACTTGAGATATTGATATATATTGGAAGGTTGGGTATCTTTTTCAAAACAAATTCAAGTTGTCTTTCTCCAGGTTCGGGTGCTTACGGCCGTATCACATTGAAAAACAGGTTCATCTACGATCACCTAAGTGACGAAACCTGAGATATTGATATATATTAGAAGGTTGGGTATCTTTTTCAAAACAAATTCAAGTTGTCTTTCTACAGGTACGGGTGCTTACGGCCGTATCACATTGAAAAACAGGTTCCTCTACGATCACCTAAGTGACGAGACTTGAGATATTGATATATATTGGAAGTTTGGGTATCTTTTTCAAAACAAATTCAAGTTGTCTTTCTCCAGGTTCGTGTGCTTACGGCCGTATTACATTGAAAAACAGGTTCGTCTACGATCACCTAAGTGACGAGACTTGAGATATTGATATATATTGGAAGGTTGGGTAGCTTTTTACAAACAAATTCAAGTTGTCTTTCTACAGGTTCGGGTGCTTACGGCCGTATCACATTGAAAAACAGGTTCCTCTACGATCACCTAAGTGACGAAACCTGAGATATTGATATATATTGGAAGGTTGGGTATCTTTTTCAAAACAAATTCTAGTTGTCTTTCTCCAGGTTCGGGTGCTTACGGCTGTATCACGTTGAAAAACACGTTCCTCTACGATCACCTAAGTGACGAAACTTGAGTTATTGATATATATTTGAAGGTTGGGTATCTTTTTCAAAACAAATTCAACTTGTCTTTCTCCAGGTTCGGGTGCTTACGGACGTATCACATTGAAAAACAGGTTCGTCTACGATCACCTAAGTGACGAGACTTGAGTTATTGATATATATTGGAAGGTTGGGTATCTTTTTTAAAACAAATTCAAGTTGTCTTTCTCCAGGTTCGGGTGCTTACGGCCGTATCACATTGAAAAACAGGTTCCTCTACGATCACCTAAATGACGAAACCTGAGATATTGATATATATTGGAAGGTTGGTTAGCTTTTTCAAAACAAATTCAAGTTGTCTTTCTCCAGGTTCGTGTGCTTACGGCCGTATTACATTGAAAAACAGGTTCCTCTACGATCACCTAAGTGACGAGACTTGAGATATTGATATATATTGGAAGTTTAGGTATCTTTTTCAAAACAAATTCAACTTGTCTTTCTCCAGGTTCGTGTGCTTACGGCCGTATTACATTGAAAAACAGGTTCCTCTACGATCACCTAAGTGACGAGACTTGAGATATTGATATATATTGGAAGGTTGGGTATCTTTTTCAAAACAAATTCAAGTTGTCTTTCTCCAGGTTCGGGTGCTTACGGCTGTATCACGTTGAAAAACACGTTCCTCTACGATCACCAAAGTGACGAAACTTGAGTTATTGATATATATCGGAAGGTTGGGTATCTTTTTCAAAACAAATTCAACTTGTCTTTCTCCAGGTTCGGGTGCTTACGGCCGTATCACATTGAAAAACAGGTTCGTCTACGATCACCTAAGTGACGAGACTTGAGTTATTGATATATATTGGAAGGTTGGGTATCTTTTTCAAAACAAATTCAACTTGTATTTCTCCAGGTTCGGGTGCTTACGGCCGTATCACATTGAAAAACAGGTTCCTCTACGATCTCCTAAGTGACGAGACTTGAGTTATTGATATATATTGGAAGGTTGGGTATCTTTTTCAAAACAAATTCAAGTTGTCTTTCTCCAGGTTCGGGTGCTTACGGCCGTATCACATTGAAAAACAGGTTCCCCTACGATCACCTAAGTGACGAGACTTGAGATATTGATATATATTGGAAGTTTAGGTATCTTTCTCAAAACAAATTCAACTTGTCTTTCTCCAGGTTCGTGTGCTTACGGCCGTATTACATTGAAAAACAGGTTCATCTACGATCACCTAAGTGACGAGACTTGAGATATTGATATATATTGGAAGGTTGGGTATCTTTTTCAAAACAAATTCAAGTTGTCTTTCTCCAGGTTCGGGTGCTTACGGCTGTATCACATTGAAAAACAGGTTCCTCTACGATCACCTAAGTGTCGAAACTTGTGATATTGATATATATTGGAAGGTTGGGTATCTTTTTCAAAACAAATTCAAGTTATTGTCATTGGTTATTCGCCGATATTTTGCCAACCATTAAAAAAAAAAAACACAATTCATTGAAAATTTTGCAGGTTTTTATAAATTTTTGAATAAAAATTTTTATTTTCAAGTTTCTTTATTAAATGGTAAATAATTTAAATAACTCACATATTTTCATAATCTTGGAAATACAATTGCCGAGGGAGTGTTGGTTATTTACAGTAATAGCCGTATCGACAGAAAAGCCTTCCTGCTGAAACAATATTTGTTTCAGGCACGAAGTTTAAACATTGCCATCATTTTGATCCTGTTACAGTTACAAAAGAGAATGAAATGACGTAAATACATCTTATGTTCTTCCATTTACACTTTTAGCACCCCCCCCTAAAAACATTTAACATTCACACTCAAATTGTAGAGAAAGACGTGTTGAACTATCACCTTTCAGCCTTATTTCAAAATGGCGGAAATATCTCAAGTTTCGACAACTACTTCTTGATCTATGAGGTTTAGGGTTACCCACTGGATTTTGAACAATTGCTTCAAAATGGAAGGTTGTGTATCTTTTTCAAAACAAATTCATGTTGTCTTTCTTCAGAATCGTGGGCATATGGCCATATCACGTTGAAACGAATTTAAGAAAATGAGGGGCCAGTCGATACTTAGATAGGTAACCGCTTGGGAATTCCGGGGGGATGTGTGAGTGATGTAATGGATAACGTCTCAGAATTGGAAGTCTGAGAGCCGCGTTCCAATTGCAGTCGGGTTCGCTATATTTACTTAGGCGTATATATCCTCGGAAAAGGCATGAATCCACCTCTTCTCCCCCAAATGTAGGTTAATTGGCAGGATAATTATCAGTTAATCATTATTATCTTCAACAATTCTTACGATCTAAAAATATGTTCAGGCGTTAAATAATCTAGAAAAGGCCCATAAACCGTAAAAAACAAAATCAGTCAATCAGACCAGACCCGTTAAAGTCCTGGGTATGACGATAAACTACATCCGCATCCTGGGTAAGACGATAAACTAGGTCCAACAGCAAGGCCTCTGATCAGGAGGTTTTGATGAGTGTGAAACCACCAGTTATTTGCTGATGTTCCCAGGTCCCTCCTGAACCCGGGTGGTAGCACCTGTTAGGGTCCCAACTATGGGCAAATAGTTAATCCCCAAACCCAGATCTCGTCCTGGGTAAGACGATAAACTACATCCGCGCACTGGGTAAGACGATAAACAACGTCCAACAGCAAGGCCTCTGATCAGGAGGTTTTGAGGAGGATGGGACCACCTCTTAATTGCTGGTGTTCAAAGGTCCAACCTGACCCGGGGTGGAAGCACCTATTAGGGTCCCGGCTATGGGCAAATAGTTAACCTCTAAATTGAGGTGAAACGCATTATACAATTGTAAAAATAGGTTGTAATACCAGAAATACTTTGTAAAAAATTATTACCAGAAATAAATTTTTGTAAGAAAAATAAACTATTACCAGCAATATATTTTTGAAAAAAAAAAACTGTTAGCAGCAATATATTTTCGAAAAAAATATACCAGGAATTTATTTTCGAAAAAGAATGTTATCAGCAATGCGTTTTAAAAAGAAAGAAAAAAAAATTACCAGCAATACATGTTTTAAAATAATATTACCAGCTATACATTTTTGAGGAAAAAAATATTACCAGAAATAGATTTTTGACAAAACAAAATATTACCAGGAAAAAAAAAAGTTGTCGGCATTAAATCATCCATTGAGGTTGATATGCCGTAAAACACAATAAACTAAACAAAACCAGACCCGTTAGTTGCTTTGTCAAGCCATTGATTTTTTTTATTCGGTACGTGACGATTTTCTAACAATGTAGATGGAGAGTCAAATAGATCGCTGATATTTTTAGAAGTTAAAACAACACATAGAATGAATAATAATAAAACAAAAACAAAACGAAAAAACAAAACAAGCTAGGACCTCCGTTTACTTGTCACGTGGTCCTGGCAGAAGAGAATGAATTGAATAAAACAGTTGACTATATGAAATAAGCCTAATTGACTAAAATAATCATAAAATCTCTTTACAATATTTTGACAAGAGAACATCAGGCAGATCACCATAATTGAACTATTGTTATTACTTTAACCACCGTTAATTTTAATCGGATTTAATATAATTGTTTATTGAAGGAAGATCTTGCACACTAATAGGCAAAGCTATTCATTTAAATTATTATTTGTTATTCATAGGTTTTCTGTGAATTAATTCCCGGTCATCGTAATTATCATTGTCCGTGTGATTATGAATAGCATTTTAGAAAATGTTGATTTAAACTCTTCCTATGCCATGCGCAGTTACAAGGACAGATATGATGAGATGGGCGTTGACCATTTAAATATTCCATGCTGCAATCCAAACGTGACGACCAATGCAAGACAACAATCCTGCTTTCCCTCCCGAGACCAATGTACTGATAATGCGGTGGGGTGGAGGCTATACTGGTGACATAGATCATTCTTATCCTAACTTTGAACACCTATGAAGTGTCCCAATAAATGGAAACTATGAAATAGAATTAGAATGAAAGCAGCGATGGCACCTACAATGAATCCATCATCAAAATGAAAACATCATCTATCAAGTGTTCTAAGAAATAGGACTGAAGATAAACCTTTCAAAAGAGAAACTATGATCTGGAATTGGAATAAAAGCAGTGATGGCACCTACCCTGAATCCATCATCAAAATGAAAACATCCTCTATCAAGTGTTCTAAGAAATAGGACTCAAGATATACCTTTCCAAAAGAGAAACTATGATCTGGAATTGGAATGAAAGCAGTGATTGCACCTACCCTGAATCCATCATCAAAATGAAAACATCCTCTATCAAGTGTTCTAAGAAATAGAACTCAAGATAAACCTTTCCAAAACAGAAACTATGATCTGCAATTGGAATGTAAGCAGTGATGGCACCAACCCTGAATCCATCATCAAAATGAAAACATCCTCAATCAAGTGTTCTAAGAAATAGAACTCAAGATAAACCTTTCCAAAAGAGAAACATGGATCTGGAATTGGAATGAAAGCAGAGATGGCACCTGCCCTGAATCCACCATCAAAATGAAAAAATCCTCTATCAAGTGTTCTAAGAAATAGAACTCAAGATAAACTTTTCCAAAAGAGAAACTATGATCTGGAATTGGAATGAAAGCAGAGATGGCACCTACCCTGAATCCATCATCAAAATGAAAACATCCTCTATCAAGTGTTCTAAGATATAGAACTCAAGATAAACCTTTCCAAAAGAGAAACTATGATCTGGAATTGGAATGAAAGCAGAGATGGCACCTACCCTGAATCCATCATCAAAATGAAAACATCCGCTATCAAGTGTTCTAAGAAATAGAACTCAAGATAAACCTTTCCAAAACAGAAACTATGATCTGGAATTGGAATAAAAGCAGTGATGGCACCTACCCTGAATCCATCATCAAAATGAAAACATCCTCTATCAAGTGTTCTAAGAAATAGGACTCAAGATATACCTTTCCAAAAGAGAAACTATGATCTGGAATTGGAATGAAAGCAGTGATTGCACCTACCCTGAATCCATCATCAAAATGAAAACATCCTCTATCAAGTGTTCTAAGAAATAGAACTCAAGATAAACCTTTCCAAAAGAGAAACTATGATCTGCAATTGGAATGTAAGCAGTGATGGCACCAACCCTGAATCCATCATCAAAATGAAAACATCCTCTATCAAGTGTTCTAAGAAATAGGACTCAAGATAAACCTTTCCAAAAGAGAAACTATGATCTGCAATTGGAATGTAAGCAGTGATGGCACCTACCCTGAATCCATCATCAAAATGAAAACATCCTCTATCAAGTGTTCTAAGAAATAGAACTCAAGATAAACCATTCCAAAAGGGAAACTATGATCTGGAATTGGAATGAAAGCAGAGATGGCACCTACCCTGAATCCATCATCAAAATGAAAACATCCTCTATCAAGTGTTCTAAGAAATAGAACTCAAGATAAACCTTTCCAAAAGAGAAACTATGATCTGGAATTGGAATGAAAGCAGAGATGGCACCTACCCTGAATCCATCATCAAAATGAAAACATCCTCTATCAAGTGTTCTAAGAAATAGAACTCAAGATAAACCTTTCCAAAAGAGAAACTATGATCTGGAATTGGAATGAAAGCAGTGATGGCACCTAACCTGAATCCATCATCAAAATGAAAACATCCTCTATCAAGTGTTCTAAGAAATAGAACTCAAGATAAACCTTTCCAAAAGAGAAACTATGATCTGGAATTGGAATGAAAGCAGAGATGGCACCTGCCCTGAATCCATCATCAAAATGAAAACATCCTCTATCAAGTGTTCTAAGAAATAGAACTCAAGATAAACCTTTCCAAAACAGAAACTATGATCTGGAATTGGAATGAAAGCAGTGATGGCACCTACCCTGAATCCATCATCAAAATGAAAACATCCTCTATCAAGTGTTCTAAGAAATAGATCTCAGGATAAACCTTTCCAAAAGAGAAACTATGATCTGGAATTGGAATGAAAGCAGTGATGGCACCTAACCTGAATCCATCACCAAATGAAACCATCCTCTATCAAGTTTTCTAAGAAATAGAACTCAAGATAAACCTTTCGAAAAGAGAAACTATGATCTGGAATTGGAATGAAAGCAGAGATGGCACCTACCCTGAATCCATCATCAAAATGAAAACATCCTCTATCAAGTGTTCTAAGAAATAGAACTCTAGATAAACCTTTCCAAAACAGAAACTATGATCTGGAATTGGAATAAAAGCAGGGATGGCACCTACCCTGAATCCATCATCAAAATGAAAACATCCTCTATCAAGTGTTCTAAGAAATAGGACTCAAGATATACCTTTCCAAAAGAGAAACTATGATCTGGAATTGGAATGAAAGCAGTGATTGCACCTACCCTGAATCCATCATCAAAATGAAAACATCCTCTATCAAGTGTTCTAAGAAATAGAACTCAAGATAAACCTTTCCAAAAGAGAAACTATGATCTGCAATTGGAATGTAAGCAGTGATGGCACCAACCCTGAATCCATCATCAAAATGAAAACATCCTCTATCAAGTGTTCTAAGAAATAGGACTCAAGATAAACCTTTCCAAAAGAGAAACTATGATCTGCAATTGGAATGTAAGCAGTGATGGCACCTACCCTGAATCCATCATCAAAATGAAAACATCCTCTATCAAGTGTTCTAAGAAATAGAACTCAAGATAAACCATTCCAAAAGGGAAACTATGATCTGGAATTGGAATGAAAGCAGAGATGGCACCTACCCTGAATCCATCATCAAAATGAAAACATCCTCTATCAAGTGTTCTAAGAAATAGAACTCAAGATAAACCTTTCCAAAAGAGAAACTATGATCTGGAATTGGAATGAAAGCAGAGATGGCACCTACCCTGAATCCATCATCAAAATGAAAACATCCTCTATCAAGTGTTCTAAGAAATAGAACTCAAGATAAACCTTTCCAAAAGAGAAACTATGATCTGGAATTGGAATGAAAGCAGTGATGGCACCTAACCTGAATCCATCATCAAAATGAAAACATCCTCTATCAAGTGTTCTAAGAAATAGAACTCAAGATAAACCTTTCCAAAAGAGAAACTATGATCTGGAATTGGAATGAAAGCAGAGATGGCACCTGCCCTGAATCCATCATCAAAATGAAAACATCCTCTATCAAGTGTTCTAAGAAATAGAACTCAAGATAAACCTTTCCAAAACAGAAACTATGATCTGGAATTGGAATGAAAGCAGTGATGGCACCTACCCTGAATCCATCATCAAAATGAAAACATCCTCTATCAAGTGTTCTAAGAAATAGATCTCAGGATAAACCTTTCCAAAGAGAAACTATGATCTGGAATTGGAATGAAAGCAGTGATGGCACCTAACCTGAATCCATCACCAAATGAAACCATCCTCTATCAAGTGTTCTAAGAAATAGAACTCAAGATAAACCTTTCGAAAAGAGAAACTATGATCTGGAATTGGAATGAAAGCAGAGATGGCACCTACCCTGAATCCATCATCAAAATGAAAACATCCTCTATCAAGTGTTCTAAGAAATAGAACTCTAGATAAACCTTTCCAAAAGAGAAACTATGATCTGGAATTGGAATGAAAGCAGAGAGTGCACCTGCCCTGAATCCATCATCAAAATGAAAATATCCTCTATCAAGTGTTCTAAGAAATAGAACTCAAGATATACCTTTCCAAAAGAGAAACTATGATCTGGAATTGGAATGAAAGCAAAGATGGCACCTACCCTGAATCCATCATCAAAATGAAAACATCCTCTATCAAGTGTTCTAAGAAATAGTACTGAAGATAAACCTTTTCAAAAGAGAAACTATAATCTGGAATTGGAATGAAAGCAGTGATGGCACCTACCCTGAATCCATCATCAAAATGAAAACATCCTCAATCATGGGTTCTAAGAAATAGAACTCAAGATAAACCTTTCCAAAAGAGAAACTATGATCTGGAATTGGAATGAAAGCAGTGATGGCACCTACCCTGAATCCATCATCAAAATGAAAAAATCCTCTATCAAGTGTTCTAAGAAATAGTACTGAAGATAAACCTTTTCAAAAGAGAAACTATAATCTGGAATTGGAATGAAAGCAGTGATGGCACCTACCCTGAATCCATCATCAAAATGAAAACATCCTCAATCATGGGTTCTAAGAAATAGAACTCAAGATAAACCTTTCCAAAAGAGAAACTATGATCTGGAATTGGAATGAAAGCAGAGATGGCACCTACCCTGAATCCATCATCAAAATGAAAACATCCTCTATCAAGTGTTCTAAGAAATAGAACTCAAGATAAACCTTTCCAAAACAGAAACTATGATCTGGAATTGGAATGAAAGCAGTGATGGCACCTACCCTGAATCCATCATCAAAATGAAAACATCCTCTATCAAGTGTTCTAAGAAATAGAACTCAAGATAAACCTTTCCAAAAGAGAAACTATGATCTGGAATTGGAATGAAAGCAGTGATGGCACCTACCCTGAATCCATCATCAAAATGAAAACATCCTCTATCAAGTGTTCTAAGAAATAGAACTCAAGATAAACCTTTCCAAAAGAGAAACTATGATCTGGAATTGGAATGAAAGCAGAGATGGCACCTACCCTGAATCCATCATCAAAATGAAAACATCCTCTATCAAGTGTTCTAAGAAATAGAACTCAAGATAAACCTTTCCAAAAGAGAAACTATGATCTGGAATTGGAATGAAAGCAGTGATGGCACCTACCCTGAATCCATCATCAAAATGAAAACATCCTCTATCAAGTGTTCTAAGAAATAGAACTCAAGATAAACCTTTCCAAAAGAGAAACTATGATCTGGAATTGGAATGAAAGCAGAGATGGCACCTACCCTGAATCCATCATCAAAATGAAAACATCCTCTATCAAGTGTTCTAAGAAATAGAACTCAAGATAAACCTTTCCAAAAGAGAAACTATGATCTGGAATTGGAATGAAAGCAGTGTTGGCACCTACCCTGAATCCATCATCAAAATGAAAATATCCTCTATCAAGTGTTCTAAGAAATAGAACTCAAGATAAACCTTTCCAAAAGAGAAACTATGATCTGGAATTGGAATGAAAGCAGTGATGGCACCTACCCTGAATCCATCATCAAAATGAAAACATCCTCTATCAAGTGTTCTAAGAAATAGAACTCAAGATAAACCTTTCCAAAAGAGAAACTATGATCTGGAATTGGAATGAAAGCAGAGATGGCACCTACCCTGAATCCATCATCAAAATGAAAACATCCTCTATCAAGTGTTCTAAGAAATAGAACTCAAGATAAACCATTCCAAAAGAGAAACTATGATCTGGAATTGGAATGAAAGCAGAGATGGCACCTACCCTGAATCCATCATCAAAATGAAAACATCCTCTATCAAGTGTTCTAAGAAATAGTACTGAAGATAAACCTTTCCAAAAGAGAAACTATGATCTGGAATTGGAATGAAAGCAGAGATGGCACCTACCCTGAATCCATCATCAAAATGAAAACATCCTCTATCAAGTGTTCTAAGAAATAGTACTGAAGATAAACCTTTCCAAAAGAGAAACTATGATCTGGAATTGGAATGAAAGCAGTGATGGCACCTACCCTGAATCCATCATCAAAATGAAAACATCCTCAATCAATGGTTCTAAGAAATAGAACTCAAGATAAACCTTTCCAAAAGAGAAACTATGATCTGGAATTGGAATGAAAGCAGAGATGGCACCTACCCTGAATCCATCATCAAAATGAAAACATCCTCTATCAAGTGTTCTAAGAAATAGAACTCAAGATAAACCTTTCCAAAAGAGAAACTATGATCTGGAATTGGAATGAAAGCAGTGATGGCACCTACCCTGAATCCATCATCAAAATGAAAACATCCTCTATCAAGTGTTCTAAGAAATAGTACTGAAGATAAACCTTTTCAAAAGAGAAACTATAATCTGGAATTGGAATGAAAGCAGTGATGGCACCTACCCTGAATCCATCATCAAAATGAAAACATCCTCAATCATGGGTTCTAAGAAATAGAACTCAAGATAAACCTTTCGAAAAGAGAAACTATGATCTGGAATTGGAATGAAAGCAGAGATGGCACCTACCCTGAATCCATCATCAAAATGAAAACATCCTCTATCAAGTGTTCTAAGAAATAGAACTCAAGATAAACCTTTCCAAAAGAGAAACTATGATCTGGAATTGGAATGAAAGCAGTGATGGCACCTGCCCTGAATCCATCATCAAAATGAAAATATCCTCTATCAAGTGTTCTAAGAAATAGAACTCAAGATAAACCTTTCCAAAAGAGAAACTATGATCTGGAATTGGAATGAAAGCAGAGATGGCACCTACCCTGAATCCATCATCAAAATGAAAACATCCTCTATCAAGTGTTCTAAGAAATAGAACTCAAGATAAACCTTTCCAAAAGAGAAACTATGATCTGGAATTGGAATGAAAGCAGAGATGGCACCTGCCCTGAATCCATCATCAAAATGAAAATATCCTCTATCAAGTGTTCTAAGAAATAGAACTCAAGATAAACCTTTCCAAAAGAGAAACTATGATCTGGAATTGGAATGAAAGCAGAGATGGCACCTACCCTGAATCCATCATCAAAATGAAAACATCCTCTATCAAGTGTTCTAAGAAATAGTACTGAAGATAAACCTTTTCAAAAGAGAAACTATAATCTGGAATTGGAATGAAAGCAGTGATGGCACCTACCCTGAATCCATCATCAAAATGAAAACATCCTCAATCATGGGTTCTAAGAAATAGAACTCAAGATAAACCTTTCCAAAAGAGAAACTATGATCTGGAATTGGAATGAAAGCAGTGATGGCACCTACCCTGAATCCATCATCAAAATGAAAAAATCCTCTATCAAGTGTTCTAAGAAATAGTACTGAAGATAAACCTTTTCAAAAAAGAAACTATAATCTGGAATTGGAAGGAAAGCAGTGATGGCACCTACCCTGAATCCATCATCAAAATGAAAACATCCTCAATCATGGGTTCTAAGAAATAGAACTCAAGATAAACCTTTCCAAAAGAGAAACTATTATCTGGAATTGGAATGAAAGCAGAGATGGCACCTACCCTGAATCCATCATCAAAATGAAAACATCCTCTATCAAGTGTTCTAAGAAATAGAACTCAAGATAAACCTTTCCAAAACAGAAACTATGATCTGGAATTGGAATGAAAGCAGTGATGGCACCTACCCTGAATCCATCATCAAAATGAAAACATCCTCTATCAAGTGTTCTAAGAAATAGAACTCAAGATAAACCTTTCCAAAAGAGAAACTATGATCTGGAATTGGAATGAAAGCAGTGATGGCACCTACCCTGAATCCATCATCAAAATGAAAACATCCTCTATCAAGTGTTCTAAGAAATAGAACTCAAGATAAACCTTTCGAAAAGAGAAACTATGATCTGGAATTGGAATGAAAGCAGTGATGGCACCTCCCCTGAATCCATCATTTGTCATGTGTTCTTAGAAATAGGACTCAAGATAATCCTTTTCAAAACAGAAACGAATTGGAATTTAAGTAAATGCTCTGTTAATAATAAACAGTATTAATTACATTTACTGGCCTGAATGTCCGAGGAATTTCGTATAAAATATGTGTCCTCCGACACGTAACCGTCATTTGATCGGACATGCTATACCCCTCAGCTATAGAGGAAGTGTCTGGTTAGCAAAGTCAAAATTACTGTTTGTAATGTTTGGATTTTGCTACAATATATATTAACTTAAACACTGAGAAACTTTTGCAACGAATGCCAAAAAATTGTAATCACGGCTAAAGGAGGATATTTTGAGGAGAGCACATTTTAGTCATAAAATGCTTTTTTTTTGTTATAATGAAATTTTTAATAAAAAACATGTCACACATTTTTTAACCATGTTTTTTTTAATTTAAAGTACAAAACAACTATTTTTGTGCCATTTTAAAAAATTACCAGTGCTGGCCTCAAAATTTTGAACTGTGTTGTACTTAAATATAAACTAAAAAATATTATATAATGAAATTAAATAAAATAATAATAATAAAGAAAATATGTCTTACTGGACGAGTAACAAATTTTCTTAGACTGTTTTTTTTTTTTTAATGTTTCCTCTAAGATCCAGTGTCTGGGAGCCAATGGAAGGTATTTAAGTTATTGAAAGTTCTATGCGAAATGTTTTTACAGATAAGAATTGTTGCGCCAACAGGCCCCCCAAATTAATCATTGGGGATTTTCGTGGACAAAGCGAAGCAGTGAAATCGTTTTCATATTTACATAGCACTAGTTCAGAGAAACAGGGCGAATTATCCAACTGAATTTAAACATTTCCATCATGGAGGACTGTTGCCAAAAAAACGGGCGTATCTCATCAGCAATGATTGCGTACAAAAACATAAGACGGTAAGAATAATAAGGATCGGAATATGTGAAATACAGATTACTCAACCCGACTGTATTGTTTCCATTGTTCATTCCTCACAGTGTATCCAGGTGACGTCGCTTTCTTATTATAATGATGCACCCATACCCTGCTTCCCACTTTGCCCAGAACCCCCCCACCCCCCCAAAAAAAAACAAAAAAAAAAAAACGAGATTCGCTGGACCAGCGGATATACAAGATCTCGATACGACGTTCATGTGCCACTTGAAGAAGTTTTCAGCCTTTGACATCTGATTGGACTACGACTACGCATTTCCATATAAAAAAGAAAAGGTACTATATATTCGAACTCACGCCTTTATTCAGCTCGATCGAAGCTATCTGAAATTTGTGCCACATTAACCAGTCTGTGGGCTCGTACATGTTTGTATTATTTTAAACCGGATTTGTCAGCGGGTAGTGTCGCAGTTTTTCGTGCGAAAATTGGAATCAGCGATCTGAGTTCAAATTTCAGCCTGGTCTGTTGCACTCACATTCGCAGATATGCTCCTGTGAAAAGTACGAATCACTCATTTGTAACTATGGGTTAAACAGCAGGGTAGACTCTTGGTTGACTGCCAGTCTAGGAAAAAGATTACTTTCAGCTCAAGATCATGGAGAATCAAACTGGAAAGCGTTTTACTACCTTTACTATCTTCTCCATGAAATCGTGGCTATTAACAGAAAATAGTAAAGGCAGTTGTGGAGAGACAAGATCTACGACTATAAGTGTTTTGGAAGTGATATAAGATTTTTTTTTTATTTGTTAGCGAACTCGTGTCTCAGGTTTTTTTCCTTTACACTAATGCCGTGTCTGAGTTAGCAGCAGGAAAGACGGCGTCGTTCACTGAACATGATTTATGACGTGAGAGAAGCGCACGAAAGACGTTTCGGCGCTGAAGCAGATAAATGTGAAAGAACGAATCTTCTAGTTGTTGTCGCGTGAGTTTCCATGACGACGGACATGCTTCAGTGAGGTGGCCAACAACGATGGCAGTAGGCAGTAAATTAGAAACGCAGGCGACATTGCCGTAAAGTGAAACGCAGGCGACATTGCCGTAAAGTGAAACGTATTGGAAACAAGTGTGGAAACTATGCCGCAAATGACCCTGCCACGCCTGTTCCTTAACAAGTTCTTCCACAGAAGGCAATATGACACTTAACCGGTTTAATGTGAGATTAGTCGGCAGGGCTAAAAATTGTTCGGCCGCAAAAGGCAACAGTAAGTATCTGACTCTCCCTGCTCTATTCTGCCTTTATTATAGACGGATCAGAGGGAACATTGAGTATTGCTGCCATTCGTGAGCAGGAGCTTCCCAGTCTTTACTTGCCTATCTTGACAGAGTTCAAATGCGTCTACGCGACCTTGTGGGTGATGAATTATTTTACATTATACACAGGCGAGACTTTTACTATTGCATTTTCCATGGCATGTGTCCTAATGTGCTATATTCCTTAGTCTCACCGCTCCTGATCTTTACAACTGGGACCCACCGTACCACGTATACAAGGGCGATCATCCCAGTTCGTTTCGTATTCTGTTCCTCAGACAATTCACTCAGATTTTTCATTTGGTTAAGTCGAGGGAACTGGAGGTTCGACCATATCTTTGGGATTTCCTTTCAAAATTTACGGCGTCCAAAAACCGGTTTGCTATATTTCTCTTGATTTCAATTTTTTGTTTTCTGTAGAATAACTTATAAAATTGATATCAAATGTTAGGAAATTTCTTCCTTTATCCACATTTCATTTTTTTTTCAGTAGGTTAAATAGGGACAACATGGGGTTCGACAAAGTGTCAACTTGTCTTAGGGGTTTTGTTAACATTTTTAGTGCGGCCCCAAACTGTAGGATCAGTAATATTTCACTTCCTTTAAAAATTTTTCCATTGAATGAAATATTTTAAAAATTGGTATTAAATTGTAGGAACTTTATTAATTAATCCATGTATAAAAGGATTTTTCATTTGGTTGAATCGAGGGAACTGGAGTCTTTTGGGTTTTCTTTCAAAATTTACGGCGTCCAAAAACCGGTTTGCTATATTTCTCTTGAATTCAATTTTATGTTTTCTATAGAATAACTTATAAAATTGATATCAAATGTTAGGTAATTTTTTCCTTAATCCATGTTACAAATTTTTTTTCCAGTAGGTTGAATAGGAACAACTTCTTTCCAAGAACTGCTCCGTCCTGGGTATGACGATAGACTACATCTACATCCTGGGTAAAACGATAAACCATGTCCAACAGCAAGGCCCCTGATAAGGAGGTTTTGAGGAGCGTTGAACCACATCTTAAGAGCTGGTGTTTCCAGATCTACCCTGACTCAGGGTGGTAGCACCTGTTAGGGTCCCAGCTATGGGCAATTAACCCCGAGACTGGGGTAAAAACACTATGAAAGTTTAAAAACAGGTTTTAATACTAGAAATACTTTGTAAAAAAATATTACAGCAATAAATTTTTGAAGTAAAAAATATTACCAGCAATACATTTTTGAAGAAAGAAAATAGTGTACAAATATTACCAAGTGAGCAATTTAAAAAAAAATTACGAAAATAAAACCATACAACATTTTAAATTACCTAAAAGAAGTTGTATTGTACTAAAAACTATGAGTAATTGAAAAATGGTTCAAATATATATGTCTACATACACACCTTTTTTTGTTTTACCAAACTAACGCTATGAATCTATTTCATAAATTTTGTTGACATTAAATGACCCACTGAGGTTTTGATATGCCATAAACAAAACAACCAACCAACCAACCAATCCAAGAACTGCTGCTTTGTTGGACAGATATTCGGGAGAATATTTTCCAATCATTACAATCTTGATCTCTTTAAGTTTAGGGTTAACAGCTATTTCCTTCATCGCTTCTTCTGACCCTTTCTTACGCTCAACAACCACCACACAGTGACCTAGCTTGAGTGGCTATTGAGCCTTGTATTGGGTGAATATCGCTATTATATTAGTAAAAGAATCCTCTTCACAACGTCAGTAGGAAGTTAGTTGGAATCAATCACCAGACAAAAAACTTCAATATAAGCAATGATCTTCTGATGAAAAGCAATCATCATCATCCCCTTTTGTAATCGTAGGGAGAATCCGAATACAGAAGCCATATTGAATCTCCACCAGAACGGTCTAACAACGGCAGCCTTCAGCAATTCTGGTATCGTCATACCTGTCTGTTGTTTGACATTGTTCAACCAATTTTCCCCCGTCCATCTTCAACGGTGCCTTGCATGATGGTCTTGCACAGGCTGTCGTACCTTGTAATGTGTCCAAACCACGCCATTTTCTTCCGTTTGACAGTGGCGAGAAGAGGTTCCTGGTGTTCCACAAAACTGTCAACACTTTTCCGCACAAGCTCATTGTTTTTCGTTCCCAACAGAATATGCTAAGGCGTTTTCTCATGCATTTGTTCTCAATGCACGTGGACTGAACCCATTTCAATTGTCTTTGAGATGTCCTACTCTTAAACTGGATGCCATCCAAGGCTCTACAGCTAAGCCTGCCTGGCAATTTAAACTGAATGGAAGAGGATGAAATTATGCCTTTACAAATGTCATTAGAGCAAACTGAATGTAGAATGGGAGATAATAAAGGGAACCTGCTTTCCTTATCTGAAAATCGTCTAACATCGCCCAACAATGTGGCTGATAATGGCTTTTTGCCTGCCGCTACTAAAAGGCTGAATACACAAAAAGAGAACCCGTGGGCAAACCCAAACAAGAATCTGTCATGTCATCAATCCTGACTTGGCATCTCGACTTCAGTCATTTTCTCACCGACGCGACGTGGCTTCCCTCTGTCTTTTCTATAAATATTTTCATGACAACTGTTTGAAGAGCTTTTTCTCTGGTGCTCCGATTACATGAAATTAAGTGAGCTACTAGATTGGCATTTAGGTCCCAAAATTTTACTGTTGAAATAGTTAAATGCAACCGTCACTTTTACTCAAACAGTTTCTTTTCTCGCACTTCCAGACTGTGGAACTCTCTTCCATTTACTTGCTTCCCTGATAACAATAATCTTCAAAGAATTAATTGCAACGTCAATCGCTTCTATCCTTTCCTCAATCCTCCCTGTACTCAGTCTTTTCTCGCACTTTCACTCCTTGTAAGACCCTACTAACTAGAAGCATTCCTGCTTTCGTTGGGGTGAAATAGTTTGGTTTGGTTTATTTTGTTTTACGGCATATCAACCTCAATGGGTTATTTAATGCCGACAACATTTTTAGGATAGATTCGTCTGAATAGAATATGCATTCTTTGGTTTAGATTGGTTTGGTTTATTTTGTTTTACGACATATCAACCTCAATGGGTTATTTAATGCCGACAACATTTTTTATTGCTGGTAATATTTTGTTTTGTCAAAAATCTGTTTCTGGTAATATTTTCCCTTCAAAATTGTGTTGCTGGTAATAATTTTTTTCAAAAAAGTATTGCTGGTAATTGTTAACTATTTGCCCATAACTGGGACCCTAACAGGTGCTACCACCCCAGGTCCGGGTGGACCTGGGAACACCAGCAATTAAGAGGTAGTTCCACGCTCCTCAAAACCTCCTGATCAGAGGCCTTGATGCTGGATGTAGTTTAGCGTCTCACCCAGGACGATGGGGTGAAATGATTGAAAAAAAAAGGAAGGTATCTTGTTTATACTTCAAAATGTAAAATACGAGAAAATACCACGTAAAGGTGTTATAAAAACTAATATAAAAAAACATGTGAAAACTACACAAGATTTTATCAAAGTTTACACTATGTATATTCGGATTTATATTACTTACATTATTTACATTATTCGGACTATTGTCCTCATCTTTGTCGCCATATTTATTACAACATTTCGCCGTTGTACGTTCCGGTCTTCTTCAGGTGGGTGGAATGTCGAACTGAACCCTTTATTTAGCTCACTGGGGTAGACTGTTCTTTTTCCATGTGCCATGTTTTCATGTAAATCAGTTATCAGTTATCTCCTGTTAATTTCCCTCTGAAAGTTCTCCACTGCCTTAACCGGGTATTGAACTCACACTCTTTTGGTCCTGTAACTGGATCTAACTAACGTATTTATCCACTGTTCCATGTGATACAACGGCCGAAACGTTGTAATAAATATGGTGACAAAGATTAGGTCAATAGTACGAATAATGTAAATAGTGTACATAAAATACCTCATCTCAGAAATATAGACAGATACTGAAGAAGGCCGGAGCATACAACAGCCGAAACGTTGTAATTAATATGGTAAAAAAGATGAGGACAATAGTCCGAATAATGTAAATTGTGTACATAATACCACATCTCAGAAACATAGACAGATTCATATTGCTTGTTCTCACTTTTGAAAAAATAGAAAAAGAATAAAGTTCTCCCCCAGAGAAGTTCTATTATGAGAACGCTTACTGGTCGATTTATATATACATGTCATTGTCAAATCCACATCAGCACACGGATCGAATTCACTACTCAGTCGTAAATGTTCTAGCGAGACAAGCTTGCTAACCATTACACCGCCTCGAGGAGCCTCGAAAACAATTATATATGTTGGTAACATGCACTTTCCTGATTCTTGACGTGTCTTCATCTGATGACATATGAGTAACTTTTGGTCACGACACATTCTCTATCTCTTTTTGTTTTCCTCTATATATCCAACGTTCGTTGTCAAATGAACATGTAACGCTTCGTGTCTTAAATTCCATGTTAATGCATAAGGAAGTTGTGTGTATGTTTATCACGGTAGCCATGACCCTTAATGCTTCAAAATATATTATTTTTGTTATGTCAGCGAACACTCGTTGCCACTTTTGTGATGTCAACGAATATTCGTTGTCGCTTTCGCAATGCTCGTTATAGTAGAGACTTTGTAATCGCAGATACAACTATAGTACGCCGTTGAACAATGCTGGCGTCAGATACCTTTGAATAAGTCTCGCACTAATAGTACTTGCTAGATAATACTCGCTCGAATAGTAACCACCGAATAGTGATCCGAATAGAATCCGTATAGTGATTCAAATAGAAAAATAGTATAGTGAATAGTATAGAGAGTAACGTATGGTAATAGAGGATAGACTAGAAATGGCGATCCAGATAGGGATAGAGGATAGACTAGAAATGACGATCCAGGTAGTGATAGAGGATAGACTAGAAATGGCGATCCAGATAGTGATAGAGGATAGACTAGAAATGGCGATCCAGATAGTGATAGAGGGTAGACTAGAAATGGAGATCCAGATAGTGATAGAGGATAGACTAGAAATGGCGATCCAGATAGTGATAGAGGGTAGACTAGAAATGGCGATCCGAATAGTGATAGAAGAAGACTTGAAATGGCGATCCGAATAGTGATAGAGGGTAGACTAGAAATGGCGATCCGAATAGTAATATAGGATAGACTAGCAATGGTGATCCGAATAGTGATAGAGGGTAGACTAGAAATGCGATCCGTATAGTAATAGAGGATAGACTAAAAATAGCGATCGTTTACACGTCACGCTACTTTCCACTCGTGCGTTTCCCCCATAGTCACGTGATCCACTAAATTCAATAATTGGATCGCCTACATTTGCTCACTGGCGATCTATGTTCAAACTCAAGTGTCGGCAGCGACAATTTATTCCTATATAACAATTATTGTATGTACGCCAAACTTGTGGACTTGTTTTGCTGTCAACGTCAAATGCTTTGTTCGCATTAATCTCAGCTTCCTAGGCATGAATAGTGAAACGCCTCGTGATGTATGGCGTCAGACTTTGTTTACACACGTGGCTTTGCCTTGCGCTCGGCTTCACCAATTTCTCACACAACCTTTCATTCTCATTTCCCTTCAGTTGTTTCTATGAAATAAATGCCGATCAAATGACATTCTGTAACATGAAGCTGTCAACAAGAACTTACATCGACTATCGATTCGGTACATGTATGACCAAACACGATTTCAACCGAATTTGATTATATTGCCCAACTTCACTATGATAGAGAACTAAAACGTCGATGAGGGTCTAGCGAACCAAGTGTGTCTAATGAAACAGCAGATTCCTACCTGCCTCACCGAGAACAATTACATAGTGATTTTCAAAGCGTAGATGTGGTACAAGGTCGGAAGTATGGCGCACCCAGCGATGACCGAATTCACTACTCTGTCGTAATTATTCTAGCGAGACAAGCTTGCTAACCATTACCCCGCAACGAGGTGCCTCGAAAACAATTATATATGTTGGTACACGTTGAATAGTAAGTAAAAATCGGAATATTATGTTGTGCCAAATAGATTAACGTATAATACTCAATTTTTTGATGATATTAGATGAGGACATTAGTCAAAGTAGATTAACATATAATAATTCTTCATCTCTGAAATTCACATAGAAATGAACATTATTTACATTATTCGGACTATTCTCCTCATCTTAATCGCCATATTTATTACAACGTTTCGGCCGTTGTACGCTCCGGCCTTCTTCAGGTGGATGGAATGTCAAACTGAACCCTTTATTTCGCTCACTGGGGTAGACTGTTTTAGTTCTACGTGCCATGTTTAATGGATGTCAGTTATCAGTTATCTCCTGTTAATTCCTCTCTCCAAGTTCTCCACTGCCTTAACCGGGTATTGAACTCACACTCTTTGGGTCTTGTCACTGGATCTAACCAACGCCTTTATCCACTGGGCCATGAGGACATCTGTGTATGAATTTCTGGGTATTATAAACCTAATGTCTTCAGCCACCAATTTTACCAGTGCTCATATTGCAATTTTTGCTGTTATCAATCAGTTTTTACCAGAGCTCATATTGCAGTGATAACAGAAAAATTGCAATTTTTACTAGTGCTCATATTGCAATTTTTGCTGTTATCACTCAGTTTTTACCAGAGCTCATATTGCAATGATAACAGCAAAAATTGCAATATGAGCACTGGTAAAAATTGTGGCTGAAGACATGCAACCATTGCTAAGCCCTCAACATGTCGATATATGTGTGATCCCATTCCTCAGTGTGTTGTTTGTGTAAAGAAAGTCAACCTCTCCATCAGATTATCTATTGGAATACTGGTCCGTTCTTCTAGGGAAGAGTCAGAGGTCAATCTGTCTCTGACTATTGAGAGTGCCTCCTCCGTGGGTACGTTGGTGAACAAACTCACCATCCGGTTGGATAGGATGGGGGCATCTTTGATTATTTCCACGAAGTGGGTGGAGTTTCGGACATATGAAGGTGACTTTCCGATCAATGGGTCAATTATATCTACAAGGAAGCAACACAGAGGGTGGCACACAGGGCCTTGGCAACTAACAATCGGTCTGAAGATGGTTGCTGAAGACATTATGTTTATAAATCCCAAAAATTCATACACAGATCTCCTCAAGTAAACATGGCACAGTGCATAAAGGCGTTAGTTAGATCCAGTGACAGGACCCAAATAGAGTGAGTTCAATACCTGGTTAAGGCGGTGGAGAACTTGGAGAGGGGAATTAACAGAACTTGGAGAGGGGAATGAACTAGAATAGTCTACCCCAATGAGTGAAATAAAGCGTTCAGTTTGACATTCCAACCACCTGAAGAAGGCCGGAGCGTACAACGACCGAAACGTCGTAATAAATATGGCGACAAAGATGAGGACAATATTCCGAATAATGTAAATAGTGTACATAATACCTCATCTCAGAAATATAGACAGATACTGAAATATTGTATGTATTATAAAATTCTTTTATAAAATCTGTGTTAAATAAAAACTTCATGGTGTACGAATATTTCCTCCCCCCAGTATATATATATATATATATATATATATATATATATATATATATATATACACACATACATATATATATATATATATATATATATATATATATATATATATATATATATATATATATATATATATATTATATAATATAATTTTCCTTTCGAAGCCACACAAACCATTACACCGCCTACGCCTTCATCATGTCAATAACGGCAATGATTCCGTCTACCAAGTTTCACTCGCAAGGTTTGGGTCAACTCGTTTTAACGCTGCGATCCAGATCGATAACATCAAGAAGGTACCTTCTTGACAAATCTATCGTTGTGAGGTTCGAACATGGGGCTCGATTTAACTTCTTCACGGACTAGACCGAAAATCTTTGTCTAAAACCTTTTTTTTTAAGGCAAAAAAAAAAAAAAAAAATTCTCCCATCTTCATTGTGAATGTTTTCGAACAAACGAAAACACGCGCCTACGTCATGCTTTCGTCAGAGCCTCGCTATCATTTTTTGTGTTTCTTTTTATCACTTTGACTTTCAAAAAAACAACATGGTAATTTCGTGCACCTGTGGTACATTTCATGCTAAGTCATTCGTAATTTAAAAAAATTCTTTGGTGTTTGTTCCAACTGAAAAAACAATTTCTTTCCATTCACTGAAATTTATGCTTAAAGAAGAACCGTTGATTTGTAACGGCTAAAGAAAGTGAAAATAACATCGACATTTCGTCTCTTACGTTTCGCGATGAAAAAAAAAGCAAGTTACGTGCACTCAGTACAAAGTGATGACAATCCTTTTTTTTTTTAGAGGATGGGGGAAATTTGATTCAAAATATTGAACAAAGGCAAAGACAATGCAACACTTTACAGGACATTGGACACAAGATAAATAGGCGGGTGTGGGGGTGGTGTACAGCAAGAGGCATGGTGGAGTAATGGATAGTGTCTCGGATTGAGGAATCGGAGAGCAGGGTTCGAATTTCAGCCGGATCCATTGCAATCACTTACGTGCTAATAACCTTGGGAAAGTAAACTGGGTTCTATAGCCTTAGATGGCAACCGGTCAAGGAGAAGGAAAAAACTGCATTCAAACTGGCCTAGTTCCGTTAGAATACCTTGCCCGAGAAACACCACTTCTACTGCGGCAGCGGTATATATGGTGCCCCTACGACCCTAATCGGTCACGGGATTCGTGATCTTGAGAACGAGTAACCTTCTTAAAGAAGTAAATGGATAATATTGTATATAGTTGATCATAGTGCGTGTTTTTATAATTTTTTTACGCAAAAATAGGGACTATACTATACACAGAGGGAGGGTTTAAAATTCCTGCATTTTCGGTAACCGTAGCCTACCTGATAGGCCTACATACGTTTAGCTAACTTTAATGGTACAGGTAAGCTCATTTTGTCTGCTTCCCAGCGATTATCATAACCTGAAATATGTACCTCAACTTGTGGGGCTTCCTGCATTATGTAGCGGTAATCCAGACAAAAAGTTTGTCATTGCAAAGGCAAGATCTCAGCAATGTAAACACTTGTAAAATGAGGATGAATGCAGATTTGAGACAGGAAAATATCTATTAATTCTTCATTTATATAAGGTATTTGTTGATTTTAAGTAGCATACATAATGGATGAGGTTTGGCTCTTCATGTAGCGACAAAAGGGAAGAAACTTAGTCTACGTAGGAGGCAGACCTGGAGTAAAGGAGCTATGGTAGTTAGGTATGAACGAAAACAAAAGTACGATGTCTAAATTTGAATTCCAGATATTTTACAGCGTCTATATTTCTGAGATGAGGTATTGTTTACATTATTCGGACTATTGTCCTCATCTTTGTCGCCATATTTATTACAACGTTTCGGCCTTTCAGTAACTGTCTATATTTCTGAGATGAGGTATTATGTACACTATTTACATTATTCGGACTATTGTCCTCATCTTTGTGGCCATATTTATTACAACGTTTCGGCCTTTCAGTATCTGTCTATATTTCTGAGATGAGGTATTATGTACATTATTTATATTATTCAGACTATTGTCCTCATCTTTGTGGCCATATTTATTACAACGTTTCGGCCTTTCAGTATCTGTCTATATTTCTGAGATGAGGTATTATGTACACTATTTATATTATTCAGACTATTGTTCTCATCTTTGTCGCCATATTTATTACAACGTTTCGGCCTTTCAGTAACTGTCTATATTTCTGAGATGAGGTATTATGTACACTATTTACATTATTCGGACTATTGTCCTCATCTTTGTCGCCATATTTATTACAACGTTTCGGCCTTTCAGTATCTGTCTATATTTCTGAGATGAGGTATTATGTACATTATTTATATTATTCAGACTATTGTCCTCATCTTTGTGGCCATATTTATTACAACGTTTCGGCCTTTCAGTATCTGTCTATATTTCTGAGATGAGGTATTATGTACACTATTTATATTATTCAGACTATTGTTCTCATCTTTGTCGCCATATTTATTACAACGTTTCGGCCTTTCAGTAACTGTCTATATTTCTGAGATGAGGTATTATGTACACTATTTACATTATTCGGACTATTGTCCTCATCTTTGTGGCCATATTTATGACATCAGCAGTGGATCGAACCGATCGAAACCCGTACTGCTTGTCGCTCAAGAGGTTGTTCCTATTTAGGTGATCAACAACCTTGTTGCTGATTACTGAGAGGGGGCATATGCGCTCACACATTTTCTTGAAAACCTGGTATGCTGTTGACACCTTTCACAAATTTGGGAAGGATTTCTCCTGATTAGTTCTCCTGATTCTTCCAATGATTCCCTAGCTAGAGAGCGTGTGCGTCAACGCTTAATGCCAGACCTTGTCAAAGGCCTTTGAAATATCTAATGCTCCTTGAGATGTATGTCTAGTGCCTCACTAATTCAGTGAGTAATGGTAATTATGACATCAGCGGTGGATCGAACCGATCGAAACCCGTACTGCTTGTCGCTCAAGAGGTTGTTCCTATTTAGGTGATCAACAACCTTCTTGCTGATTACTGAGAGGGGGCATATGCGCTCACACATTTTCTTGAAAACCTGGTATGCTGTTGACACCTTTCACAAATTTGGGAAGGATTTCTCCTGATTAGTTCCTACAGGATGCAGCAGAATACCTTGCACATTTTAAAATTGAAATATGGGAGGTATTTCTGCGGCACCTTGGTAAATCTATTCTCTGTAAAATTTCAATAGAATGGCATATATTTAATCTGACCGAAATAGATTAAACCAAATTATTCAGTTGTTTATATTTGGTTGCACTTCTCTCAGTCCATATCTATAGATAATATCCCAAACGAAGGATATCTTTAATCGGGCCAAAGGAGATATCACATATGACACAACGGGTTACTGGGTCTGAAAGAATACGAATAGATAAACATTTCTGTAGAACAACGTATTTAACAACTACCCCCAGAGACCTACCCGTTAGGACGGAATTTATAACTGAGAAGATTATTTCAGTGATTCCATAGCTAGAGATCTTGTGTAGCAATTTTTTAATACCACACATTGTCAAAGGCCTTTGAAATATCTAACGTTATAGTGCTTAAGATATATTTGTTATCTAGTATGATTCTGTGATTAATGGTAGATATAACAGCATTTGTCTATATTTCTGAGATGAGGTACTATGTACATTATTTACTTTATTCGGACTATTGTCCTCATCTTTGTCGCCATATTTATTACAACGTTTCGGCCGTTCTAAAACCCGGCCTTCTTCAGTATATGTCTATATTACTGAGATGAGTGTGGCACTATTTAGCTACGGTGGTTGATTGATTAATTAATTAATTAATCACAGAAATTAATAACGGGAATTACTTAAAGCGAGAAGAAGATAGATCGAAAGACATACTGAGCGACATTATTTGTTTTTTTTTGTCTTCAAACAAAGAATGGGTAAAAGATTTTTTTAATTTATTTTCATTTGCGATGCAAGATATAATTATTTTTCCTTTCTCGCAAGAAAATGGAAAGTTGTAAGAAAAGACAGATCTCGGATCTGTCAACATTAATTAATGTCCTGATAAGAGCAACGGTCTTGACCACACGCATAGCTGACACTCGAAATTTCGAATGTCGGTCAACTGCGTGTGGAAAAAGGGGGTCAACGGAATTCGGTTAACAAGAAAGACAGAATTAATCGAATTAAGCGAAACAAAAACATTGATATAGACTGCAAGCTGTACCCGGCAAAGATTCTGTCGCCAGAAATGGTCACCTGGACAGTTGAAACGAGAAAAACAGAAAGATTTGCTCGTTAAATGAAAACAGCCACCCAGTTAAAGGTTGACTGCAATAGTTAAAGAGTCAGCAATAAATGCGCTGGACAAATACCAGGTTTCTAAAGTAAGATAAAGATAAAAGAATTTAACGATCACACTCTGTGAGGTCAAAAAGTATTTTGACCGATAACGGAGAAAAATTCCGAGAAAGATAATTCCTTTTCTTTCTTTTCTTTCCCCTCGGAGTGTCAATATAAGCTAACACCAACCTAGTCACACCCACACCGCCAAGAGATCACTTGGCCCATCTTGGTGAAGATATGAGAAGGAAGGGAATTGTTGTTGACGGCCATCGAAGGCTTTGGTATGAGGTACCGGTATGAAGAGGAAGAGTTTTAGGTGGGTAATTCTCCTGCGACCTCTCCTCACGAAAGGGGATGAATCCCTCTAAACAAAGAGCGATAGATTTCCAAAAATGGTCCTGTCCGAAAACAAAGAAAATCCTTATTGGGGATTTGAAATTATCGAAGAACCCAGACTGAGTCTGGCCCCACACCGGGTTTTGGTCGACGTCCATATAAACGAACGTCCTCGGCCGTTCAGTCAGTAAAGAGTTCCAGTTAAGTTAGTTGGCAGTTGAGTTAGTGGAGAGTTACTTACAAGTTGCCAGTTAGAGAATAACGCCTCGCAGCAGGTGACCGCACGAATTTCACGCCTTTTGACTTAGACTTCTAACCAAGCACGAGTTCAGTGAAGTTCGACTTAGATTTTCCACCAAAGCCAGTTTTAACAAATATCGATTGAAGATACCAAAAGCCGTCTATTGAAACACAACTTAAGATATCAAAACTCGCTAAGAAACGCAGGAGTGTCACAATCCATAGACGTGGGCTGGGAGAGAGAGATGCACCCCTGTATCCAACAAACAGATAGAAAGTAAATTGTTATTCCTTAACAACATTTGAACTCCTTGAATTGTTCCTTTGTTTTTCTTCTACATTCATTTGTGCAGCATCACCTTTGACCCGGATTCGGCCCGACGCCTGATTGATCTCGTCAACCTAAGATCAAATCACAACGTGGGTAGGTTGGACCGAGATCAAAGTAGTTGCTTCGGTAACCAGACCAAGTGAGCTGAGGACGACAAGGCTAATGCCGTATCTAACCAGACATCAACCGCGACCAAGACAAGAGTTAGAATCTCACATCCGATGCCGTGGCAACCAGCAGGGTTAGAGTGTCACATCTGTCGTCGCGATCAGGACTTCAACGGGTGTCCCAGGGTTAGACTGACTCACATACGGTGTCGTGATTGCATGATCACACCACCCACCCGAGGTCAGTGTCACATGAGGTATTATGTACACTGTTTACATTATTCGGACTATTGTCCTCATCTTTGTCGCCATATTTATTACAATGGAGAACAGTGGAGAACTTTCAGAGGGAAATTAACAGGAGGTAACTGATAACTGACATCCATTAAACATGGCACGTGGAACTAGAACAGTCTACCCCAGTGAGCGAAATAAAGGGTTCAGTTCGACATTCCATCCACCTGAAGATGGCCGGAGCGTGCAACGACCGAAACGTTGTAATAAATATGGCGACAAAGATGAGGAAAATAGACCTTATAATGTAAATAATGACAGCGTTTGGCTGCATTTCTCTCAGTTCATATCTACAGGTGATGTGCCAATCGAATGGTATCTTTAATCGGACCAAAATAGATATCAGATATCACCACATGCAAGGCAGTAAAGACATAAGGGGTTACTGGGTGTGAAAGAATAAGTAAAGAATAAGTAAAAAGAGAAACATTAGTAAGGAGCGAGAACAATAGTAGAGTTGTCAAGAAGACAGTAGATAAAGATTCACATAGCATTTAAATATGTGAAGACCAAATTTGACTGGAAAGGAAGAAGTCGCAAGAGAGTTCTATAAGCCGGAAGTGCGAGAGAAGAAACTGTTAGCATAGAACTTGCGGTTACATGGAGCAAATACAACTATACATTGCCGTCAAACTCGTACTGCGCTTATATTCATAAAGTCTCGGCACCAAAGCGAAGAGTTCATCCGAATAATTACCATGAAAGTATTTATAGAAAAGGCACAGAGAGGCAACCTTATGACGATGGGAAATGGACTGAAGTCGAGACGCTAGGTCAGGCCCAATAATATTGCTGATTCTTCTTTGGATTTTATTAAGAATCTCTAAATACATAGCAGAAGCACCAGACCAGATGTGGCAGCAATATTCAATGCATAGATGAATGGTAGACTTATAAATATGCAAAATAGATTCAGGGGAGGGAAATTGTCTATCATGACACAGTGGACCAACTTTCTTAGCTGCAGACTTAGCAATTGCTTCAATATACTCTTTCCACTTCATGGCCGCTGAAAATATTTATTCAAGCAGGTACAATGAGTACTGGCAGTTAGCTATTATCCTCATTGAGTTTGAGGACCAATAACATTGCAGATTCTTCTTTGGATTTTATCAGGAATCTCTAAATATGCAGCAGAAGCACCAGACCAGATGTGGCAGCAATATTCAATGTATGGACGAATGGTAGATTTATAGATATATCAGATAGATTTTGGATAGAAAATTGGTCACGCACGATACAGTTCTTAGCAGTAGACCTAGCAATGGATTCAATATTTTAATCAAATTATTGAAATTTTATATTAGCTTTTGTTTCCATGTTACCTATAAAATTGTCGTAGAAAGCATACATTTAATCTGACAAAAATAGATATTTAATCCTACCAACATAGATTAAAAATGAGTTATTCTCATTTACTATTTGCTTGTGTTTATACCAATTTATTCTACAGACGGCAATTCCTACAGATATATATTGCCGTGTCGTCCTAGAATTTGTCAAAATGGAGACATAGCCCACGATCGACTTTATTGAAATTTCCAGGGCACAGATACCAAAATCAAAAAGTCGCACAAAAAAAAAATCTCGGAAGGGTTACTTCATGTAAAAGAATAATAAAAAAGTGAAAGATTATTAAGGAGCGAGAACAATAGAAGAGCAATCAGGAAGACAGTAGTTAACGATTGACATTTCATTTAAATTTGTTTTCTATTCTTTTCACCCCATGCAAAGCAGTAAAGCCACTAAGACACAAGAGGTTACTGAGTGTGAAAAAATAAGAAAAAAAAAATTAACATTATCAAGGAGCGAGAACAATAGAAGAGTAATCAGGAGACTGTAGTTAACGATTGACATTTCATTTAAATTTGTTTTCTATTCTTTTCACCCCATGCAAGGCAGTAATGCCACTAAGACACAAGGGGTTACTGAGTGTGAAATAATAAGAAAAAAAGAAAAGAAACATTATTAAGCGAGAACAATAGAAGAGTATTCAGGTTAACGATTGACATTTCATTTACATTTTTGAAGATCAAAGTTGACTGGAAAGCAAAAAGTCGCAAGACAGTTGCATAAGTGAGAAGTGCGAAACTGTTAACATAGAACTTGCGGTTACATCGAGCCAATACAACTATGAATTGTTGAGACCTTGCCGCCAATCGAGTACTGCGTTTAAATCCATAAAGTCTTGCTACGATAGCGGAGAGTTCATCCGAATAATTACCATAAAAATATTTATAAAAAATGCACAGGAAAGATACATTACGGTGGAAAGTGACTGAAGCAAAGATGCCCGGTCAGAACCAAGGACATTGCAGATTCTTCTTTGGACTTTATCAAGGATCTCTAAATATATAGCAGGGGCACCAGACCGTACAGGAAAGTACATCCGAACAATTACCATTGAAATATTTATAGAAAAGTTACAGGGAAGATACATTACGGTGGTAGGAAAGTGACTAAAGCTGGGATGCCAGGTCATGACCAGTAATATAGCCGATTCTTTGGATTTTATCAAGAATCTCTAAATATACAGCAGGAGCACCAGACCATATGTGGCGGCAATATTCAAGGCATAGACGTTTGGCGTGATTTTTCCACAAACATACAGACGGTCAGATAACCAGGTTTGTATATTTTATTAAACGAACGCACCAACGGACATACATGCGCAAGCTTTCAGCTTTACATATTAATATTTTCATGTGTACAATTTAAACTAATCTTTCTAATATGGTTTGACGTTTTGCTAATCTCAAATGTATCGATGCCTTGAATGTTGATGAAAACTTGTGCCACGTTTCTCGAGGCTAACCCAATTGTATTGTCATCGAACAAGAATTTGGATGATTAGAACTGAATCCGGAAATTGTTTCAACTCTTGCAGTGCATCTTTTTCTTTTCCAAATCGGAAGCTGTGCGCTCGAATAAAAAGAGACAAACGAAATGGAGACCTGACAATATCAATTCCGCAGACTGTGGAGGAAATGGTTTTCGCTCTCTCTGCAAAGAATTTTCTCTCTCGGTTTTTGAATATCTAGCTGTTCATGTTTGGTCCTGCTTGGTGGCTGTGATAGTTGTCTGTTTCTTACTTCTTCTTTCGAATACTGGCGCAGCACATTCTTTCTATTGAATCTTAACAGAAATTCGAAAATATTTTTAAGTGACATAGTTACTCATTTTCTACTGGCACTAGTGATTAGTTCTTGATTCTAACATTTCCAATGCCAATTTTCATAGACACGCTTCGGAAAGTGGCGCAACACAATCTTTTTTTTATATTCATTTACTTCGTATTGCGACCTTCAGGTTAAGTATTTTTTACACATTCGAAACTGGTCAATGTTCGAACACAGGCAAAAGACAGGATTCCGAATGTTACCATCTGGAATATTGACGCTACATAATCTTCTAATTGCACACTTCATACAAATTGTTCTTTTATCAGACTCCAATAAAGTTTCAAATGAGCCTCGCTCTTGAGCTCTACCAGTTCAGATTTTTGCAAGCAGATCACGTCATGCCACTTCCGAAGAGTTGAATCACCTTTATTCCCCCACCCATTTTACAAATATAAGGAGAATGTTCCACATACACAGGTTTCTGCCAAACGATTCGGTATTAAATAGCAAACTGTGCACTCAAAAATAAAAAATGTGCACTCAGACATCCTCCTATTACTTTGTGCATGAGACTCTCATGAACCCGAAAATCTTAACCTCTTCAAGTCAAGGGTCAATAGTTGTCTCTCCTCCTTTCTCTCGTATCTCAATTTCTTACCACAGATGAAGAGACGGATGCCGAGAATACGATGGTCTGAGAACATGATTAATGAGGAAGGGTTATTGAAAATGCAAACAAAAAGTCCTGTATACTTATAATCAGAACGAGACCATACAAATTTCTTGGGCATATAGAGGAAAGAGAGATTAGAGAATTTGACACACATAGGACACATTCAATGCAAGAGGGAAACAGCGAGTCGCCTCCCTTACGAGAATGTGTAAATCAGTTGTTCTCAAACTTTTTGCAATCGGGGCGCACTTGAATATGCTATTATCCTATTGTTTTTTTTTCTTAATATTGGCTGAGACGAGCACTTAAGCAGGCCTCTACCAGTAGGAAATGCTTTGAAGACACCACACAACAGCGCTGTGGCATCAACTCTCTCTGCTATGTCGGAAGACTTTGCCCGTTGGTTTTTCCCACAACGAATCAAGTGATGATCCAGTTCACAGTAGCAAGAGGGATATTAAATTTTCTCTAATGACAGAGCCCTCCTTCTGACCTTTACAAAATTTGACAATTCTACTGACCCTGTGGATCTAGGCCCAGAGGTTCTCAAACTTTTTGCAATGAAGGCGCACTTGAAATCCTACCAATAATTGTAGGCGCACGATATACCAATTTCGGGAAAATGTTTTAATGAAATCAAATATTGCAGAAAGAAATAATGCAATAAAAAATATAAAATGAAATATAACTTAAGTTTATTCATTCTTGTTTGTGAGAAACAGGAGCCGGATGAGACTTAAAGATTTCTTCAATGTTTGGGCCGATATTTGATAGGCAAACTCTCATTTCCTCGACAATACATTAAAGAGTTCCTCTCTTTTTGCACATAATTGTGATGGTAGAATAAAAGCCTAATTTACATAAATGTGAACGTGACGGGTACCGCAGTATCATAAAGTATATATATATATATATATATACACATGACAGGATAGGGACTGAGAGAACTAGTGGAAAGAAAAACTTTACAAAGAGCCATAAAGAATATCTGGACACATATTTCTCTGGAATGCCAGACGCGCACCTAGACATCTTCCAGTGCACGCCAGGCGCGCACCTAGAAAACTCTCAGTGCACGCCAGTGCGCCCAGGTGCACCATTTGAGAACCATTGGTGTAAACGCATGACAGAATAGGGAAGCAAAACTTTACTAAGAGCTATAAAGAATAGGACATTGCGAATATCACCGACGGAGGAACACGGCGTATCGAAGAAAAAGTCTCTTATTTATTTCGATAAGTTTACCGTTTCAAAGAAGAAAGAATACTTCACAGTCATTTGCATATTTGGAGTAGAGTCGGAAAATATATTTTTCTGAGATGATGTAGCGTTGTGTACACATTTAACGCAACGTCTATACAAGGTGTAATGGCTAAATTGTCGCCATTTTACATTTTTAATTTCGCGCATGCGTGTTGTTTGCTTTTGATTTTGTCTACTGCACAGTATAGTAGGGTCAGTTGTGCACTGTCTGCGAGAAAAAGGGGAACAATGACGCAACTTACTCGGCCAGAAATTTAAAAAACATGCCGTACTGCTTGGCCTTCGCTCAGGAAGATCTGATTACGGACATTTCAGAGTGCTTGGGTGTCAATCTGAGGACAGTGCCGGTGATTCGGAAAGAGTTGGATGAGTCTAATGGTGATTACAAAGGTGTTTGGAATGATCACTAGTGATGACGACATTATGACTCTATTATTCTACCCACAGTGCCTCAGATTCAACATGGAGGCTAACTAACATCAAGTGCATTGAGGAAGTAGTGCTGCCATGGGTCAAGAAGGTGGCTGCTGGAAGACACTATGTCTGGCAACAGGACTCTGCGCCAAGTCGCACAAGCAGGAGAACCCAGTCATGGCTGTCAGACAATTTCTGCAACCACATCACCCCTTACATCTGGACGCCTAACTCTCGAAACTGCAACTCCCTTCATTATTACGTCTGGGACGCAGTTGAGCGAGAGACCAACAAAACTCCTTGTAACACCAAAGATGAACTGAAGGCCAGGATTATGGCAGCATTCACCAACTTAAACAAGGAAGCCGTAAAAAAGAGTTGAAGAAGATTGCGAAGTCGCCTGGAATAAATTTACTCTTTAAAATTTCAAGATAATTTTGTGTAATTTTGATAAATCTGTTAAAATGAGATGTCAGTTTTATTTTCATTTTTGCGTAAATAAGACAACATTTCATCCATTACACATTGTATGTGTTTCTTAAATGTATTTTCTATAGTGCCTTGTTTATGTATTTATTACATTGTGATGTACTTGTAGTTGTTGTTTTATGCATATAACCTTTTACATTGCCTTTTGTACGCTTTTGTTATATTGCTTCGCATATTAAATTATTATTTTTTAAAAATTTTCTATAATAATAAAGCTTTTGAATTAAAATAGAGCTATGTTTTAGAGACGTGAAAATGAAGCAGATACAAAAATCTGATTATGCAGTGTAATTACAGACGACAGAAAACTTAACACAGAAATCTAAAAGAGGTATAGTGTTAGCGAAACAGATCTTTCAGAAATTAAGCTAAGTAAAAGTGAATGAGAAAGATTACGTTGGAAATTTAAAAAAATACTTTTATGTAATACCCGATCTCGTATATACAAATGAATGCAGGACAATCTTCTCACAGATGGAGGAGAGAGTTTGATCGACAGATTCAAGATTCTGCCGATGAGTGCTGAAAATACCATGGACTTCTCTTTTGAACAACAAGGATATTCTAAAGAAAATAGGAATTACGAAGAAACTTTTAGTACACATATTGATGAAAGAGAATTTGTAGAACTTAACACTCAGAGGAGACGGAACCAGAGAAGCAAAAGGTAACAGCAAGTAACCTACTTAAATAGTCGAATCGAATAAATGGTAGAACAATGAAGAGTGCAACAAATGAGATAAATTTTTGGAGAGCCACGTCTTAAAAGTATTCGACATTAAAATGGAACGTATTCACTTTTTCAATTAGTTTCTAAAACGGTCTATTTCAATGAGAAATACATTTTTATAATGATTTTACATCATGAATGAATTATGCCTATCCATACTTAATTACATTGCCTAGTGTAAATAAATACCATATTGTCTCATGCACGTAGATAATTCGGAAAAAAAAGGAAAAATTGATTTAAATATTTTCTATATAGTTTTCTATCTTACCAAACTTTCGCCTATTTATGATGTCCCTTCAAGGCGTGAAAGATCATGTTTTTCCACAACTTGCTGTTTGTTTGCCTTAAGAAATTCTTACACCTCATCTCTATGATACTTGCATCATTTTTATGGCTTATCAACCCGTTGTAGATTATTTAAGGAGAGAAAATATGTTCGACTTAAGAATTTGTGTTTTGGCGTTGAGAACATTTTAATGATACATGTCTTACATAGCTGGAGAGAGAAGAGTATTTGTGTGTAAGTTAATATAACGAACCCAACGTGATGTGGAACTCGGCTCTCCGACTAACAATTCCGAGACATTATCCATTACATCACAGGCACATCCAAGCTTATAGCACCTGGTATTCCCAAGCCTTCACTAATCTAGATATTGACCAGGTTCGATGTTGCTTAAATATTTTGAGAAAATAATGATTTACTAACAAATTCTACTCATATAGCCATGATTGTAAGGAAGGAAGAGGTGAATACATACATTTCCCAAAGGTATTTGTGTATAAGTGAATATAGCAAACACAACTGGAATTGGAACACGTCACTCCCATTTTCAATTCCATTACACCACAGGCATATCCAAGCTTACAACACCTGGTATTCACAAGTGGACACCCATCTAGATATTGAACAGGCTCGAAGTTGCTTAACTGGAGCTTAGCACCAGCCTTGCTGATGAAAAGAAAACAAACTCTAAGACAATTAAAACAGAGTAGTTATTAACCATTACACAATCCGCACATCCAAGCTTACAGCACCTGATATTCACAAGTGGACACCCATCTAGATATTGAACAGGCTCGATGTTGCTTAACTGGAGCTTAGCACCAGCCTTGCAGATGAAAAGAAAAAAAACTCTAAGACAATTAAAACAGAGTAGTTATTAACCATTACACAATCCGCACATCCCAGCTTACAGCACCTGGTATTCACAGGTGGACACTCATTTATATATTGACCAGGATTCAAATCGATCAAAATTTAAAGAGTGAAAACTTCAGTAAATAACTCCCAGGCTCCGGATTTTATTGACATACCCTCGTACACTTGATACACTCAACGTTTTTAACGTCATCAATCGCTCCGATACCAATATTGTTGTCCCACTATCTCCATATTTTTCCTACGCACAAAATATAATTCATTTATAGCCTCATATCCGGAGGCAAAAATGCCATTTTCGTACGGCAGTCTCTCATATTTAATCTCCAATCTTGTCACTTACATTGTGTTTTACGGGTTTGCGATCAAATCTAATGAAGTATCTAGTTATGTTCGTTAGAAAAGGCATATCCCGGACCAGCGATTTATGCTCGTCAAATTCTTTCCCCTTGGTTTGTCTCGATTATATATATATATATATATATATATATATATATATATATATATATATATATATAATGTGTGTGTATGTGTGTTCAGCAAAATCAATTTATCCCTACCGGCAATCACTGCCATTGTTCATTAACATTACCGTATTTCACGCCGTATCGGCCGCACTTTAAGATTTATGAAAAAATAATAAATATACAAGTAATCGAATGAAGATGAAAGAAAGTATGGGTTGAAAAGAATAATAACCGTTGACAATATTTTATCTAAAAAAGGCTGTAGATAATACTACTAAGTTATAAAATACACCAACGTGGTGCCAGGTGGGATCAGGAAAGAATGGAGGTGTGTTGCTTTGATTTATGGCCTAGCAACAGTCTCCAGGTTAATTTATGTCGAACTGGCATTTGGTAAACAGGTCCGGTAGGGAAAAAAATGAAAAAAATGTTAAACATGTTTGGTTAACTGGTGAGGATAAATTTTAGACATAGAGCCTCATTTGTACGAAATAAAAAAAATGGCAGATATAAAAGAGAGCCGACAGAAAGATCCAGGTAGAGAAAGAGAGAAAGGAAGTTCCAGGTAGAGAAAGAGGGAAAGAAAGTTCAAGGTAGAGAAAGAGGGAAAGAAAGTTCCAGGTAGAGAAAGAGGGAAAGAAAGTTCCAGGTAGAGAAAGAGAGAAAGAAAGTTCCAGGTAGAGAAAGAGAGAAAGAAAGTTCCAGGTAGAGAAAGAGAGAAAGAAAGTTCCAGGTAGAGAAAGAGAGAAAGATAGTTCAAGGTAGAGAAAGAGGGAAAGAAAGTTCCAGGTAGAGAAAGAGGGAAAGAAAGTTCCAGGTAGAGAAAGAGGGAAAGAAAGTTCCAGGTAGAGAAAGAGAGAAAGAAAGTTCCAGGTAGAGAAAGAGGGAAAGAAAGTTCCAGGTAGAGAAAGAGAGAAAGATAGTTCAAGGTAGAGAAAGAGGGAAAGAAAGTTCCAGGTAGAGAAAGAGGGAAAGAAAGTTCCAGGTAGAGAAAGAGGGAAAGAAAGTTCCAGGTAGAGAAAGAGAGAAAGAAAGTTCCAGGTAGAGAAAGAGAGAAAGAAAGTTCCACGTAGAGAAAGAGAGAAAGAAAGTTCCAGTTAGAGAAAGAGAGAAAGAAAGTTCCAGGTAGAGAAAGAGAGAAAGAAAGTTCCACGTAGAGAAAGAGAGAAATAAAGTTCCAGGTAGAGAAAGAGAGAAAGAAAATTCCAGGTAGAGAAAGAGAGAAAGAAAGTTCCAGGTAGAGAAAGAGAGAAAGAAAGTTCCAGGTAGAGAAAGAGAGAAAGAAAGTTCCAGGTAGAGAAAAAGAGAAAGAAAGTTCCACGTAGAGAAAGAGAGAAAGGAAGTTCCAGGTAGAGAAAGAAGGAAAGAAAGTTCCAGGTAGAGAAAGAGGGAAAGAAAGTTCCAGGTAGAGAAAGAGAGAAAGAAAGTTCCAGGTAGAGAAAGAGAGAAAGAAAGTTCCAGGTAGAGAAAGAGGGAAAGGAAGTTCCAGGTAGAGAAAGAGAGAAAGAAAGTTCCAGGTAGAGAAAGAGAGAAAGAAAGTTCCAGGTAGAGAAAGAGAGAAAGAAAGTTCCAGGTAGAGAAAGAGGGAAAGGAAGTTCCAGGTAGAGAAAGAGAGAAAGAAAGTTCCAGGTAGAGAAAGAGAGAAAGAAAGTTCGAGGTAGAGAAAGAGAGAAAGAAAGTTCCAGGTAGAGAAAGAGGGAAAGGAAGTTCCAGGTAGAGAAAGAGAGAAAGAAAGTTCCAGGTAGAGAAAGAGAGAAAGAAAGTTCCAGGTAGAGAAAGAGAGAAAGAAAGTTCCAGGTAGAGAAAGAGAGAAAGAAAGTTCCAGGTAGAGAAAGAGGGAAAGGAAGTTCCAGGTAGAGAAAGAGGGAAAGAAAGTTCCAGGTAGAGAAAGAGAGAAAGAAAGTTCCAGGTAGAGAAAGAGAGAAAGAAAGTTCCACGTAGAGAAAGAGGGAAAGGAAGTTCCAGGTAGAGAAAGAGGGAAAGAAAGTTCCAGTTAGAGAAAGAGAGAAAGAAAGTTCGAGGTAGAGAAAGAGGGAAAGAAAGTTCCAGGTAGAGAAAGAGAGAAAGAAAGTTCCACGTAGAGAAAGAGAGAACGAAAGTTCCAGGTAGAGAAAGAGAGAAAGAAAGTTCCACGTAGAGAAAGAGAGAAAGAAAGTTCCACGTAGAGAAAGAGAGAAAGAAAGTTCCACGTAGAGAAAGAGAGAACGAAAGTTACACGTAGAGAAAGAGAGAAAGAAAGTTCCACGTAGAAAAAGAGAGAACGAAAGTTCCAGGTAGAGAAAGAGAGAAAGAAAGTTCCACGTAGAGAAAGAGAGAAAGAAAGTTCCACGTAGAAAAAGAGAGAACGAAAGTTCCAGGTAGAGAAAGAGAGAAAGAAAGTTCCACGTAGAGAAAGAGAGAAAGAAAGTTCCACGTAGAGAAAGAGAGAACGAAAGTTCCACGTAGAGAAAGAGAGAAAGAAAGTTCCACGTAGAAAAAGAGAGAACGAAAGTTCCAGGTAGAGAAAGAGAGAAAGAAAGTTCAACGTAGAGAAAGAGAGAAAGAAAGTTCCACGTAGAGAAAGAGAGAACGAAAGTTCCACGTAGAGAAAGAGTGAAAGAAAGTTCCACGTAGAAAAAGAGAGAACGAAAGTTCCAGGTAGAGAAAGAGAGAAAGAAAGTTCCACGTAGAGAAAGAGAGAAAGAAAGTTCCACGTAGAGAAAGAGAGAACGAAAGTTCCACGTAGAGAAAGAGAGAAAGAAAGTTCCACGTAGAAAAAGAGAGAACGAAAGTTCCAGGTAGAGAAAGAGAGAAAGAAAGTTCCACGTAGAGAAAGAGAGAAAGAAAGTTCCACGTAGAGAAAGAGAGAAAGAAAGTTCCACGTAGAGAAAGAGAGAACGAAAGTTCCACGTAGAGAAAGAGAGAAAGAAAGTTCCACGTAGAAAAAGAGAGAACGAAAGTTCCAGGTAGAGAAAGAGAGAAAGAAAGTTCCACGTAGAGAAAGAGAGAACGAAAGTTCCAGGTAGAGAAAGAGAGAAAGAAAGTTCCACGTAGAGAAAGAGAGAAAGAAAGTTCCACGTAGAGAAAGAGAGAACGAAAGTTCCACGTAGAGAAAGAGAGAAAGAAAGTTCCACGTAGAAAAAGAGAGAACGAAAGTTCCAGGTAGAGAAAGAGAGAAAGAAAGTTCCACGTAGAGAAAGAGAGAAAGAAAGTTCCACGTAGAGAAAGAGAGAACGAAAGTTCCACGTAGAGAAAGAGAGAAAGAAAGTTCCACGTAGAAAAAGAGAGAACGAAAGTTCCAGGTAGAGAAAGAGAGAAAGAAAGTTCCACGTAGAGAAAGAGAGAAAGAAAGTTCCACGTAGAGAAAGAGAGAAAGAAAGTTCCACGTAGAGAAAGAGAGAACGAAAGTTCCACGTAGAGAAAGAGAGAAAGAAAGTTCCACGTAGAAAAAGAGAGAACGAAAGTTCCAGGTAGAGAAAGAGAGAAAGAAAGTTCCAGGTAGAGAAAGAGGGAAAGAAGGTTCCAGGTAGAGAAAGAGGGAAAGAAAGTTCCAGGTAGAGAAAGAGAGAAAGAAAGTTCCAGGTAGAGAAAGAGAGAACCAAAGTTCCAGGTAGAGAAAGAGAGAAAGAAAGTTCCAGGTAGAGAAAGAGGGAAAGAAAGTTCCAGTTAGAGAAAGAGAGAAAGAAAGTTCCAGGTAGAGAAAGAGAGAAAGAAAGTTCCAGGTAAAGAAAGAGAGAAAGAAAGTTCCAGGTAGAGAAAGAGAGAAAGAAAGTTCCAGGTAGAGAAAGAGGGAAAGAAAGTTCCAGGTAGAGAAAGAGGGAAAGAAAGTTCCAGGTAGAGAAAGAGAGAAAGAAAGTTCCAGGTAGAGAAAGAGAGAAAGAAAATTCCAGGTAGAGAAAGAGGGAAAGGAAGTTCCAGGGAGAGAAAGAGGGAAAGAAAGTTCCAGTTAGAGAAAGAGAGAAAGAAAGTTCGAGGTAGAGAAAGAGAGAAAGAAAGTTCCAGGTAGAGAAAGAGGGAAAGGAAGTTCCAGGTAGAGAAAGAGGGAAAGAAAGTTCCAGGTAGAGAAAGAGAGAAAGAAAGTTCCAGGTAGAGAAAGAGAGAACCAAAGTTCCAGGTAGAGAAAGAGAGAAAGAAAGTTCCAGGTAGAGAAAGAGGGAAAGAAAGTTCCAGTTAGAGAAAGAGAGAAAGAAAGTTCCAGGTAGAGAAAGAGAGAAAGAAAGTTCCAGGTAGAGAAAGAGAGAAAGAAAGTACCAGGTAGAGAAAGAGAGAAAGAAAGTTCCAGGTAGAGAAAGAGGGAAAGGAAGTTCCAGGTAGAGAAAGAGGGAAAGAAAGTTCCAGGTAGAGAAAGAGAGAAAGAAAGTTCCAGGTAGAGAAAGAGAGAAAGAAAGTTCCAGGTAGAGAAAAAGGGAAAGGAAGTTCCAGGTAGAGAAAGAGGGAAAGAAAGTTCCAGTTAGAGAAAGAGGGAAAGACAGTTCGAGGTAGAGAAAGAGGGAAAGAAAGTTCCAGGTAGAGAAAGAGAGAAAGAAAGTTCCATGTAGAGAAAGAGGGAAAGGAAGTTGCAGGTAGAGAAAGAGAGAAAGAAAGTTCCAGGTAGAGAAAGAGAGAAAGAAAGTTCCAGGTAGAGAAAGAGAGAAAGAAAGTTCCAGGTAGAGAAAGAGAGAAAGAAAGTTCCAGGTAGAGAAAGAGAGAAAGAAATTTCAAGGTAGAGAAAGAGAGAAAGAAAGTTCCAGGTAGAGAAAGAGGGAAAGAAAGTTCCAGTTAGAGAAAGAGAGAAAGTAAGTTCCAGGTAGAGAAAGAGAGAAAGAAAGTTCCAGGCAGAGAAAGAGAGAAAGAAAGTTCCACGTAGAGAAAGAGAGAAAGAAAGTTCCAGGTAGAGAAAGAGGGAAAGAAAGTTCCAGTTAGAGAAAGAGAGAAAGAAAGTTCCAGGTAGAGAAAGAGGGAAAGGAAGTTCCAGGTAGAGAAAGAGGGAAAGAAAGTTCCAGGTAGAGAAAGAGAGAAAGAAAGTTCCAGGTAGAGAAAGAGGGAAAGAAAGTTCCAGGTAGAGAAAGAGAGAAAGAAAGTTCCAGGTAGAGAAAGAGAGAAAGAAAGTTCCAGGTAGAGAAAGAGAGAAAGAAAGTTCCAGGTAGAGAAAGAGAGAAAGAAAGTTCCAGGTAGAGAAAGAGAGAAAGAAAGTTCAAGGTAGAGAAAGAGAGAAAGAAAGTTCCACGTAGAGAAAGAGCGAAAGAAAGTTCCAGGTAGAGAAAGAGAGAAAGTAAGTTCCAGGTAGAGAAAGAGAGAAAGAAAGTTCCAGGTAGAGAAAGAGAGAAAGAAAGTTCCACGTAGAGAAAGAGAGAAAGAATGTTCCAGGTAGAGAAAGAGGGAAAGAAAGTTCCAGTTAGAGAAAGAGAGAAAGAAAGTTCCAGGTAGAGAAAAAGGGAAAGGAAGTTCCAGGTAGAGAAAGAGGGAAAGAAAGTTCCAGGTAGAGAAAGAGAGAAAGAAAGTTCCAGGTAGAGAAAGAGGGAAAGAAGGTTCCAGGTAGAGAAAGAGAGAAAGAAAGTTCCAGGTAGAGAAAGAGAGAAAGAAACTTCCACGTAGAGAAAGAGAGAAAGAAAGTTCAAGGTAGAGAAAGAGAGAAAGAAAGTTCCAGGTAGAGAAAGAGGGAAAGAAAGTTCCAGGTAGAGAAAGAGAGAAAGAAAGTTCCAGGTAGAGAAAGAGAGAAAGAAAGTTCAAGGTAGAGAAAGAGAGAAAGAAAGTTCCAGGTAGAGAAAGAGGGAAAGAAAGTTCCAGGTAGAGAAAGAGGGAAAGAAAGTTCCAGGTAGAGAAAGAGAGAAAGAAAGTTCCACGTAGAGAAAGAGAGAAAGAAAGTTCCACGTAGAGAAAGAGAGAAAGAAAGTTCCAGGTAGAGAAAGAGGGAAAGAAAGTTCCAGGTAGAGAAAGAGAGAAAGAAAGTTCCAGGTAGAGAAAGAGAGAAAGAAAATTCCACGTAGAGAAAGAGAGAAAGAAAGTTCCAGGTAGAGAAAGAGGGAAAGAAAGTTCCAGGTAGAGAAAGTGAGAAAGAAAGTTCCAGGTAGAGAAAGAGGGAAAGGAAGTTCCAGGTAGAGAAAGAGGGAAAGAAAGTTCCAGGTAGAGAAAGAGAGAAAGAAAGTTCCAGGTAGAGAAAGAGAGAAAGTAAGTTCCAGGTAGAGAAAGAGAGAAAGAAAGTTCCAGGTAGAGAAAGAGAGAAAGAAAGTTCCACGTAGAGAAAGAGAGAAAGAAAGTTCCAGGTAGAGAAAGAGGGAAAGAAAGTTCCAGTTAGAGAAAGAGAGAAAGAAAGTTCCAGGTAGAGAAAGAGGGAAAGGAAGTTCCAGGTAGAGAAAGAGGGAAAGAAAGTTCCAGGTAGAGAAAGAGAGAAAGAAAGTTCCAGGTAGAGAAAGAGGGAAAGAAAGTTCCAGGTAGAGAAAGAGAGAAAGAAAGTTCCAGGTAGAGAAAGAGAGAAAGAAAGTTCCACGTAGAGAAAGAGAGAAAGAAAGTTCAAGGTAGAGAAAGAGGGAAAGAAAGTTCCAGGTAGAGAAAGAGGGAAAGAAAGTTCCAGGTAGAGAAAGAGAGAAAGAAAGTTCGAGGTAGAGAAAGAGAGAAAGAAAGTTCCAGGTAGAGAAAGAGGGAAAGAAAGTTCCAGTTAGAGAAAGAGAGAAAGAAAGTTCCAGGTAGAGAAAGAGGGAAAGGAAGTTCCAGGTAGAGAAAGAGGGAAAAAAAGTTCCAGGTAGAGAAAGAGAGAAAGAAAGTTCCAGGTAGAGAAAGAGGGAAAGAAAGTTCCAGGTAGAGAAAGAGAGAAAGAAAGTTCCAGGTAGAGAAAGAGAGAAAGAAAGTTCCACGTAGAGAAAGAGAGAAAGAAAGTTCAAGGTAGAGAAAGAGAGAAAGAAAGTTCCAGGTAGAGAAAGAGGGAAAGAAAGTTCCAGGTAGAGAAAGAGAGAAAGAAAGTTCCAGGTAGAGAAAGAGACAAAGAAAGTTCCAGGTAGAGAAAGAGAGAAAGAAAGTTCCATGTAGAGAAAGAGGGAAAGGAAGTTGCAGGTAGAGAAAGAGAGAAAGAATGTTCCAGGTAGAGAAAGAGGGAAAGAAAGTTCCAGGTAGAGAAAGAGAGAAAGAAAGTTCCAGGTAGAGAAAGAGAGAAAGAAAGTTCCAGGTAGAGAAAGAGGGAAAGAAAGTTCCAGGTAGAGAAAGAGAGAAAGAAAGTTCCAGGTAGAGAAAGAGAGAACCAAAGTTCCAGGTAGAGAAAGAGAGAAAGAAAGTTCCAGGTAGAGAAAGAGGGAAAGAAAGTTCCAGTTAGAGAAAGAGAGAAAGAAAGTTCCAGGTAGAGAAAGAGAGAAAGAAAGTTCCAGGTAGAGAAAGAGAGAAAGAAAGTTCCAGGTAGAGAAAGAGAGAAAGAAAGTTCCAGGTAGAGAAAGAGGGAAAGGAAGTTCCAGGTAGAGAAAGAGGGAAAGAAAGTTCCAGGTAGAGAAAGAGAGAAAGAAAGTTCCAGGTAGAGAAAGAGAGAAAGAAAGTTCCAGGTAGAGAAAAAGGGAAAGGAAGTTCCAGGTAGAGAAAGAGGGAAAGAAAGTTCCAGTTAGAGAAAGAGGGAAAGAAAGTTCGAGGTAGAGAAAGAGGGAAAGAAAGTTCCAGGTAGAGAAAGAGAGAAAGAAAGTTCCATGTAGAGAAAGAGGGAAAGGAAGTTGCAGGTAGAGAAAGAGAGAAAGAAAGTTCCAGGTAGAGAAAGAGAGAAAGAAAGTTCCAGGTAGAGAAAGAGAGAAAGAAAGTTCCAGGTAGAGAAAGAGAGAAAGAAAGTTGAAGGTAGAGAAAGAGAGAAAGAAAGTTCCACGTAGAGAAAGAGCGAAAGAAAGTTCCAGGTAGAGAAAGAGAGAAAGTAAGTTCCAGGTAGAGAAAGAGAGAAAGAAAGTTCCAGGTAGAGAAAGAGAGAAAGAAAGTTCCACGTAGAGAAAGAGAGAAAGAAAGTTCCAGGTAGAGAAAGAGGGAAAGAAAGTTCCAGTTAGAGAAAGAGAGAAAGAAAGTTCCAGGTAGAGAAAGAGGGAAAGGAAGTTCCAGGTAGAGAAAGAGGGAAAGAAAGTTCCAGGTAGAGAAAGAGAGAAAGAAAGTTCCAGGTAGAGAAAGAGGGAAAGAAAGTTCCAGGTAGAGAAAGAGAGAAAGAAAGTTCCAGGTAGAGAAAGAGAGAAAGAAACTTCCACGTAGAGAAAGAGAGAAAGAAAGTTCAAGGTAGAGAAAGAGAGAAAGAAAATTCCAGGTAGAGAAAGAGGGAAAGAAAGTTCCAGGTAGAGAAAGAGAGAAAGAAAGTTCCAGGTAGAGAAAGAGAGAAAGAAAGTTCAAGGTAGAGAAAGAGAGAAAGAAAGTTCCAGGTAGAGAAAGAGGGAAAGAAAGTTCCAGGTAGAGAAAGAGGGAAAGAAATTCCAGGTAGAGAAAGAGAGAAAGAAAGTTCCAGGTAGAGAAAGAGAGAAAGAAAGTTCCACGTAGAGAAAGAGAGAAAGAAAGTTCCAGGTAGAGAAAGAGGGAAAGAAAGTTCCAGGTAGAGAAAGTGAGAAAGAAAGTTCCAGGTAGAGAAAGAGGGAAAGGAAGTTCCAGGTAGAGAAAGAGGGAAAGAAAGTTCCAGGTAGAGAAAGAGAGAAAGAAAGTTCCAGGTAGAGAAAGAGAGAAAGTAAGTTCCAGGTAGAGAAAGAGAGAAAGAAAGTTCCAGGTAGAGAAAGAGAGAAAGAAAGTTCCACGTAGAGAAAGAGAGAAAGAAAGTTCCAGGTAGAGAAAGAGGGAAAGAAAGTTCCAGTTAGAGAAAGAGAGAAAGAAAGTTCCAGGTAGAGAAAGAGGGAAAGGAAGTTCCAGTTAGAGAAAGAGGGAAAGAAAGTTCCAGGTAGAGAAAGAGAGAAAGAAAGTTCCAGGTAGAGAAAGAGGGAAAGAAAGTTCCAGGTAGAGAAAGAGAGAAAGAAAGTTCCAGGTAGAGAAAGAGAGAAAGAAAGTTCCACGTAGAGAAAGAGAGAAAGAAAGTTCAAGGTAGAGAAAGAGAGAAAGAAAGTTCCAGGTAGAGAAAGAGGGAAAGAAAGTTCCAGGTAGAGAAAGAGAGAAAGAAATTTCGAGGTAGAGAAAGAGAGAAAGAAAGTTCAAGGTAGAGAAAGAGAGAAAGAAAGTTCCAGGTAGAGAAAGAGAGAAAGAAAGTTCCAGGTAGAGAAAGAGAGAAAGAAAGTTCGAGGTAGAGAAAGAGGGAAAGGAAGTTCGAGGTAGAGAAAGAGAGAAAGAAAGTTCCAGTTAGAGAAAGAGAGAAAGAAAGTTCCAGGTAGAGAAAGAGAGAAAGAAAGTTCCAGGTAGAGAAAGAGAGAAAGAAAGTTCCACGTAGAGCAAGAGAGAAAGAAAGTTCCAGGTAGAGAAAGAGGGAAAGGAAGTTCCAGGTAGAGAAAGAGGGAAAGAAAGTTCCAGGTAGAGAAAGAGAGAAAGAAAGTTCCAGGTAGAGAAAGAGAGAAAGAAAGTTCCAGGTAGAGAAAGAGGGAAAGGAAGTTCCAGGTAGAGAAAGAGGGAAAGAAAGTTCCAGGTAGAGAAAGAGAGAAAGAAAGTTCCAGGTAGAGAAAGAGAGAAAGAAAGTTCCAGGTAGAGAAAAAGGGAAAGGAAGTTCCAGGTAGAGAAAGAGGGAAAGAAAGTTCCAGTTAGAGAAAGAGGGAAAGAAAGTTCGAGGTAGAGAAAGAGGGAAAGAAAGTTCCAGGTAGAGAAAGAGAGAAAGAAAGTTCCATGTAGAGAAAGAGGGAAAGGAAGTTGCAGGTAGAGAAAGAGAGAAAGAAAGTTCCAGGTAGAGAAAGAGAGAAAGAAAGTTCCAGGTAGAGAAAGAGAGAAAGAAAGTTCCAGGTAGAGAAAGAGAGAAAGAAAGTTGAAGGTAGAGAAAGAGAGAAAGAAAGTTCCACGTAGAGAAAGAGCGAAAGAAAGTTCCAGGTAGAGAAAGAGAGAAAGTAAGTTCCAGGTAGAGAAAGAGAGAAAGAAAGTTCCAGGTAGAGAAAGAGAGAAAGAAAGTTCCACGTAGAGCAAGAGAGAAAGAAAGTTCCAGGTAGAGAAAGAGGGAAAGGAAGTTCCAGGTAGAGAAAGAGGGAAAGAAAGTTCCAGTTAGAGAAAGAGAGAAAGAAAGTTCCACGTAGAGAAAGAGGGAAAGGAAGTTCCAGGTAGAGAAAGAGGGAAAGGAAGTTCGAGGTAGAGAAAGAGAGAAAGAAAGTTCCAGTTAGAGAAAGAGAGAAAGAAAGTTCCAGGTAGAGAAAGAGGGAAAGAAAGTTCCAGGTAGAGAAAGAGAGAAAGAAAGTACCAGGTAGAGAAAGAGTGAAAGAAAGTTCCAGGTAGAGAAAGAGGGAAAGGAAGTTCCAGGTAGAGAAAGAGGGAAAGAAAGTTCCAGGTAGAGAAAGAGAGAAAGAAAGTTCCAGGTAGAGAAAGAGAGAAAGAAAGTTCCAGGTAGAGAAAAAGGGAAAGGAAGTTCCAGGTAGAGAAAGAGGGAAAGAAAGTTCCAGTTAGAGAAAGAGGGAAAGACAGTTCGAGGTAGAGAAAGAGGGAAAGAAAGTTCCAGGTAGAGAAAGAGAGAAAGAAAGTTCCAGGTAGAGAAAGAGAGAAAGAAAGTTCCAGGTAGAGAAAGAGAGAAAGAAAGTTCCAGGTAGAGAAAGAGAGAAAGAAATTTCAAGGTAGAGAAAGAGAGAAAGAAAGTTCCAGGTAGAGAAAGAGGGAAAGAAAGTTCCAGTTAGAGAAAGAGAGAAAGTAAGTTCCAGGTAGAGAAAGACAGAAAGAAAGTTCCAGGCAGAGAAAGAGAGAAAGAAAGTTCCACGTAGAGAAAGAGAGAAAGAAAGTTCCAGGTAGAGAAAGAGGGAAAGAAAGTTCCAGTTAGAGAAAGAGAGAAAGAAAGTTCCAGGTAGAGAAAGAGGGAAAGGAAGTTCCAGGTAGAGAAAGAGGGAAAGAAAGTTCCAGGTAGAGAAAGAGAGAAAGAAAGTTCCAGGTAGAGAAAGAGGGAAAGAAAGTTCCAGGTAGAGAAAGAGAGAAAGAAAGTTCCAGGTAGAGAAAGAGAGAAAGAAAGTTCCAGGTAGAGAAAGAGAGAAAGAAAGTTCCAGGTAGAGAAAGAGAGAAAGAAAGTTCCAGGTAGAGAAAGAGAGAAAGAAAGTTCAAGGTAGAGAAAGAGAGAAAGAAAGTTCCACGTAGAGAAAGAGCGAAAGAAAGTTCCAGGTAGAGAAAGAGAGAAAGTAAGTTCCAGGTAGAGAAAGAGAGGAAGAAAGTTCCAGGTAGAGAAAGAGAGAAAGAAAGTTCCACGTAGAGAAAGAGAGAAAGAATGTTCCAGGTAGAGAAAGAGGGAAAGAAAGTTCCAGTTAGAGAAAGAGAGAAAGAAAGTTCCAGGTAGAGAAAGAGGGAAAAGAAGTTCCAGGTAGAGAAAGAGGGAAAGAAAGTTCCAGGTAGAGAAAGAGAGAAAGAAAGTTCCAGGTAGAGAAAGAGGGAAAGAAGGTTCCAGGTAGAGAAAGAGAGAAAGAAAGTTCCAGGTAGAGAAAGAGAGAAAGAAACTTCCACGTAGAGAAAGAGAGAAAGAAAGTTCAAGGTAGAGAAAGAGAGAAAGAAAGTTCCAGGTAGAGAAAGAGGGAAAGAAAGTTCCAGGTAGAGAAAGAGAGAAAGAAAGTTCCAGGTAGAGAAAGAGAGAAAGAAAGTTCAAGGTAGAGAAAGAGAGAAAGAAAGTTCCAGGTAGAGAAAGAGGGAAAGAAAGTTCCAGGTAGAGAAAGAGGGAAAGAAAGTTCCAGGTAGAGAAAGAGAGAAAGAAAGTTCCACGTAGAGAAAGAGAGAAAGAAAGTTCCACGTAGAGAAAGAGAGAAAGAAAGTTCCAGGTAGAGAAAGAGGGAAAGAAAGTTCCAGGTAGAGAAAGAGAGAAAGAAAGTTCCAGGTAGAGAAAGAGAGAAAGAAAATTCCACGTAGAGAAAGAGAGAAAGAAAGTTCCAGGTAGAGAAAGAGGGAAAGAAAGTTCCAGGTAGAGAAAGTGAGAAAGAAAGTTCCAGGTAGAGAAAGAGGGAAAGGAAGTTCCAGGTAGAGAAAGAGGGAAAGAAAGTTCCAGGTAGAGAAAGAGAGAAAGAAAGTTCCAGGTAGAGAAAGAGAGAAAGTAAGTTCCAGGTAGAGAAAGAGAGAAAGAAAGTTCCAGGTAGAGAAAGAGAGAAAGAAAGTTCCACGTAGAGAAAGAGAGAAAGAAAGTTCAAGGTAGAGAAAGAGGGAAAGAAAGTTCCAGGTAGAGAAAGAGGGAAAGAAAGTTCCAGGTAGAGAAAGAGAGAAAGAAAGTTCGAGGTAGAGAAAGAGAGAAAGAAAGTTCCAGGTAGAGAAAGAGGCAAAGAAAGTTCCAGTTAGAGAAAGAGAGAAAGAAAGTTCCAGGTAGAGAAAGAGGGAAAGGAAGTTCCAGGTAGAGAAAGAGGGAAAAAAAGTTCCAGGTAGAGAAAGAGAGAAAGAAAGTTCCAGGTAGAGAAAGAGGGAAAGAAAGTTCCAGGTAGAGAAAGAGAGAAAGAAATTTCCAGGTAGAGAAAGAGAGAAAGAAAGTTCCACGTAGAGAAAGGGAGAAAGAAAGTTCAAGGTAGAGAAAGAGAGAAAGAAAGTTCCAGGTAGAGAAAGAGGGAAAGAAAGTTCCAGGTAGAGAAAGAGAGAAAGAAAGTTCCAGGTAGAGAAAGAGAGAAAGAAAGTTCCAGGTAGAGAAAGAGAGAAAGAAAGTTCCATGTAGAGAAAGAGGGAAAGGAAGTTGCAGGTAGAGAAAGAGAGAAAGAAAGTTCCACGTAGAGAAAGAGGGAAAGAAAGTTCCAGGTAGAGAAAGAGAGAAAGAAAGTTCCAGGTAGAGAAAGAGAGAAAGAAAGTTCCAGGTAGAGAAAGAGGGAAAGAAAGTTCCAGGTAGAGAAAGAGAGAAAGAAAGTTCCAGGTAGAGAAAGAGAGAACCAAAGTTCCAGGTAGAGAAAGAGAGAAAGAAAGTTCCAGGTAGAGAAAGAGGGAAAGAAAGTTCCAGTTAGAGAAAGAGAGAAAGAAAGTTCCAGGTAGAGAAAGAGAGAAAGAAAGTTCCAGGTAGAGAAAGAGAGAAAGAAAGTTCCAGGTAGAGAAAGAGAGAAAGAAAGTTCCAGGTAGAGAAAGAGGGAAAGAAAGTTCCAGGTAGAGAAAGAGAGAAAGAAAGTTCCAGGTAGAGAAAGAGAGAAAGAAAGTTCCAGGTAGAGAAAAAGGGAAAGGAAGTTCCAGGTAGAGAAAGAGGGAAAGAAAGTTCCAGTTAGAGAAAGAGGGAAAGAAAGTTCGAGGTAGAGAAAGAGGGAAAGAAAGTTCCAGGTAGAGAAAGAGAGAAAGAAAGTTCCATGTAGAGAAAGAGGGAAAGGAAGTTGCAGGTAGAGAAAGAGAGAAAGAAAGTTCCAGGTAGAGAAAGAGAGAAAGAAAGTTCCAGGTAGAGAAAGAGAGAAAGAAAGTTCCAGGTAGAGAAAGAGAGAAAGAAAGTTGAAGGTAGAGAAAGAGAGAAAGAAAGTTCCACGTAGAGAAAGAGCGAAAGAAAGTTCCAGGTAGAGAAAGAGAGAAAGTAAGTTCCAGGTAGAGAAAGAGAGAAAGAAAGTTCCAGGTAGAGAAAGAGAGAAAGAAAGTTCCACGTAGAGAAAGAGAGAAAGAAAGTTCCAGGTAGAGAAAGAGGGAAAGAAAGTTCCAGTTAGAGAAAGAGAGAAAGAAAGTTCCAGGTAGAGAAAGAGGGAAAGGAAGTTCCAGGTAGAGAAAGAGGGAAAGAAAGTTCCAGGTAGAGAAAGAGAGAAAGAAAGTTCCAGGTAGAGAAAGAGGGAAAGAAAGTTCCAGGTAGAGAAAGAGAGAAAGAAAGTTCCAGGTAGAGAAAGAGAGAAAGAAACTTCCACGTAGAGAAAGAGAGAAAGAAAGTTCAAGGTAGAGAAAGAGAGAAAGAAAATTCCAGGTAGAGAAAGAGGGAAAGAAAGTTCCAGGTAGAGAAAGAGAGAAAGAAAGTTCCAGGTAGAGAAAGAGAGAAAGAAAGTTCAAGGTAGAGAAAGAGAGAAAGAAAGTTCCAGGTAGAGAAAGAGGGAAAGAAAGTTCCAGGTAGAGAAAGAGGGAAAGAAATTCCAGGTAGAGAAAGAGAGAAAGAAAGTTCCAGGTAGAGAAAGAGAGAAAGAAAGTTCCACGTAGAGAAAGAGAGAAAGAAAGTTCCAGGTAGAGAAAGAGGGAAAGAAAGTTCCAGGTAGAGAAAGTGAGAAAGAAAGTTCCAGGTAGAGAAAGAGGGAAAGGAAGTTCCAGGTAGAGAAAGAGGGAAAGAAAGTTCCAGGTAGAGAAAGAGAGAAAGAAAGTTCCAGGTAGAGAAAGAGAGAAAGTAAGTTCCAGGTAGAGAAAGAGAGAAAGAAAGTTCCAGGTAGAGAAAGAGAGAAAGAAAGTTCCACGTAGAGAAAGAGAGAAAGAAAGTTCCAGGTAGAGAAAGAGGGAAAGAAAGTTCCAGTTAGAGAAAGAGAGAAAGAAAGTTCCAGGTAGAGAAAGAGGGAAAGGAAGTTCCAGTTAGAGAAAGAGGGAAAGAAAGTTCCAGGTAGAGAAAGAGAGAAAGAAAGTTCCAGGTAGAGAAAGAGGGAAAGAAAGTTCCAGGTAGAGAAAGAGAGAAAGAAAGTTCCAGGTAGAGAAAGAGAGAAAGAAAGTTCCACGTAGAGAAAGAGAGAAAGAAAGTTCAAGGTAGAGAAAGAGAGAAAGAAAGTTCCAGGTAGAGAAAGAGGGAAAGAAAGTTCCAGGTAGAGAAAGAGAGAAAGAAATTTCGAGGTAGAGAAAGAGAGAAAGAAAGTTCAAGGTAGAGAAAGAGAGAAAGAAAGTTCCAGGTAGAGAAAGAGAGAAAGAAAGTTCCAGGTAGAGAAAGAGAGAAAGAAAGTTCGAGGTAGAGAAAGAGGGAAAGGAAGTTCGAGGTAGAGAAAGAGAGAAAGAAAGTTCCAGTTAGAGAAAGAGAGAAAGAAAGTTCCAGGTAGAGAAAGAGAGAAAGAAAGTTCCAGGTAGAGAAAGAGAGAAAGAAAGTTCCACGTAGAGCAAGAGAGAAAGAAAGTTCCAGGTAGAGAAAGAGGGAAAGGAAGTTCCAGGTAGAGAAAGAGGGAAAGAAAGTTCCAGTTAGAGAAAGAGAGAAAGAAAGTTCCACGTAGAGAAAGAGGGAAAGGAAGTTCCAGGTAGAGAAAGAGGGAAAGGAAGTTCGAGGTAGAGAAAGAGAGAAAGAAAGTTCCAGTTAGAGAAAGAGAGAAAGAAAGTTCCAGGTAGAGAAAGAGGGAAAGAAAGTTCCAGGTAGAGAAAGAGAGAAAGAAAGTTCCAGGTAGAGAAAGAGAGAAAGAAAGTTCCACGTAGAGAAAGAGAGAAAGAAAGTTCCAGGTAGAGAAAGAGGGAAAGGAAGTTCCAGGTAGAGAAAGAGAGAAAGAAAGTTCCAGGTAGAGAAAGAGAGAAAGAAAGTTCCAGGTAGAGAAAGAGGGAAAGATAGTTCCAGGTAGAGAAAGAGAGAAAGAAAGTTCCAGGTAGAGAAAGAGGGAAAGAAAGTTCCAGGTACAGAATGCGGGAAAGAAAGTTCCAGGTAGAGAAAGAGGGAAAGAAAGTTCAATGTAGAGAAAGAGAGAAAGAAAGTTCCAGGTAGAGAAAGAGAGAAAGAAAGTTCCACGTAGAGAAAGAGGGAAAGGAAGTTCCAGGTAGAGAAAGAGGGAAAGAAAGTTCCAGTTAGAGAAAGAGAGAAAGAAAGTTCCAGGTAGAGAAAGAGAGAAAGAAAGTTCAATGTAGAGAAAGAGAGAAAGAAAGTTCGAGGTAGAGAAAGAGAGAAAGAAAGTTCAATGTAGAGAAAGAGAGAAAGAAAGTTCCAGTTAGAGAAAGAGAGAAAGAAAGTTCCAGGTAGAGAAAGAGAGAAAGAAAGTTCAATGTAGAGAAAGAGAGAAAGAAAGTTCGAGGTAGAGAAAGAGAGAAAGAAAGTTCAATGTAGAGAAAGAGAGAAAGAAAATTCCAGGTAGAGAAAGAGAGAAAGAAAGTTCCAGGTAGAGAAAGAGAGAAAGAAATTTCCAGGTAGAGAAAGAGAGAAAGAAAGTTCCAGGTAGAGAAAGAGAGAAAGAAAGTTCCAGTTAGAGAAAGAGAGAAAGAAAGTTCAAGGTAGAGAAAGAGAGGAAGAAAGTTCCAGGTAGAGAAAGAGAGAAAGAAAATTCCAGGTAGAGAAAGAGAGAAAGAAAGTTCCACGTAGAGAAAGAGAGAAAGAAATTTCCAAGTAGAGAAAGAGGGAAAGAAAGTTCCAGGTAGAGAAAGAGAGAAAGAAAGTTCCAGGTAGAGAAAGAGAGAAAGAAAGTTCCAGGTAGAGAAAGAGAGAAGGAAAGTTCCACGTAGAGAAAGAGAGAAAGAAAGTTCCACGTAGAAAAAGAGAGAACGAAAGTTCCAGGTAGAGAAAGAGAGAAAGAAAGTTCCAGGTAGAGAATGCGGGAACGAAAGTTCCAGGTAGAGAAAGAGAGAAAGAAAGTTCCAGGTAGAGAAAGAGGGAAAGAAAGTTCCAGGTAGAGAAAGAGAGAAAGAAAGTTCCACGTAGAGAAAGAGAGAAAGAAAGTTCAAGGTAGAGAAAGAGAGAAAGAAAGTTCCAGGTAGAGAAAGAGAGAAAGAAAGTTCCAGGTAGAGAAAGAGAGAAAGAAAGTTCCACGTAGAGAAAGAGAGAAAGAAAGTTCCAGGTAGAGAAAGAGGGAAAGAAAGTTCCAGGTAGAGAAAGAGAGAAAGAAAGTTCCAGGTAGAGAAAGAGAGAAAGAAAGTTCCACGTAGAGAAAGAGAGAAAGAAAGTTCCACGTAGAGAAAGAGAGAAAGAAAGTTCCAGGTAGAGAAAGAGAGAAAGAAAGTTCCAGGTAGAGAAAGAGAGAAAGAAAGTTCCAGGTAGAGAAAGAGAGAAAGAAAGTTCCATGTAGAGAAAGACAGAAAGAAAGTTCCAGGTAGTGAAAGAGAGAAAGAAAGTTCCAGGTAGAGAAAGAGAGAAAGAAAGTTCCACGTAGAGAAAGAGAGAAAGGAAGTTCCAGGTAGAGAAAGAGAGAAAGAAAGTTCCAGGTAGAGAAAGAGAGAAAGAAAGTTCCAGGTAGAGAAAGAGGGAAAGAAAGTTCCAGGTAGAGAAAGAGAGAAAGAATGTTCCACGTAGAGAAAGAGAGAAAGGAAGTTCCAGGTAGAGAAAGAGAGAAAGAAAGTTCCAGGTAGAAAAAGAGGGAAAGAAAGTTCCAGGTAGAGAAAGAGAGAAAGAAAGTTCCAGGTAGAGAAAGAGGGAAAGAAAGTTCCAGGTAGAGAAAGAGAGAAAGAAAGTTCCAGGTAAAGAAAGAGGGAAAGAAAGTTCCAGGTAGAGAAAGAGAGAAAGAAATTTCCAGGTAGAGAAAGAGAAAAAGAAAGTTCCAGGTAGAGAAAGAGAAAAAGAAAGTTCCAGGTAGAGAAAGAGAGAAAGAAAGTTCCAGGTAGAGAAAGAGAGAAAGAAGGATACAGGTTGAGAAGGAAAGAAAACAGATCCAGGTAGAGAAATAAAGAAAAATCCAGGAAGAGAAAGAAAGAAAATCCAGGAAGAGAAAGAAAGAAAAGTCCAGGAAGAGAGAGAAACAAACAAACAACCAAAAATCGAACTATTTTCCCCATATTTTGTTGTCATATTCACGACGTTTCGGCCGTTGTACGTTCTGACCTTCATCAGGTGATCGAAATTTCAAACTGAACCCTTTATTTCATCCAGTAGATTGTTCTATTTCCACGCACCATGCCTCTTCCGGATGCCTTTAACAGCAAGATTTTTTGTTCACCACTGCCGTATCCAGGTATTGAACTCACAACTCTTTCGGGTCAAGTCACTGGATCCGATCAACGCTTTTATCCACTGGACCATGTGGCCCAGTGGACAAAATTTGGTAAATGTATCTGTTAAAATGAGATGTCAGTGTTATTTCCATTTTTGCGTAATTTAGACGACACTTTATTCAAATGTCGGTAGAAAGAAAAATCCAGGTGGGGGAAATGACGGATCCAGGAGACGACATAAATATCCATATGGAGACAGAAAGAGGGATGTAGATACAGATGTAGACAGAAAGAATGATCCAGATGAAGAAAATTAGAAAGATGTCGACGTAGACAGAATTATCAAAATGTAGACAGAAAAAAAATTGCCGATCCGGTTATGGGCAGAAAGATTGAGATACACTATTTACATTATTCGGACTGTTGTCCTCATCTTTGTCGCTATATTTATTACAACATTTCGGCCGTTGTACGCTCTGGCCTTCTTCAGGTGGTTGGAATGTCGAACTGAACGCTTTATTTCGCTCACTGGGGTAGACTGTTCTAGTTCCACGTGCCATGTTTAATGGATGTCAGTTATGAGTTATCTCCTGTTAATTCCCCTCTCCAAGTTCTCCAATGCCTTAACTGGATATTGAACTCACAGTCATTGGGTCATGTCACTGGATCTAACTAACGCTTTTATCCACAGTGCCATGTGTTTTTGAGGACATCTATTAAACATGGCACGTGGAACTAGAACAGTCTACCCCAGTGAGCGAAATAAAGGGTTCAGTTCGACATTCCAACCACCTGAAGAAGGCCGGGGTGTACAACGGTCGAAACGTTGTAATAAATATGGTAACAAAGATATGATCCGTGTCTCTTATCATCAGATTACAAGGTCAAAAACACACTCAACAGCTTCACGGTTTATTAGACGTCGTTATTGTTGCTTGTTCAGCCAGATCAATGGATATTATAAACCATTCAAATCATAGAACTCTTGTTAACAAGTCGGTTTGTTAGCACTTGTCGTCATATCATTTAAATTGATTGGCAACGTCCACTGTGGTCGTCGATTAAATCCAGTATTTCCACTGATTTTCACAGTATGAAATCCCTTTCCCCGTCAAATGATTGATGCAATGAAGTCTCCATAATCTCTTTTGATGCCCTGTAGGTGGAGATTAGAAGACACAGCCTTCACCCGAGCAAGAGTTTCGTAAATTGAACTAATTTCCAGGTAGCTACTCGTCTATAAACCGGATCTATGGCTAGTGTTTTGACTCCACTAAAAAAAAACAATAAAACATTTAATCATTTTTTTTTTGATTTTATAGTAAACCCAACTTATATCTATCTCTCCATTTCAAATTCCAGTGTAATCCGGACATATGTTTCTCTATATTTGCTATGATTCTTGTGTAAATCACTTTCGTGTAAGCCGTGTTTATCTGTCATTTTAGATTCCTCGTGTAAATCGGGCTACTCGCTGTGTATATTGATTTTGTTTCATTCTAATGTAAACCCTTCTGATATCTGTCATTTTAGATTCCTCGTGTAAATCAGGCTTCTCTCTGTCTATATTGTTTTAGTTTGATTCTAATGTAAAGCCTATGAATCTCTCACGTACATTCATATCTACTCCTATCGGAGGACGAATATTTTCTATGAAAATTTCTCGGACATTCAGGCCGGTAAATGTTGTTTAATACTGTTTATTATAAACAGAGCATTTACTTAAATATTTGTATCTATAAAAAGCATGTATGAACATAAAAATGTCTGAAAAATAATTGTCGGACTTTGTCCATGCCATAATGTGTGACGTCATTTGTTTACATTTGGATACGCATTGAGCAGTTATGAATGTACGTGAGAGATTCATGGAAGATTGTAGTTTAAAAGCAGTATAATCGACCTTGGTAACCGAACGATCCTTTGTGGATCAATCGGTTAAGGCACGTCAGGCTATATGACGGCTCTGTATAGGATACAGGTTCGATTCCTGTCGGAGGACGTATATTTTTTATGAAAATTTCTCGGACATTCAGGCCGGTAAATGTTGTTAATACTGTTTATTATAAAACAGAGCATTTACTGAAATATTTGTATCTATGAAAAGAATGTATAAACAAAAATGTCTTTAAAATATTCAATCTTCTTAAATCTAGTTTTTTTTTTCTCATTTTACGTATGTTATTAATTCCTGTTTTCAATAAATCATAGTTCGTTTTCCGGCTTGGAATAATTCTCTTGCGGGGGAAAAAAGAATCTCTTGGAGTTTGTAGAGAAGTAAGCAAGAAAACTGAACTGAATCAAACTGTGAACTCTGTTTCTGCTAATCAGAGAAAATCTCAATAATTTTTTTTCTCGCCCCCGCTCTTTTATTTGTTAAAGCGGAGAGCCGTTTTTCGACCGCTCATTAACCATTGCCTGAAGAGAACTTACAAATAACTAGCAAATGTGTGAAAAATACAGACATGGAAAAGGTTAAATCTACAGATGATGACATTTTTTTTTCTTTTGCTGGCGAGCAAACAATATTTTGCTTTCCACATAGAAACTCCTTGACATTTCGAACCATTGTTTGGGCGATGAAAACGATACCATCTAGCTGAATGAATCGACAAGTTAAAATGGAAATGGAGGCTTGAATCAGCATTGACTCTTAGCTTGATATTAAAGGCAAGCAATATTCACACTGGAGGAGCAAACTACGAACGCCACCTATCGCTTGATTTGCTTCTGACGATAGCCTAAGTCTGAGGCGAACAACATGGTGCTAAATTTCAGGTTTGGTTTCTTTTACGGCATATCAACGCCTTAATTTTATGCAAACAACATTTTTAGCATAGTGTTGTATGAATAGAATATTTATTCTTTGGTTTAGATTGGTTTGGTTTATTTTGTTTTACGGCATATCAATACCTCAATGGGTTATTTAATGCAGACAACATTTTTAGGATAGATTCGTATGAATAGAATATTTATTCTTTGGTTTAGATTGGTTTGGTTTATTTGTTTTACAGCATATCAACCTCAATGCGTTATTTAATGCTGACAACATTTTTAGGATAGATTCGTATGAATAGAATATTTATTCTTTGGTTTAGATTGGTTTGGTTTATTTTGTTTTACAGCATATCAACACCTCAATGGGTTATTTAATGCTGACAACATTTTTAGTGTAGATTCGTATGAATAGAATATGTATTCTTTGGTTTAGATTGGTTTGGTTTATTTTGTTTTACGGCATATCAATACCTCAATGGGTTATTTAATGCAGACAACATTTTTAGGATAGATTCGTATGAATAGAATATTTATTCTTTGGTTTAGATTGGTTTGGTTTATTTTGTTTTACTGCATATCAACCTCAATGCGTTATTTAATGTTGACAACATTTTTAGGATAGATTCGTATGAATAGAATATTTATTCTTTGATTTAGATTGGTTTGGTTTATTTTGTTTTACGGCATATCAACCTCAATGGGTTATTTAATGCTGACAACATTTTTAGTGTAGATTCGTATGAATAGAATATGTATTCTTTGGTTTAGATTGGTTTGGTTTATTTTGTTTTACGTCATATCAACCTCAATGGGTTATTTAATGCCGACAACATTTTTAGGATAGATTCGTATCAATAGAATATGTAATATTTTTTTTGTTTAGAAAATCTATTGCTGGTAATATTTTTTTCAATTTAAACTTAAAATTCTAAGTTCGGTTTCATTCTCAAGCGATGCTAAGAATAACTCACGAAAAAAAATAGATTTACTCTATTTTAAAATTAAGTTGGTGGTGTTAAGAGAATACCCATTGTTTTATTAAGGGGGCGTTGGCTTTTTTAACCAATGAAGTGTGTCTTTGTGTGGCAATTTTAAAGTCGGTTGGTTGGAGGTTTAAGATTTCTGTCTGGCTCCACTGACTTTCTTTCAAGCTGTCAAGTTATTACTGTCTAATTTATTTTATCTTATTAAGGTTTACGTTACAATATGTTTGGCATTTTTTATTTATTTTCTTTTTTAAAGCGACATCGAGATTTTCATAAAGGAGCATTCAAATATGATTAAGTCATATTTTTAAAACTATAATTTAATTATATATATCTAAAATACTATATTTATTTTATTTACTAATAGATTATATATGGTACTTCAAAAATGATATATCAGAATGTAATTACACATTTATAAATTATTTTATTTATGATCAAATAATAGATATATGTGAATTATTTTTTAGAATTAATTATTATATATATATATATATATATATATATATAAGACAATATCTACAGAAAACTGCTCTTTCATTTAATAATTTTTTTATTTTTCAGAAACTTAATAATATATAACTTTTCATGTAAGCATAAAGGACATGGGTCATCCAAGGATCTACAAGTTCTTGTTTTTTATTTTATTTTACTGTTGGTGTTTTATTTGTTTCATTTAAAGTTGGCTCCCTGTGCCGCGCCAGGAAATTTTTCTCCCCGGAATCGATCCTTCAAATCTACAAATCAACCACTCGCCCTTGCATGGAGTATTGCTGTCATATATGGTCTAGAGCCACCTTCTGTTTGCCTCGGGGTTCTTGATAAGATCCAGAGACGGATATGCAACGTAATTGGCCCTGACCTGGCATCTCGTCTGCAGTCGCTCTCTCACAGACGCGCCGTCGCCTCTCTCTGTCAAATAATTTCATGGTAATTGCTCCGATTAGCTGCTTTCGCTGGTTCCCAGACTTCATGAATTCAAGCGTCCTACGGGGCTGGCATCCCCCTCTCGCCTTTTTACTGTTGATACTGTTAAATGTAGCCGTCTCTTCTACTCCAATAGCTTCATATCTCGCACCTCTCGCCTGTGGAAGTCCCTTCTCTTTTCCTTTTCCCCTGATAGCTATAATCTCCAACTATTAAAATGTAATGTCAATCGACATCTCCAGTTGCCTTGATCTATGCACTATCCTTCGCCACATCATTTTCTCTATCACTCCTATCTGCTCTCGCTCCAAATCCTCTGTAACCCCTTGCGTGCTAGTGGCTTCTCGCCTTGCTTGGGATGAAATGCTTTAAAAAAAAAAATTGCCAAAAATATTTGGATAAGGATGTTTGGTTACGATACTTAATGTTATTGAAGGAAGACAAACGTTGTCTTCATCTTAATTTAAATTCATTTTTTGTACATCCTATATAGATTTTCACAACATTAGGATTCTCAATGGATGAAATAGTGCTTTCGTAAACTACGGATTCTGTGCGGCATTCATTATTCAAAGAACAGTTTTCAGGATTTTTACAGTTACATAATTTTACTTTATTATTCTTTATTCTTAATTCAGGATCTCTATTTCTTTGATTCCGGCATAATTGTTTATTCAAGATTTTATTATTATGCTTTTTATAATCCTTTCTAAATTTTCAGTACAGCTGTAACTTAATTTTAGTGTATTTTATTAAAAAAAAAAAAAGTTTATTTATTAAAGCCAGAAATTTTTGTCCTAACTGACTATTAACCATTTGGTTGAACGGCGGAGGGTGTACCAAAATTATTTTTCTATTCCTATTTTTTCTCTCGTTTCTATTATCATTTTTATATAATTGATGGAAGGACATTTATAGCCACTATCCTTTAGAACTTGATTATAAAAATCACTGTGTTCATAGATTATTTTTTCATTAGTAGAATTTATACTTATTCTTTTTTCTATAGATGAAGGTATGTGCTTTATTATAGGTGGGGGATGATTTTACTTGTTGTTTACATACAAAGGTTAATGAAAATTCTATGTATTCAGATATCTGAAATTTACATTTGAATTTTCACCCCAAACCCGGAAGTCGCTATTTTTGGTCTAATCTGACTCTTGCAAAGATAATGCAGTCAGGTAAAATGAGCAGATGACTTTTATGGGTGTTTAGCTATAGATCTTGTGCACGAGTTCCACTTGAGGTCTGAAGTGAAATTTATTCCCAACAGACGTCCAAAGCATGGGACCTTATTAAGAATGCATTTATTCCTGGTGTCTTAATTTTTGGAATTGCTTCGTAAATTTTGGTATCGCCAGCACATATCCTTACTAATGATCCGATAATTTTCCTTGGCAGATCTTTAAGAAAAAGAAACGGAGAAAGACCAAAGGGAGAGAGAGTCTTGTGGAATATCTTCATTTATAACATGGAATTCAGAAGCATATCTTAGAGAAAGGACTTGATAATTGCGTATCTTCTCTCAGAGATGCCGTAAATGGCGACTCTGTGCAATAATGTTCTATACCACATTCGTTAAAAGCCTTTGAGATGTCTAAGTGTTAGCAGGGATGTCATAACAATGGAGCCAACTATCCCCTAAACGGGAACCAAGTCATGTCCCTTGGTCGGAACACTTTATGACAAGAGGAAAAAAAGGATTTCAACATGGCGATCACGCATCCTCACATGTCCCGTATCGAACTATCACTCGACCAGTAATCGCTGGTCATGTTTTATATCTATTGTTATCCAGCAGTAAATAAAATGTGTAAAGGTTCAAACTGGGTGTTCGTTTTCATTTGACACAAATAAGTACACTCACCAAGACAGCCGTAAGGCAATAGCTCTTGTTATCTAACTATAAATGAGTGTTATCCTGATTATAAACGTAGTGACAGCTGAAACGTCAACAGTGGATCTAGAGGCACACAAAAAATGTAGTGTTGTAAATTGTATATAATTTTCTTTTTGGGGAATTCTAGATGGCTCCGAAATTTTTTTCAATTATAGAAAATATGGAAGGATTGATAGTAATTATAGGTGCAGTATAGGGGAAATTTAGCTTAAGAATCCCTTTAACTAATCCCTTTGCTAGGTTATAGAACATAGAAAATGTTGTAAACGAATGTTCCACTCTCCCTATTACCTATCAGTAATTGTTATATTCCGTGCTAATAGGAATATGGAATGGACAAACACAGTGGATGAATAGTGACAGGTTTATTGTAAAAACCAGTACAGCAAACAAAGAAGTAATACTTATGCGCACGGTCGTCGCAAGTCAGTACAGTTGGTGCAGGCTGCTATCGGAAGGCCGCTAGTCTCGCAGATCCCAGCTCAACTCTCTGTCCGCTGTTCTAACGGATACTTATAGGTGGTTACCACATATAGTGCCGCCACTCATGGGGGTGGCAGGTTATTTCATCACATCAGTTATATATGTAGGACATACCAGAGACTGTCCGTCTGTCTGTCTGTCTGTCGATCTGACTGGCTTCGGGAAGTGTTAGATGACTCCCTGTCTTTCATTAGTGTATTCTCTTTTACAATAAACATCTCTTTCTTCTATCTACGCCCGTATTGCTGTTCTTTCCACTCCAGTACCACCTTTGTCTGTTTGTAACCTTTTTAAGGATACAGCAGAAAATCCCCGAAAACGGCCTGTAACAAGTGCTGGGATATAAATTATTTTAAATCTTAATAATTTGCTACAAAAAAAAAAGAAGGAAAAAAAAGAAAAAGAAAAAAAAAAGAAGATTGAAGGCGAAAGCGTTGGTGTAATGTTTAGCAAGATACTCCTAAATGATCCTCACTGGGTGCCACATACATTCGGCCTTGTGCCACATCGAATCTATGCCGAGTAAATTCCTATAAAGCCGCAGTTTCCTCCTGTCTTCCGATTGGTCTGTCAGTATGACGACTAACTGCTTAAATAATGCCATATCTCTCAACTTGGAACTTCCAGTTGGGCATTACTAGCCTACCAAGATTGACAACATAGAAAGAACATTTCTGGAGTTTTCCGTATTGTATTATGTTAACGATTCTGGTAGAATTTAGCTTACTTTACCTGTTCACCAATATACTCGATCAAATTCTGACTTCTCTTAGAAAACAAATCATCTCTGTAATTCCGAGGAAAATAAGCTTAGCATAAACAAAACCACTGCCACCCCAGGGAAAGAAACGCCCACCTGTGACACACAATAATTCTTCCCATTTGACATTTCCAGAATTTTATCGAACGTGACAAGATCTTGCAGAAAAGAACTGTCTTCATTAGCTCGATACACGTAACAACCAGGGGGCGGTGGTAACAAATTGCAAGATCTCATGAATATCATGGCTCGTTCAAAAATATGATATGAAACTCTATATAGAGAATTTCTATTTTCGTACGCATGCACTAAAATATTTTGGGACTATTTTTGGGAAATACCGCCTATATTTTAATCCGTGGTCTTTTTGTATGTATCCAATATGATTGCGTTATTTTGGAGGGAGGCTTTGGTTGCTTGATTTTGTTTAGAGGCCTATCAACAACTCTATGAGTTATTTGATACCGAAATCTAAATAGTTTGAACACAATTTTAATGGCTTGAACTAAATATATTTTCAACAAAACTGTATACCTTCAACTACAGATAAAATGTATCGTTGGTCATTTTGCCATAAGGTGTATTGTTAGTCATTTTACTATAAATATGTAGTGTTGGTAATTTTTTTATATGAAAATGTCTTTTTGTTATTTGTACTACAAAAATGGTTTGTACTTTTGCTCTGTTTTTGTTTGGGGTTCACTATTTGCCCATAGCTCGAACCCTAACAGGTGCTACCACCCCGGGTCAGGGTGAACCCGGGAACAATAACAACAATTACGAGATGGTCAGACGCTTCTCAAAACCTCCAATGTCCCGATGAAAGTTCATGCTGCCGGATGTAGTTTATCGTCATACCCAGGACTAGGGGAGGGAAGCATTTTAAAGTTTTAATAAATACTTGCGATTAATACGGACATTAGAATCTTTGCCTGATTTAGACATCATCATCAATCGATTCTTTATTCGATATATTTTGGGGGAGTAAGTTTCCAGGTAATTCACGAGTTATTTTCAAACTTAACAGAAATTAAAAATAAGAATAACACTAAAGACTGTTTCGTTTCTGACCGTATCTCTGAGATGAGGTATTAGGATTACTTGCCTTATTTATATTATTCGGACTGTTATCCTGATCTTCACTGGCATATTTATAACGTTTCAGCCGTTGTACGCTACGGCCTTTATGTCTATGTCTCTCTATATATCTGTCTATATCTCAGAGATGAGGTATTATGATTACTTGCATTATTTACATTATTTGGACTGTTATCCTGATCTTCACTGGCATATTTATAACGTTTCAGCCGTTGTACGCTCCGGCCTTTATGTCTATATCTCTCTATATCTCTGAGATGAGGTATTATGATTACTTGCATTATTTACATTATTCGGATTGTTATCCTCATCTTCATTGCCATATTCACAACATTTCGGCAGTTTTACGCTTCGGCCTTCTTCAGCTGATTGGAATTTCGAACCGAACCCTTTATTTCATCCACCAGAGTAGATTGTTCTAGTTCAACGTGCCATGCCTCTTCTGGATATCGCAGCTATTTCCTTTTAACTCAACTCTCCAAGTTTTGGTTCACCACCGCTGTGGCCTAGTATTGAACTCACAAATCTTTGTGTCTAGTTACTGGATCTAACCAACGTTTTTATCCACTGGCCTATGTGTCCTTGTGACTCAGTGGACCCGGTGGAGAAATAAAAGGTTCGCTTCGAAATTTCAATCACTTAAAGAAGGCCGGAGCATACAACGGCTGAAACGTTTGTTTCGTTTCGTTTTAACATTACATCGAGTAAAATATTAGCATTTTCTGGCTATTTTTAGTCATGGAATCACACGTCTGTAAATATGGCTGCGGTCAGAATAGTTTTTGGAACTGCTTAAGATTTATACATTTCTGTATAATGTTTGTTGTGGTGTTACCTTTCCTTTCACTCAGTTTCGGGTCCACCCTATCACAAGAAAAACTTTGCTCCTTTTTATTTGAGTGAATATATTTCTTTTATTTTGACTGATAAACAATAAAAATAATATTTAAAGAAAAACACGTGTTTGGCGCCTCCAGATCCACTGCAGATGTTTCAACTGTCAGGCCTAGAATCATGGAAATCTTGTTTGTAATTGCATCCCCAGAAATATTGCCTTCGATATCTGTGGCGAATAAGAAAATCCACTAAAAAATAATAATAATAATAATAAAAAAGAGTTTGTGCCCTGTGTACAGTTTACCGGGTGGGGGTTAGAAAATTAAAAAAAACATTGAAGAAAAATAATAAATTCTATATAATTACTGCCTCACATATGGTAATTTTTTTTATATTCCTCGACTATCGTGACCATTCAAAACGTTTACCTTACCCTATAATAAAAGCCGTTGCTTTTCTTGAAGAGGAAGGCGTATTTTGTGTCTTGTGAGCGAGAGCGAGTTCGCTGTGTAAGAATCTGGGAGTTGGATTTGTTGACCCGATTTTAATTTACCTCTTGATTTGGGATTTCTACAGAATTCATCATTCTTACCTTTTAGAGTGGTGAGATAGGGTTGGAAATTTTTTGCTGCGCTTGTTGTTTTAGAAGTTTAGCAGATTCAGTATCTCAAAGACTTTTGACACCATGTGGTAGAGAGCGATACGGTCCAGTTTTGGAATCTTCAGAATTCTTCGAGATTTCTTCCATATTTTATTTTTCTTTAGCAGACGATTCAGGTCTAAAATAATTCACACGCAAGCATTGATCATAGGCCGTTTTCGGGGATTTTCAGGTTCTGCAAACGGGTAAGATGAAAAGGGCTTAATTAAAGGAATTCTTAAGTTAAAATTTCCGTATCCGGCATCCATAATTTTTGTCCATGCTTCCATCTTTGCTATAATTTTAACCCCCACCAAAAAAACCCACTTCGTAGTATTCTAGAATTCCCCCAAAAGAAAACTCATGCAATGGAATAACCTGTCACTCCCATGAGTGACTACACTATAGGTAGTAACTACCTATAAGGATCTGTAAGTCAATGGACTAGAGACGAACCGAAAACCTTTTCAGCTGTACAGTCGAACTCTCTGCCTTCGGGCAGAGAGGAACCCGGACGAGGCTCTGTCGAAGGGCATAGTCTCGTTCGGGGAGGTAGACTGACCCGATCCCGTTTATGCGGGATCTACGGGGATTTTTTGGCCGAGCCTACGGTCTCGGGAGACCCACGTTGAACTCGGCCTTGTGCTACATCTACCCTCGTGTTTGCGGTGGGGGTAGTAAATATTGACTAGTTGGGATCTGTTACTCAGCTCTTGTCGAACTCTCTGCCCGAAGGCAGAGAGGAATCCGAATGAGGCTATGCTGAAGGACAGAGTCTCGTCCGGTGAGGTAGACAGACCCGATCCCGTTTATGCAGGGTCTACGGGGATTTTTTGGCCGAGCCTAAGGGCTCAGATTGCCCCACATTAAACTCGGCCTTGTGCCACATCCTTCTTTGTGTGGAGACCAGGTAAATACCGACTAGCTGGAATCTGTTCCAGCTGTGCTGTCGAACGCTCTGCCTTCGGGCAGAGAGGAACCCGGACGAGGCTATGCTGAAGGGCAGAGTCTCGTCCCGGGAAGTAGACAGACCCGAACACGTTTATGCGGGGTTTACGGAAAATCTTGGGCCGAGTGTACGAGCTTGGATTACCCCACATTAAACTCGGCCTTGTGTCACATTCTACCCCGTGGGGAGGTTGGTAAATATTACGAGTTGGGATCTGTTGAGTACGACTCAGAACTACCGACCTTCCAATACTAGCACTCACTACTGGATTGAGTTGCAACGACCTTGTGCATAACTGTTACCTTTATTCTTATTGGACTGGTTTTTACAATAAACCTTTACTTATTTTATCCACCTTGTTTTTCAAGTATATATTCATATTAACCAGGAATATAACAAAAAACTATATATATAATTTACAACAACAGCGTGTGCTTTGCGCCTCTAGATCCACTGCTGACCTCTCAGCAGTCATTAAGATCAGAATCAGGAAAACATTCCCTATTGGATTACCGTTGTGCTGCTGGGTGTACATATGTGCCAAATAAGAACCAAAATCTAATTCGAACCTTTATTCATTCGATTTACTGTTGGATAACAATAGATGTAAAACATGACCAGTAATCACTGATCGGTTGATAGTTCGATACGGGACATGTACGCATGCGTCACCACAATCTTCAAATACCTTTTTCCCCCTCTTATCCTAGAGAGTTCCGATGAAGGCGCATAACTTGGTCCCCATCTAGAAAGCGAGTTAGCTCCGTTATTATGACGCTCGTCATAATACTTAGATATTTAGCATCTCGCTACCACCTTTTTTATCAACATCAATTTTCGTACAAAAAGTGGATCACAGAGCTTATTCAGCTTAATAAATGTTTTCAGAAAATCTTAAACTTCTAATTGGTCACTTAATATTTAATAACATCGACCTAGTTCTTGACCTTACTAAAAAAATAATTCCACCGAAATCTTTCAAGCCCCTGTGAGTCTAGCTCGTGACCAAAGTTAGCAATAAAATATGAAACGTCTTTCATCTTCGACAGTCAGCCGAACGGAATCCTTTTGAACTCGCCTACAGTTCCAGGCTTTACGTTAAAGTTCCTTAACATGATTCCAGCCTGAAATAACACTCACCCACACAGCAATATTTTATAACGAACAATCAACTCAAGTTTTCCACATTCAACTTGATACAAGAATCTTTTTCATACGCTTTCAAGCTCAACGTTAATTATCGCAATTAACATCAACACAGCTTGTTAAAAACCACTTATTTCAACTACAGAATATTTTCTTCGATCAAATGAAGGCAAATCAAAGAGCAACAATTCCGTAAACCTTAAAGTAAATCGTAAACATATTTTTCCAATTTTTAGTAACAAACTTGAACTGTTTATCATTTTCTTAAATTACAATAATACCAAAACACACCTTTTCATTATTGTACAGACCATTCAACAACTTATAAATTATCAAACCAGAACTTTGACAACATTTCAATGTAAACACAAAAGGACGTTTGAACTTTTTAAAACCACATCTTTATTCCAGTTGTTTGTGTCTCTTGTTTATATAAATATTTTATTCATTGTTGTGCAAAAACTTTTGTTTCTCATGTTGTCCTTCTTCTATGTTTGTTGAATACTGAAATTTAATGTGAGAGGAAATTGTTAATTTCTTCACGCAGCCTAATTTACTCAACAATTTTTCATCCATCCATTAACACAACCTGCACAGATATCTGAAAGGCTTTTGACAAGTTGGGGTATAGAGCGTTGCTACACAAACCGTACAGCTATGGCATCTCTGGAAGAAGTAAATAATTATCAAGTCCTTTCACGAAGGTATGTCCATGAAAGTCTCTCTCATTTACCGGCCTGAATGTCCGAGAAATTTCCATAGAAAATATTCGTCCTCCGATAGGAATCGAACCTGTATCCTATAAGTCGTTATAAATGGCTTCCCCTTCTGAGCCCCATGATCTCTCTCTCTCTCTCTCTCTCTCTCTCCTCTACCTTCATCTGTTTCTTATTAAAGATCTACCAATGAAATTCGCGAATCCTTAGTGAGGATATATGCTGGTGATACCACAGTTTACAGAAGCGCTATAAAAATGAACACGTTCAAAGCCTTACAGCTGACTTTGTTCAGTAAATGAAGAACTCGTTTATAATGTTCAATTTTTTCATATCACTGTATGCAAAACAGTAAAGCCCCTAATACACAAGGGGTTACTGAGTATGAAAAGATAAGAACAAAGAATAATATTATTAAGGAACGAGAACAATAGATGAGAAAGAAAGAAGACAATAGATAACGATTGGCATAGCGTTTAAATATCTGAAGATCAAAGTTGATTGGAAAGCAAAAAAAAACTGGAAGAGTGTTCCACAAGCGAAAAGTGTGAAAGGAGAAACTGTTGGCATTATTACTTAATTTATAAGCACAATCTAAATATTTTGATCTGTTATGGTTAAGGAAAATTCAATCTATTTTGATTAGGGGTGTTTGGGTTTTAATTTCCCTAGACAGCTGATATATCCAATATATGTTACTTAGAAAGTCAGGTTAAGTTTGCTGGGGTAGGTGTACCCGCTAACAAACATAGACATCCATTATTCACCGTGTCGTCTGGGTTTTTAATGACTAAAAACTTTTGGCATGTTTATCCTATATATATATATATATATATATATATATATATATATATATATATATATATATATATAAGACATTTTTATGTTTATCCATTTTTTTTTATAGATACAAATATTTAAGTAAATGCTCTGTTTATAATAAACAGTATTAACAACATTTACCGGCCTGAATGTCCGAGAAATTTTCATAGAAAATATTCGTCCTCCGACAGGAATCGAACCTGTATCCTATACGGAACCGTCATATAGACTGACGTGCCTTAACCGATTCAGCCACAGAGGATCGATTTTACTGCTTTTAAACTACAATCTTCCATGATTATCTCACGTACATTCATATCTGCTCTATGCGTCTCTAAATGTAAACAAATGACGTCACACATTATGAAATGGAAAAATTCCGACAATTATTTTAAGACATTTTTATGTTTATACATTCTATGACAGTTTCTCGGACATTCAGGCTGGTAAATGTTTAATACTGTTGATTATAAACAGAGCATTTACTTAAATATTTGTATCTATAAAAATAATGTATAAGCATAAAAATGTCTATGGATAAAATAGCCGGACAACTCTGAATTCAAAATCTGATCCTCCGGATTGGGGTTTGTGCAGTAAACTAAAAAAACTGGCTTGTTATAGAAACTAGGTCTAGGTCACATAATGAGGAAAGAAGAATTTGAAACAGGATGTACTAAAGGCAAGATGAGACAAGCAGCGCAGCTTTTAGAAATGGATAACAAGAGAACAGATCGACATGGACAGTTGGAAACTCTGCAGACGACTGCAAGAGCTGGAACCATGTTTGCGAGCAAAAGAAAGTTTAGACGTATGAGACAAAGCTTAAACAACAATCTTTTCTTCTATGAGCCGTGATCCTTCAGAACGAGGGGTGATCGTTGTGTGGCAAGCTAAAAACAAAAAACGGCCGTATTCATTTGGGCCATAGGAATGCAACGCACAACCTATCTGGCGAGGTTGAGAGCGAATGGATGTCAGAGCTGGAAATTGTGGAGAGCAATGATCGCCATTGTCCCGAAGAGATACGATACATAGAAAAAGAATTGCCAAAAAAATATTCGGCAGAATTCCTCTGCTGTCAGTGTAAATGTTTTTGCTATACTTAATCCACGATACATAGAAAAAGAATTGCCAAAAAATATTCGGCAGAATTCCTCTGCTGCCCGTGTAAATGTTTTTGCTATACTTAATCCAAGCACGAGAAAGAGTTCACACTTCGTCTATCTCGAGTAGCGAGCGCGCTCGCATTCCGAATTCGAAACAGTTGGTTGTTTTGTTGCGATTGCATATAGTTTGATCGGGACATTTTAAGACCCGTGTTCACGCAAACATCTAAAAATAGAGCCAATCAAATCCTTTCTTTTGATCATAATAGCTTCATTCGGCAGGTCAAAATAAATGCTTGAAGCTGGCATAACATATGCTTTTCATACACGCAGTTGTTACGAGAAAATAGCTGTTTATTTACAGCATGACACTGACTATAGTGTTTTGACGCATCAGTCAAAATATCGTGTCTTTTAGTATCTTTCTATATTTCTGAGATGAGCCATTGTAACTATTTACCCCGATCAATAGAACCCTGAAGAGAGGATGGAGAGCACTTCGGTCGAAACATGGTCCTAAGTAACTAATGATTTCTACTCGTATCTGTCAATATTTCTGAGATTTCCCTCTTCTGTCCATATGTGGTCAGCCACGCCTGATTTCTTTGCTTTTATATTAGAGGTTGTTGCAGTGTACGGCAATGGTGCGCTGTGTTTGGCGGAAACACCTAACTGATTCCTCTCCCAAGAACTACGGTGAGAGTGGTGGTGGTGGTGGTGGGGGGGTTAATAGCCAGAGAAGAGAAAGTGACGGGAAAACCAGGAGTGGAGGGGTTGGCAAGACTAGGGTGTCTTGTGAAGTCGGTCCCGTAAGCATTTTGTTTCTAAAGTTTCTGAGTATGGTGCGTGTATTGTTCATGCGTTTCCCAAAAGGGAAAGCGTTTTTCCGTGAGAGGCATACATGTTGATGGATCAGAAGTGAGTGATAAAAAGATTATCGCAGACTATTTATAGAGCAGGAGAGCGTCCCCTGGTAACGATTTCGTAAATTAAGAGGAGCTAACTCAACAAAGGAAAGCGAGAAGGAAGCAATAAACATCAACTGCAAGGAGATCAGAGGCTTTGCTGTTACACTTATTTTATCGCCTTACCCAGGGTGCGGACGGGTTTGAGGGTTAGCTATTTGCCCGTAGCTTGGACCCTAACAGCTTCTAACACCCCGGGTTAAAGTGGACTTGGGAACACCAGCAAATAAAAGGTAGTTCAACGCTCCTCAAAACCTCCTGAACAGAGGTTTTGCTGTCCGACGTAGTTTATCGTCTTAGCCAGAACGGGCAACAGAATTATGTTTCTACAGAAGGATGCTTAGGATACTTGGACCGAATATTTGAGCAATGACGAAATTTTAGAGAAAATGGCAACAAAAAGGAAACTTAAAATCAGAAATAAAAAACTGAAATTTCTGGAGTAAATTTTGTGGAAAGAGAGCTTGGAAAATCTGATACTCACAGGACGGATTGAAAAACAACGCATAACATACTTAGTGAGTTTGAGTAAATAGATGGTGGATCAACGTTTAGAAATAACAAAAATAGAAAATTTATTAACAGCTACGAAGGACAGGAAATTGTGGAGAGCTGTGATCGCCTACGTCCTGAAGGTACACGGCATATAAAGAAAAACTATTGTTGTGATTGTTGATAAACTAATAGAAAGAATTGGCGACTATTAACGATTATTTCATTTGTCCCATAACATACGTTTTTATGATTATTTCGCAGCAAAGAAGGCAATAAAGCCGCTAAGACGCAAGTGTGGGAGAATACGAGGAAAGAAACACTATTAAAGAGATATATTAATAAAAGAACAGGAATAAGATAAACATTGACATTGCATTTAAATTTTCGAAAATCAAAGGTTACTGGGAAGCAAGAGGCCAGAAGAGAGTACAACAAGCAAGAAGCACGGGAGAAAAAAAAAACAACATTTAGCCGTTTCAATTGTAAAATGATGAGACCTTACCGCCAATCTAGTACTGCGATTAAATTCATAAAATCTAGATATCATAGAGGAAAGTCTATCAGAACAATTACTATGAAAGTATTTATAGAAAAAGCACAGAGAAGTTATTTTTCAGCGTCGGAAAATGACTGAAGCCAAGATGCCAGGTCAGGACGAATAACATTGCAGGTCCTCCTTTGTGTGATAACAAGAATATCTAAATATAAAGCAGGAACACCAGATGTGGCAGTAATGTTCAAAGCAAGGACGGATGATAGAATTCTAAAATAGATTCTGGGGAATCTCTAAATACATAGCACAAGACCAGATGTGACAGCAATATTCAATGTATGGATGAATGGTGAATTTATAAGTTGAGTTGAAGGGAAATAACTGAGACATCTGGAAGAGACATGGCACGTAGAACTAGAAGAATCTATCCCGGTGGACGAAATAAATTGTTCGGTTCGAAATTCCAATCAACTGAAGAAGGCTGGAGCGTACAACGGCCGAAACGTTTTGAATATGGCAATGAAGATGAGGATAACAGTTCGAATAATGTAAATAATGCAAGTAATCATAATACCTCATCTGAGAGATATAGACAGATATAGAGAGAGACATAGACATAAAGGCCGGATGTACAACGGCCGAAACGTTGAGAATATTGCAATGAAGATGAAGATAGCAGTCCGAATAAAGCAAATAATGCAAGTAATCATAATACCTAATCTCAAAGATATAGACAGATATAGAGAGAGACATAGACATAAAGGCCGGAGCGTACAATGGCCGAAACGTTGTGAATATGGCAATGAAGATGAGGATAACAGTCCGAATAATGTAAATGATGCAAGTAATCATAATACCTCATCTCAGAGATATAGACTGATATAGATTCTGGTGAGAAAAGAATGTCTACCATGGCACATAAATTGATTCATTATAGTCTTTCCACTTCATGTTAGCAGAAAACGTTAGCCCGAGATAGTGCAAGGAGTTACTCTCCTGAAGGTTAGCATCAGCCATTCTGATGAAATGCAGAAAGTGATCAGTCAGATGATTGATAGAGAGCAATTTCGTTTTGAAAAAATTAACAAGTCATTTCTTGTCCCAGTTAACAACAGATTGTAGGCTATTTTTACCTACATATCCTACATATAGTGTATGAAATGCGAACACAAAAGAAACAGTTATTATGGGACAGAGGTAGTATTATAATATATTATTTTCATCCTTTGTTTTTTTTATTTAGTCTATGAAATTTGTTCCGAAATAGTCAATAAAAAACAAATGACATAAAAAATTATATTAAAATGGCTGTAAGCCATCGAGCAACATTTATCTAATTTTTTTGAAATCTTTCTATATAATTTTTTAAATATAATTTTACTATATTTATATTTTATATTTATATTTATTTATAAATATTTTATTTTTATATATTTTGTATTTAATATATTTTATTTATTTATATTAATAATGTAATTTTAAAAAATATATTTTGACTATTTTTATATTTATTTGTATTTATTTTTATATATTTTATTTATTTATATTTTAATATTTTACATATAATTTTACTATATATTTATTTTATTTTTGTATATTTTATATTTATGTTATATTTTATTTATTTATATTGCAATTTTTTACATATAATTTTATTATATTTATGTTTTATATTTATATATTTATTTATAAATATTTTATTTTTATATATTTTGTATTTTATATATTTTATTTATTTATATTAATAATGTATTTTTTTACTTATATTTTTACTATATTTATATTTTATATTTATTTTTATATATTTTATTTATTTATATTTTAATATTTTACATATAATTTTACTATATATTTATTTTATTTTTGCATATTTTATATTTATATGTTATATATTTTATTTATTTATATTGTAATCTTTTACATATAATTTTACTATATTTATATTTTATACTTATATTTATTTATTTTTATATATTTTATGTATTTATATTTATTTTTTTTATATATAATTTTTTACATCTTTTCCTTATACTTTTTTTTAGTTAGAATGGTGATTACGCAAGGCCAATATCATATAAATAATATACTATTCCGCTTTGATCACGTGGAAAGACTGAAATCACGTATGAGAGATGTTAATTGGTTTCAGTGAGAAGATGAAAGAAAGGAAGGAAGAAGTTGTTAAAAATTTCTTTATTGCTTAAGTGAAATGGAAAATGTCCATTTGAAATATTTTAATTGATATCCTCTTACTTCTTTTACGATCTGCAATGATATTTATGATTGTTATTGCAATATCTAGTTAAAGTTCTTAAACTCAATAGGGGAGATTTCTAGGGATATTTCATTTTTCGTAGAACTAGGCGTGAGTTTATTCAATTATTAACTAAAGAATAAATATTCATCAGAAATTTTAAATAGGAAAACAGTGAAATTTCCACAAGTATTTCCAGTAATGCATTATCCTAATTAATATTATTTCAAATCAACTATTATGGATTAATTTTCCGGTTTTTACAATATTTTAACTACTTCTACATCATAGGATTTTTGTGCATCATTTATTTCGAATTTTGTCTAACCAGTTCTTGATTTTTTACTCAGGTTGGATGTTATTTTACAAAATAAAAAAAACCTAGCCAGGTGCAATTTTGAAAATATTAATTTTTACTTGTGTTGAACAGTTCGCATATGATATAAAAAATGTTTAAATTCAGGGGCCCTTAGGATATTCGCGTAAGCCTTAACACATGTTAGGAAATATAAAAAGGAAACTTTAACACTTCCGAGACGAAAGTGGTAATATTTTCGGCATTAGATGGCCCAGTGGCTAGAAAATCAAAAGAGGGAGTCAAAAGGTTGGAGGTTTAAATATTGTGTGGTATTGAAATGAAAACATCAATGTGAAAATTGTATCGTAAGTTCTTGGTTTTGCAAATGGTGTCAAGAACCTGGACACAATAATTATTCAGAGGAAATAGTAAGAAAGAAAGGAAGGGAGAAGGAAGAAAGAAAGAAAGCCCGAGAGAAGGCAAGAAAAGGAAAAGGAATAAGAGAGGAAGAATAAACAAAGAAAGCAAAGAAAAAGGAATAAAGAAAGAAGGGAAGAGAGAAGGAATAAAAAAGGAAAGGAAAAGAAAAGGAATAAAAAAGAAAGGGCGGTAGAAGAAATAAAAAAGGGAGTGAGGGAGAGAGAAGGAATAAAGAAAGGAAGGGAGGAAGAAGAAGAAATAAAGAAAGGAAGGGTGGGAGGAGAAATAAAGGAAGGAAGGGAGAAGGAATAAAAAAGGAGCGAGAAGGAATAAAGAAAGAAAGAAAGGGTGAAGGAATAAAGAAAGAAAGAAAGAAAGGGAGAAGGAATAAAGAAAGAAAGAAAGGGAGAAGGAATAAAGAAAGAAAGAAAGGGAGAAGGAATAAAGAAAGAAAGAAAGGGAGAAGGAATAAAGAAAGAAAGAAAGGGAGAAGGAATAAAGAAAGAAAGAAAGGGAGAAGGAATAAAGAAAGAAAGAAAGGGAGAAGGAATAAAGAAAGAAAGAAAGAAAGGGAAAGGAATAAAGAAAGAAAGGGAGAAGGAATAAAGAAAGAAAGGGAGAAGGAATAAAGAAAGAAAGAGAGAAGGAATAAAGAAAGAAAGGAAGAAAGGGAGAAGGAATAAAGAAAGAAAGGAAGAAAGGGAGAAGGAATAAAGAAAGAACGAGAAAGAGGCAATGAAGAAAAAAAGGAAGGTAGAATGAATAAATAAAGGAAGGGAGGTAGAATGAATAAATAAAGGAAGGGAGGTAGAATAAATAAATAAAGGAAGGGAGGGAGGGAGAAAGAATAAAGGAAGGAAGGGAGGTAGAATGAATAAATAAAGGAAGGGGGGTAGAATGAATAAATAAAGGAAGGGAGGTAGAATAAATAAATAAAGGAAGGGAGGGAGGTTGAAAGAATAAAGGAAGGAAGGGAGGTAGAATGAATAAATAAAGGAAGGGAGGTAGAATGAATAAATAAAGGAAGGGAGGTAGAATGAATAAATAAAGGAAGGGAGGTAGAATGAATAAATAAAGGAAGGGAGGTAGAATGAATAAATAAAGGAAGGGAGGGAGGTAGAAAGAATAAAGGAAGGAAGGGAGGTAGAATGAATAAATAAAGGAAGGGAGGTAGAATGAATAAATAAAGGAAGGGAGGTAGAATGAATAAATAAAGGAAGGGAGGTAGAATAAATAAATAAAGGAAGGGAGGGAGGTAGAAAGAATAAAGGAAGGAAGGGAGGTAAAATGAATAAATAAGGGAAGGGAGGTAGAATGAATAAATAAAGGAAGGGAGGGAGGTAGAATGAATACATAAAGGAAGGGAGGGAGGTAGAAAGAATAAAGGAAGGAAGGGATGGAGAATGAATAAATAAAGGAAGGGAAGGAAGGGAGAAGAAATAAAAAAAGGAAGGAAGGAATTGAGAAGGCAAAAAGAATAGCAAGAGAGGGAGAAGGAATAAAGAAAGGAAGGGAGGTAGAATGAATAAAGGGAGGGAGGGAGAAAGAATAAAGAAAGGAAGAGAGGGAGAAGAAATAAAAAAGGAAAGGAGGGTGAAAGAATAAAGACTAAGAGAAGGTAGGTAGGAAGGGACAGGTAAAAAAAGGAAACCATTAAAAGGAAGAGAGAATGAAGGAGACAAAGCAGAGAAGGATAATTCTAGAACGAAGAGTGAAAAAGAGAAGAAAAATAAAGCGAATAATGAGAAAAATGCCAAAAATGAATAATAAGCAAATGGAAAAAAGAAAAGAAAAAAGAAACAAAATGGATAAAGGACAGAGACAATAAAGAAAAAAAATGGCGACAGTAAAAAAAAAGGAATAATTAAAAATGAAACAGAAAAGTGGAATGGGAAAATGAAAAATGAAGGAATAAAATAAAAGTCGCTTGAATAGAGTGAAAAATGTTGTGGCGCCTAATAAAAGGTCAATGAAAAGATGTCTTGAATAACGCGAAGAAAGTAGATGCGTATGTCAAACAAGAAAACAGGAATGTGTAAACCGTAGAAGGAAAGAAAAAACATCTAAAAGCATCGGCTGGGCTGGAACAAACGAATGGACAATGACGAAGGCTTGGAACGGATAATCACGAAAGGCATGGAACGGACAATGACGAAAAGCTTGGAACGGACAATGACGAAAGGCTTGGAACGGACAATGACGAAAAGCTTGGAACGGATAATCACGACCGGCTTGGAACGGACAATGACGAAAGGCATGGAACGGACAATGACGAAAGGCATGGAACGGACAATGACGAAGGCTTGGAACGGATAATCACGAAAGGCATGGAACGGACAATGACAAAAGGCTAGAAACGGACAATGACGAAAGGCTTAGAACGGACAATCACGAAAGGATTGGAACGGATAATCACGAAAGGCTTGGAACGGACAATGACGAAGGCTTGGAACGCAAAATCACGAAAGGCTTGGAATGGACAATCACGAAAGGCTTGGAACGGATAATCACGAAAGGCTTGGAACGGATAATCACGAACGGCTTGGAACGCAAAATCGCGAACGGCATAGAACGGACAATGACGAACGGCCTGGAACGGACAATGACGAAAGGCTTAGAACGGATAATCACGAACGGCTTGGAACGGACAATCACGAACGGCTTAGAACGTACAATCACGAACGGCTTGGAACGGACATTCACGAACGGCTTGGAACGGACATTCACGAACGGCTTGGAACGGATAATCACGAAAGGCTTGGAACGGACAATGACGAACGGCTTGGAACGGAAAATCACGAATGACTTGGAACGGACAATCACGAAGGCTTGGAACGGATAATCACGAACGGCTTGGAACGGACAATCACGAAGGCTTGGAACGGATAATCACGAAAGACTTAGAACGGATAATCACGAAAGTCTTAGAACGGACAATGACGAACGGCTTGGAACGGAAAATCACGAATGACTTGGAATGGACAATCACGAACGGCTTGGAACGGACAATCACGAACGGCTTGGAACGGACAATCACGAAGGCTTGGAACGGATAATCACGAAAGACTTAGAACGGATAATCACGAAAGTCTTAGAACGGACAATGACGAACGGCTTGGAACGGAAAATCACGAATGACTTGGAATGGACAATCACGAACGGTTTGGAACGTACAATCACGAACGGCTTGAAACGGACAATCACGAAGGCTTGGAACGGATAATCACGAAAGACTTAGAACGGATAATCACGAAAGTCTTAGAACGGACAATGACGAACGGCTTGGAACGGAAAATCACGAAAGGCTTGGAATGGAGAATCACGAACGGCTTGAAACGGACAATGACGAAGGCTTAGAACGGATAATGACGAATGGCTTGGAACGAACAATGACGAATGGCTTGGAACGGACAATGACGAATGGCTTGGAACGGACAATGACGAAGGCTTAGAACGAACAATGACGAATGGTTTGGAACGAACAATGACGAATGTCTTGGAACGAACAATGACGAAACGCTTGGAATGGTCAATCACGAAAGGCTTGGAACGGACAATGACGAACGGCTTGGAACGAGCGAATAAACAATGACGAACGGATTGGAATGAACGAACGAACGAAAGAAAAATAACGAACAGTTTGAAACGAAAAAACAAGAAAGAACAAACAGAAAAGAAAGAGTGAAAACAAAAGTAAGAAGAAAATACGCGAAAAAAAGAACGATGTAAGCAACATTTTGTTCATACTCAAAGAAAATTACGTAAAAGAAATAAAAGCACCATTAGACATCTGTGTAAAATCAGAGAATTTGAAAACTGAAAATATTTTAGAAAACAGAAAATTGTTTTCACAAAGTGCGACAAACTGAAATGGAAATGAATCTAAAGATTCTTTTAAAAGGTGAGAAAATTATACAAATATTTAATTGAAAGAAAATCTTTAGAAAATTTACGTGAAAGAAAGCTATAGACAGAAGGACCAAATATGAAAAAGAAATCTGTAACGAAAACGGAAATAAACAGGTTGTGGATGAAGAAACGTAAAATTAAAAAGAATATTTCAAAATGTCTAAAAGTAAATGGAGAGAAGTAGCTGAAGGAAACATGGCGACACGGGAGAAAAAAATTGAAAGAATTATCGATCAAAAGAAACTGTTAAAAATCGTCACACGAAAAGAAAGAGTAAATGAAATTTAAAATTGAAATATGGCAAATCGATGGAGAGATACATATGTGTAGATCGTGATGTCTAGACAGAGGCTGATTGGAGATGATGGAGATATTGAAAGGGGAGTAAATCCAAAAGAAGACGGAGATACTGAAAGTAGAGAGAAGAGAAGACGGAGATATTGAAACGAGAGGGGAGATAGAGAGGTGAAGACGTATATTGAAACGAGAGGGGAGGAGACTGAGTAATTAAAGCGAGGGGGGAGACAGACAAGAGAAGATAGAGATACTGAAAGTACAGGGGAGATCTACAGGTCCAACCTGCCGACTAACACACGTAGGTAGGTAGGGGGAGAGAGAGAGAGAGAGAGAGAGAGAGAGAGAGAGAGAGAGAGAGGATTTTGAAATAAGAGTGGAGGCAGGGATACTGAAAGGAGTGGGAATACAGAGAGGAGAAACGTATATTGAAACGAGAGGGGAGTCAGAGAGGAGGAGACTAGTTATTAAAACGAGAGGGGAGTCAGACAAGAGAAGAAAGAGATACTTAAAGTACAGGGAGGAGGAGGAGGAATACTACTACTACTACTACTACTACGACGACGACGTAGATATTGAAAAGGGAGTGGAGACAGGGATACTGAAGGGAGTGGGAATACAGAGAGGGGAATGCGTAGATATTGAAAAGAGAGCAGAGACGGAGAGAGAGGAGGACGGATATTGAAACGAGAGGGGAGTCAGTGAGGAGGTCACTGAAATATTAAAACAAGAGGGGGAGACATACAAGAGAAGATAGAGATATTGAAAGCAGAGAGAGAGAGAGAGAGAGAGAGAGAGAGAGAGAGAGCGAGAGAGAGAGAGAGAGAGAGAGAGAGAGAGAAAAGAAGACGGAGATATTGAAACGAGAGGGAAGACGGAGAGGAGAAGATGGATATATTGAAAGGATAGGGGAGGCAGAGAGGAGTAGGCGCATATATTGAATCGAGTGCAGAAATATTAGGTTGGTGCAAAAAATAGTGTCGTTTTTTGACGTTCAACTTCATGTGAGAAAACGACATTATTTTTGCACCAACCTAATACATGCCACGATACCTTTTTTTGCATGTTTCTATTAGGTTGGTGCAAAAATAATGTCGTTTTTTGACGTTCAACTTAATGTGAGAAAACGACATTATTTTTGCACCAACCTAATAGATTAAGATAGAGAATATCTCATGGCATGGCAATGCAACACTTTTGTCTTTGTTTCTAACGAAATTTTGTCGCTTCTGTGCCCCTTGCTTAGCTTTAGGGATTCTTCTTTCGTTCGCCCAACGTTTTGATTGGACCTCAGTGTCACATTTGGCATCCCGAGTTAAAACGTTACTCAGATTAGTTGAACTTCTGAACCTTCTTGATGTTTATACCTATTCAAGTTAAAAAAAAAAAAAAGGTCATTTGTAAAAGAAAAATACGATTTTGTTTTTTTCTTTTCCGTCTGATCTTATGTCATTTTTCTGTCGATCGTTTTCTTGACGTAATGTATAATTTAATAGCTTAATTATTCATCTGAAGACATTTACGACCTGAACATAGTAACGGTCTTTGCATTTAGATCACAGCTTTTGAGCCCTTTTCCCTTTAGCCATCGTAGCATTTCAGACGAAAGGCCAGGAAAATTAGCTTCATGCCTTTCCCGAAATTACTAATATAATGAAAACACATGCAGCTTCTCCCGAACATCGAACTTGTTTTATTGATTTGATTTTTTATGTGCCGATAATTAATATATTATCCCCCCGCAATGTGTGAGTATATATATATATATATATATATATATATATATATATATATATATATATATATATATATATATATATATACACGTGTATTCAGACACATATACGCACACACACATTTTATATATATTATATATATGTATATGTTATATATATATATATATATATATATATATATGATATATATATATTATATATTATATATATGTGTATATTATATATATATATATATATATGATATATATATATTATATATATGTGTATATTATATATATATATATATATATGATATATATATATTATATATATGTGTATATTATATATATATATATATATATGATATATATATATTATATATTATATATATGTGTATATATTATATATATTATATATTATATATATGTATATATTATATATATATATATTATATATTATATATATGTGTATATATTATATATATTATATATTATATATATTATATATTATATATATGTTTATATTATATATATATATATATATATGATATATATATATTATATATTATATATATGTGTATATATTATATATATTATATATATTATATATTATATATATATATGTATATATTATATATATATATATGATATATATATATTATATATTATATATATGTGTATATATTATATATATTATTATATATATATGTATATGTTATATATATTATATATACATATATATATTATATCTATATTATACATATGTATACATATATATATGTATTTTATACATATATATATATATTATATATATATATATAAATATATATATGCACATACACACACTTAGGCATACGCAAACACTCACATAACCAGATACTGGATAAATAGCAGAGCAGACCGAGCTCTCTAACCTTGGTGGGAAACTAATTTAAGAATAGAAGTAGAAAAACTCCTAATTGATTGCCCTCCTAAGAACTACGGTCTAACCCAGACAGGGAAGGGAAAGAGACGGGAGGAAACTAAACAACGCTACCTCAGAAACCACAGGACGACTGGCGATTAGAAACAAAATGCCGAAGGAAAGGACTTCACAGAGTATCGCCAGCTGGCTTTCCCGTCGATTTTATTAGCATTGGACAGCCGAGGAAGACCCATATCTGGAAAAGTTGCATAGAGGCCCGCATCAAGACATGCCAAGCTAACCCCCTGCCAACGTGAAAAACAGACTTGTTCGCACATGAATCGCGGTTTCATTTGCGTCTGTACTGGCACCCGTTCACCACACATAAAACACATTTACTTCTGAAAACGCTGAAGCAGCACTTGGTGTGGTGAGGTTGTGGCTCTGTACTCTTCAGATCTACAGGTCCAACCTGTCGACTAACACACGTATATACGTAACACACGCATATCTCGACCTGACCAGGAAGCCTTTCAGAACAAACAAAATATAATGATTGGTCATTGGAAGTAGGCTAGGCTGAGAAATAACAGCTGCATCTCGTATGTTGTTAGATATACAAGCGGAAAAAGATATGTATCTCTATAGCAGTTGTACGATAGCGAATTGGTCTCACTCAATTTCACTCGAGTTTCGATGGCAGGATGACACTCCTGAGACATTTCGCTTGATTTGTGAAGAACAAAGACAGGTGGTCACGTCACGCCGGCAAAAAAGATCATTTCACTGGAACAAATTGGTCCTGTTCTGTTCCAAGAAGAACATCTGGGTTTCATTACATTGACGTGACTTACACAGAAGAAATGAAGACTTGCTTGTTTATATAAAAGAACTAAAATTAACGACATATGACTAAAAATACAGGGACATTTTTTTAAAAATGTCTCTGTCATTCCATATCAAGTTTCCGCTCTTGATATAAAAATCAATCGTAACCATTTTTTTTTTTTTAGATATTCAATCAGTTGTTCAAACAGACAATCGATATCTATTTCGAATGCTGTGTTCATTTGACCTTCCGGTTCAGACATTTTTAATTCTCTAAACCCTTGATTCCTATAAAAATCAATCAGATTTTCTTCACGTGAACGTGTACTTTACGTTGTCTGTTTGTATGACGTAACGACCCATTGGGTTATTTTAAAATAAATATTTTGTGTAGCGCACCAAGTGAGGACCTGCTCGCTCCTCAGTAGCGACTATCAAACAAAATACCTGCAACCATTACCCACGATTTTGAGATTGGTCTAAGGGAAATCGGCGTACTAATGATATCGGAAAAGGCAGGAATACACCGTCCATCTACTTATGGATTATATAGCAGAGCAAACCAGCTTAGGTTTTGAATTCACAGAATTTATCAAGCGATGTTCAGACTACTGACTGAAGATCAAAATGAGGTGTAAAACTGACAATCACCATGCAGTTCTAGGGATGAGTCAGAGGCCAATCTGTCTCTGACTACCGAGAGTGTCTCCTCTGTGGGTACCTTGGTGAACAAACTCGCCACGTCCAAGCTCAGAACTAGAACAGTCTACCCCAGTGAGCGAAATAAAGGGTTTCAGTTCGACATTCCAACCACCTGAAAAAGGCCGGAGCGTACAACGGGGAAACGTTGTAATAAATATGGCGACAAATATGAGGACAATAGAACGAATAATGTAAATAATGTACATAATACCTCATCTCAGAAATATAGACAGATACTGAAAGGCCGAAACGTTGTAATAAACATGGCGACAAACATGAGGAAAATAGTCCGAATAATGTAAATAATGTACATAATACCTCATCTCAGAAATATAGACAGATACTAAAAGGCCGAAACGTTGTAATAAATATGGCAACAAAGACGAGGACAATAGTTTGAATAATTTAAATAATGTAGATAATACCTCATCTCAGAAATATAGACAGATTACTGAAGAAGGCCGGGGCGTACAACGGCCGAGACGTTGTAATAAATATGGCGACAAAGATGAGGACAATAGTCCGAATAATGTTAATAGTGTCCATAATACTTCATCTCAGAAATATAGACAGATACTAGTTTGGTTTCTCGTCACCACTCATAGCTGCCAGGGTGGCCTCTTACCTCGCCGCAGGGGATACATAAGGGTTATTCTAAATTCCGTCATCCTCATGTTATTTGAAGCAGGGCTAATGATTCAACATCCGACCTAACTCCCCAATCCTAACTAAAGGATAAAACAGATGTCGACAGCGGAATTTTTTTGCATTTCGTGACCGCCATCTTGTTATGTTGTTATCTTTAATATAATGAAGCAGTGTGACTTTACAAAGAGAATATTCTTTTTCACAAGCGATAACCGCAAATCTGAAATTATCAGCTTCCATCGAGGCTATGCGAGATTTTGAAAGCTCATTGAGAAACATTTAATAGGTCAGGAATGTGTAATCCCTTCTATTTGAGGACATTACCAAACAACCACTCACGCAAACCTTTACACTCATTTTTTAATTTTTATTTAAAGAATCTTTTCTTCTTGAAAATGACAGTAACAATTTTTCTGTTTCAGTCTAAGCAACTTTACTAGCCGAAACGGCTATGTAAAAAGTAAGAAAAGAGAAAAAGATAAGAAAAAAAGAGAAAAATAAGTCAAGAAAAAGAGAAGAAAAAAGAAAAACGAAAAAATAAAAGGAAAAAGAAAAGAATAAAGAAAAAAAGAAAAAGAAAAGTAAAAAGAAAAGAAAAAGGAAAAAGAAAAAAGAAAAAAGAAAAATAAGAAAAGAAAAAAGAAAGAAAAAGGAAAATAAGAAAAGAATAAAGAAAAAAAGAAAAGAAAAATAAAAGGAAAAAGAAAAAGAAATGGAAAAGGAAAAAGAAAAAGAAAAGGAAAAAGAAAAGGAAAAGGAAAAGGAAAAATAAAAGGAAAAAGAAAAAGAAAAGGAAAAGGAAAAGGAAAAAGAAAAGGAAAAGGAAAAGGAAAAGGAAAAAGAAAAGGAAAAAGAAAAGGAAAAAGAAAAAGAAAAGGAAAAGGAAAAGGAAAAATAAAAGGAAAAAGAAAAAGAAAAGGAAAAGGAAAAGGAAAAAGAAAAGGAAAAAGAAAAAGAAAAGGAAAAGGAAAAGGAAAAAGAAAAGGAAAAGGAAAAATAAAAGGAAAAAGAAAAAGAAAAGGAAAAGGAAAAGGAAAAAGAAAAGGAAAAAGAAAAAGAAAAGGAAAAGGAAAAGGAAAAGGAAAAATAAAAGGAAAAAGAAAAAGAAAAGGAAAAGGAAAAGGAAAAAGAAAAAGAAAAGGAAAAGGAAAAGGAAAAAGAAAAGGAAAAAGAAAAAGAAAAGGAAAAGGAAAAGGAAAAATAAAAGGAAAAAGAAAAAGAAAAGGAAAAGGAAAAGGAAAAAGAAAAGGAAAAGGAAAAGGAAAAAGAAAAGGAAAAAGAAAAGGAAAAAGAAAAGGAAAAAGAAAAGGAAAAAGAAAAAGAAATGGAAAAGGAAAAAGAAAAAGAAAAGGAAAAAGAAAAGGAAAAGGAAAAGGAAAAATAAAAGGAAAAAGAAAAAGAAAAGGAAAAGGAAAAGGAAAAGGAAAAAGAAAAAGAAAAGGAAAAGGAAAAGGAAAAAGAAAAGGAAAAAGAAAAAGAAAAGGAAAAGGAAAAGGAAAAATAAAAGGAAAAAGAAAAAGAAAAGGAAAAGGAAAAGGAAAAAGAAAAGGAAAAGGAAAAGGAAAAGGAAAAAGAAAAGGAAAAAGAAAAGGAAAAAGAAAAGGAAAAAGAAAAGGAAAAGGAAAAATAAAAGGAAAAGGAAAAAGAAAAGGAAAAAGAAAAAGAAAAGGAAAAGGAAAAAGAAAAGGAAAAAGAAAAGGAAAAAGAAAAGGAAAAGGAAAAGGAAAAAGAAAAGGAAAAGGAAAAATAAAAGGAAAAAGAAAAAGAAAAGGAAAAGGAAAAGGAAAAAGAAAAGGAAAAAGAAAAAGAAAAGGAAAAGGAAAAGGAAAAGGAAAAGGAAAAGGAAAAATAAAAGGAAAAAGAAAAAGAAAAGGAAAAGGAAAAGGAAAAGGAAAAAGAAAAAGAAAAGGAAAAGGAAAAGGAAAAAGAAAAGGAAAAAGAAAAAGAAAAGGAAAAGGAAAAGGAAAAGGAAAAATAAAAGGAAAAAGAAAAAGAAAAGGAAAAGGAAAAGGAAAAAGAAAAGGAAAAGGAAAAGGAAAAGGAAAAAGAAAAGGAAAAAGAAAAGGAAAAAGAAAAGGAAAAAGAAAAGGAAAAAGAAAAAGAAATGGAAAAGGAAAAAGAAAAAGAAAAGGAAAAAGAAAAGGAAAAGGAAAAGGAAAAATAAAAGGAAAAAGAAAAAGAAAAGGAAAAGGAAAAGGAAAAGGAAAAAGAAAAAGAAAAGGAAAAGGAAAAGGAAAAAGAAAAGGAAAAAGAAAAAGAAAAGGAAAAGGAAAAGGAAAAATAAAAGGAAAAAGAAAAAGAAAAGGAAAAGGAAAAGGAAAAAGAAAAGGAAAAGGAAAAGGAAAAGGAAAAAGAAAAGGAAAAAGAAAAGGAAAAAGAAAAGGAAAAAGAAAAGGAAAAAGAAAAAGAAATGGAAAAGGAAAAAGAAAAAGAAAAGGAAAAAGAAAAGGAAAAGGAAAAGGAAAAATAAAAGGAAAAAGAAAAAGAAAAGGAAAAGGAAAAGGAAAAAGAAAAGGAAAAGGAAAAGGAAAAGGAAAAAGAAAAGGAAAAAGAAAAGGAAAAAGAAAAAGAAAAGGAAAAGGAAAAGGAAAAATAAAAGGAAAAAGAAAAAGAAAAGGAAAAGGAAAAGGAAAAAGAAAAGGAAAAAGAAAAAGAAAAGGAAAAGGAAAAGGAAAAAGAAAAGGAAAAGGAAAAATAAAAGGAAAAAGAAAAAGAAAAGGAAAAGGAAAAGGAAAAAGAAAAGGAAAAAGAAAAAGAAAAGGAAAAGGAAAAGGAAAAGGAAAAGGAAAAATAAAAGGAAAAAGAAAAAGAAAAGGAAAAGGAAAAGGAAAAGGAAAAAGAAAAAGAAAAGGAAAAGGAAAAGGAAAAAGAAAAGGAAAAAGAAAAAGAAAAGGAAAAGGAAAAGGAAAAATAAAAGGAAAAAGAAAAAGAAAAGGAAAAGGAAAAGGAAAAAGAAAAGGAAAAGGAAAAGGAAAAGGAAAAAGAAAAGGAAAAAGAAAAGGAAAAAGAAAAGGAAAAAGAAAAGGAAAAAGAAAAAGAAAAGGAAAAGGAAAAGGAAAAAGAAAAGGAAAAGGAAAAGGAAAAAGAAAAGAAAAAGAGAAACAAGAAAAATAGAAAAAATGAAAATAAGAAAAGAAAAAAGAAAAAAGAAAAGGAAAAAGAAAAGCAAAAAGAAAAGAAAAAAGAAAAGCAAAAAGAAAAGAAAAAGAAAAATAAAAGGAAAAAGAAAAGGAAAAGAAAAAGAAAATAGAATCAAGAAAAATAAGAAAAGAATAAAAAAAAATAGCAAAATAACAAAAGAAAAAATAACAGAAAAAATTAAAAAAAGAAAAGAAAAGAAACAACTAGAAAAGAAATTAAAAAATAAATAAAAGCGAAAATTGATGTAAATAAAAATAAATAAAAATAAAGAGAAAAGAATTCTTAATTTATGATTTCTTTTGATTTCGGATGAATGTCTTGGCATTTTAAAGATATGATGCCTATTTGACTTTAACTCTTTAACTCCGCTTAAAGTGTCGCCGCATCCTCAGGAAATACCTCTCACACTGAGGAAGCTCGGGTTATAACCTGATGATGCCGTGAGGCGTCGCCAAAATGGGAAATCCTGAGGAGAGTGGACTATTTGACGACTGGTCACATAAAGGGGCCACAAGGAGAATGTCCATCAAAATATTCGTTTCATGTAAATAACTTATTACTTCAGGAATTTTAACTAAGGATCTTCTATAAATATTCAACAATTTCAAACGACGTGTTTATTTTCCCTGGAAAACTTATCAAAAATCTATAATAACAACGGCATAGTTCTACTTGGGATTTAGGTAGATAACGTGTATGTTACGTCTTGACAATGCCTCTATAAATAATGGACCATTCCATTTTGAATGCGACATAAGAGACGGTTTAAGTGAGAAAAGAAAGAAAGAAAGAAAGGATGGATGAAAGAAAGAAAGAATAGAAGAAAGAAAGAGTAGAAGAAAGAAAAGCTGGATAGAAGAAAGAAAGAAAGGAAGAATGTATGGAAGAAAGAAAGGAAGGATGGATGGATGAAAGAAAGAAAGAAAGAACAGATGGAAGGAGGAAAGAATGAATGGTGGGAAGGAAGGAAGACAGAACGGATGGAAGGAAGAAAGAAAGACAGAACGTATGGAAGGAAGGAAGAAAGAACGGATGGAAGGAAGAAAGAAAGAAAGAACGGATGGAAGGAAGAAAGAAAGAAAGAACGGATGGAAGGAAGAAAGAAAGAAAGAACGGAGGGAAGGAAGAAAGAAAGAAAGAACGGATGAAAGGAAGAAAGAAAGAAAGAACGGATGGAAGGAAGAAAGAAAGGAAGGATGGATGGAAGGAAGAAAGAAAGAAAGAAAGAACGGATGAAAGGAAGAAAGAAAGAAAGAAAGAACGGATGGAAGGAAGAAAGAAAGAAAGAACGGATGAAAGGAAGAAAGAAAGAAAGAAAGAACGGATGGAAGGAAGAAAGAAAGAAAGAAAGAACGGATGGAAGGAAGAAAGAAAAAAAAGAAAGAACGGATGGAAGGAAGAAAGAAAGAAAGAAAGAACGGATGAAAGGAAGAAAGAAAGAAAGAACGGATGGAAGGAAGAAAGAAAGAAAGAAAGAACGGATGGAAGGAAGAAAGAAAGAAAGAACGGATGGAAGGAAGAAAGAAAGAAAGAACAGAGGGAAGGAAGAAAGAAAGAAAGAACGGAGGGAAGGAAGAAAGAACGGATGAAAGGAAGAAAGAAAGAAAGAACGGATGGAAGGAAGAAAGAAAGGAAGGATGGATGGAAGGAAGAAAGAAAGAAAGAACGGATGAAAGGAAGAAAGAAAGAAAGAAAGAACGGATGGAAGGAAGAAAGAAAGAAAGAACGGATGAAAGGAAGAAAGAAAGAAAGAAAGAACGGATGGAAGGAAGAAAGAAAAAAAGAAAGAACGGATGTAAGGAAGAAAGAAAGAAAGAAAGAACGGATGAAAGGAAGAAAGAAAGAAAGAAAGAACGGATGGAAGGAAGAAAGAAAGAAAGAAAGAACGGATGGAAGGAAGAAAGAAAGAAAGAACGGATGAAAGGAAGAAAGAAAGAAAGAAAGAACGGATGAAAGGAAGAAAGAAAGAAAGAAAGAACGGATGGAAGGAAGAAAGAAAGAAAGAACGGATGGAAGGAAGAAAGAAAGAAAGAACGGATGAAAGGAAGAAAGAAAGAAAGAACGGATGGAAGGAAGAAAGAAAGAAAGAAAGAACGGATGGAAGGAAGAAAGAAAGAAAGAAAGAAAGAACGGATGGAAGGAAGAAAGAAAGAAAGAAAGAACGGATGGAAGAAAGAAAGAAAGAAAGAAAGAACGGATGGAAGGAAGGAAGAAAGAAAGAACGGATGGAAGGAAGAAAGAAAGAAAGAACGGATGAAAGGAAGAAAGAAAGAAAGAAAGAACGGATGGAAGGAAGAAAGAAAGAAAGAACGGATGGAAGGAAGAAAGAAAGAAAGAACGGATGAAAGGAAGAAAGAAAGAAAGAAAGAACGGATGGAAGGAAGGAAGAAAGAAAGAACGGATGGAAGGAAGAAAGAAAGAAAGAACGGATGGAAGGAAGAAAGAAAGAAAGAACGGATGAAAGGAAGAAAGAAAGAAAGAAAGAACGGATGGAAGAAAGAAAGAAAGAAAGAAAGAACGGATGGAAGGAAGAAAGAAAGAAAGAACGGATGGAAGGAAGAAAGAAAGAAAGAACGGATGGAAGGAAGAATGAAAGAAAGAAAGAACGGATGGAAGGAAGAAAGAAAGAAAGAACGGATGAAAGGAAGTAAGAAAGAAAGAACGGATGAAAGGAAGAAAGAATGAAAGAAAGAACGGATGGAAGGAAGAAAGAAAAAAAAGAAAGAAAGAAAGAACGGATGGAAGGAAGAAAGAAAGAAAGAACGGATGGAAGGAAGAAAGAAAGAACGGAGGAAGGAAGAAAGAATGAACGGATGGAAGGAAGGAAGAGTGGATGGATGAAGGAAAGAAAGAAGAAAGTGAATGAAACTAAAAAGAAAATGATAGAAATGAAGCGAAAACACAGGTGTTTAACGTCTGTTTGTATTTGCGATAGAAATAATCTTTAAAAATGTTATAAAGTTTAATGTACCTAGTTTTAAGTATAGCTAAAATAACTAATGTGATTTCAGGCATTACTGTAAATCAGTTGGCAAATGTTTTCCGTGAACTGCAAAATCGTATAACCATTTGTATTGCTAATGATGGTGGACATGTGGAAAGAAAGAACGGATGAAAGGAAGAAAGAAAGAAAGAAAGAACGGATGTAAGGAAGAAAGAAAGAAAGAACGGATGGAAGGAAGAAAGAAAGAAAGAAAGAACGGATGGAAGGAAGAATGAAAGAAAGAACGGATGGAAGGAAGAAAGAAAGAACGGATGGAAGGAAGAATGAAAGAAAGAAAGAACGGATGGAAGGAAGAAAGAAAGAAAGAACGGATGAAAGGAAGTAAGAAAGAAAGAACAGATGAAAGGAAGAAAGAATGAAAGAAAGAACGGATGGAAGGAAGAAAGAAAAAAAAGAAAGAACGGATGGAAGGAAGAAAGAAAGAAAGAACGGATGGAAGGAAGAAAGAAAGAAAGAAAGAACGGATGAAAGGAAGAAAGAAAAAAAGAAAGAACGGATGGAAGGAAGAAAGAAAGAAAGAACGGATGAAAGGAAGAAAGAAAGAAAGAAAGAACGGATGAAAGGAAGAAAGAAAGAAAGAACGGATGGAAGGAAGAAAGAAAGAAAGAACGGATGGAAGAAAGAAAGAAAGAAAGAACGGATGAAAGGAAGAAAGAAAGAAAGAACGGATGGAAGGAAGAACGAAAAAAAGAAAGAACGAATGGAAGGAAGAAAGAAAGAAAGAAAGAACGGATGGAAGGAAGAAAGAAAGAAAGAACGGATGGAAGGAAGAAAGAAAGAAAGAACGGATGGAAGGAAGAAAGAAAGAACGGAGGAAGGAAGAAAGAATGAACGGATGGAAGGAAGGAAGAGTGGATGGATGAAGGAAAGAAAGAAGAAAGTGAATGAAACTAAAAAGAAAATGATAGAAATGAAGCGAAAACACAGGTGTTTAACGTCTGTTTGTATTTGCGATAGAAATAATCTTTAAAAATGTTATAAAGTTTAATGTACCTAGTTTTAAGTATAGCTAAAATAACTAATGTGATTTCAGGCATTACTGTAAATCAGTTGGCAAATGTTTTCCGTGAACTGCAAAATCGTATAACCATTTGTATTGCTAATGATGGTGGACATGTGGATGGAAGGAGGAAAGAATGAACGGGTGGAAGGCAGAAAGAAAGAACGGATGGAAGGAAGAAAGAATGAATGGATGGAAGGAAGGAAGAATGGATGGATGAAGGAAAGAAAGAAGAAAGTGAATGAAACTAAAAAGAAAATGATAGAAATGAAGCGAAAACACAGGTGTTTAACGTCTGTTCAGTGAAATGGAAATCCTTGTCAATTGTAAATCTTTTCATTTGTAGCCTATTATTTATTTAAACAATGACCGGCATTTATATATTCTTCTTCCAACATTTCGTTAAAGGTGCTAAGCTCGTATATTTAGCGATGCAATAGGGACATTTCCATGGATATATCATAGTCGTGGTACTGGCAAAGAGCAGATTTAATCATTAAATCGAGACTTAAGATTCATCAGAAAATTCAAATTGGAAAACGCGACATTTTCACGGTTATTTCTAGTGTTTTATGAATATATATGATTATTTGTTTTTGATCCTTTTTCTGTCGACCAGCTGTCAGGGTTGTTCATTTCATTCCATCTTGGGCCATTTTTTGCTCTAACTCACAGAAGGCTTTAAATATTGTTTGCGAGACATACACTTCTGCACAATTTACATTATTCGGATTATAATCCACATCTTTGTCGCCATATTTTTTTACAACGTTTCGGTCATTGTACGCTCTGGCCTTTTCCAGGTGGTTGAATTGTCGAATTGAACCCTTTATTTCGCTCACTGGGGCAGACTGTTCTAGTTCCACGTGCCATGTCTAATGGATGTCAGTCATCAGTTATATCCTGTTATTTCCCCTCTCCAATTTCTCCACCGACTTAACCAGGTATTGAACTCACACGCTTTGGGTCCTGTCATCGGATCTAACTAATGCATTTGACCACTGTGCCAAGGACAAAGATAAACATAAAGGCGTTAGTTAGATCCATTGACATGGCACGTGCAACTAGAACAGTCTACCCCAGTGAGCGAAATAAAGGGTTCAGTTCGACATTCCCAACACCTGAAGAAGGCCGGAGCGTACAGCGGTCGAAAAGTTGTGATAAATATGGCAACAAAGATGAGGACAATAGTCAGAATAATGTAAATAGTGTCCATAATATCTCATCTCAGAAATATAGACGGATACTGAATGGCCGAAACGTTGTAATAAATCTGGCGACAAAGATGCGGACAATAGCCCGAATAATGTAAATAGTGTCCATAATACCTCATCGCTGAAATATAGACAGATACTGAAGGGCCGAAACGTTGCAATAAATATGGCGACAAAGATGAGGACAATAGTCCGAATAATGTAAATAGTGTACATAATACATCATCTCAGACAGGTACAATTCTGTAGTTCTAAAAATGATTATTTGTTCTTCAAATTGAATTTCGTTGATTAACGATCCGACAAATATTTTCACAAAGCTTTCTCCAAAAATTACCTTTACACAATAAAACATTAATTAATGAATTAATTGCTAAAGTTTCACTGAAATTTGATAAATCCTTGATTTTTAATAGATTTTTTAAAAAATCTGGTGGTCGTGTAGCAGGTTGAAAAGCATCGATTCAACCCGTACTATTTTTACTTTACAAATGTACTAACAAGGAATAAGCAAACAAGAATAATAGTATTCAACAAGAAAAGTTGTATACGGAAAGGAAATTTATATATGCATAAGAACAATTGTATAAAAAAGGAATTCAGTTGTGTTTGTGATATATCCTGAGGTGGCGATAATATAGGGATAATCAAGAAATAGTATTCCATAAAGGAAATAAAGGAATAAATAGATACTGTAGGTTTGAATAAAGAAGAGAAGTTTATTTAACGTATTTACAGAGAGACAGAGTGTAGTTGTTGTGTTCAGTCCAGGGAGTCTCTCCTAATGTATATCCGGTGACCGGTGACACGGTCCCTTATATCAAATGTTCCGGTGGTGATTACATATCGCACCATAACACCTCTCCCTAAGCCAATTTCTCTCTCCCTGGAGAATTTTGCTTAGTACCGTTTGTTTTTAGGTCTGGGGCTCAGCCGGTTAACTTTTCTTTTCATCCTTGTACTTTTTCTCCTCAACACCGTTTGAAGGGGTGGAGTTGGTGGTGAAACTGGTACTCTCGGACTTCGAGTAGGTTGTGCTATGGGTAGAGGAATATTAAAAGAGTCATACAATACCTCCAAGGGCAGTTCATTATCTTCTGCCTGTTTGTAGTCATCAGTGTGTCGAGGTCTTAGCTGGTTTATGTGCCTGCGACAGTCAAATTTACTACTTCTTACAGAATATAGCATGTGTCCAATTCTTCTCATAATAATCCCCTCTTCCCAAAAGCTTTTCCCAGTCCTATAATCCAAGAAGAATATTTTGTCACCAGGTTTGTAGAACCTTGTCGAAAGATTTTCTCTCGTTGCTGTTGTCTTGATTGCACTTGGTAAAATCCTGTCAAATACGGATCTGATTTTCCGTGCGAACATTAATTCAGCTGGTGACAAACCGGCATTAGTGTTTGGGTTAGGAGTGATCCTGTACACAGATAAAAAGTTTTCAAGACTCTTCTCATCAGTGTCCATGCCTTGGTTTTTCTTCAAGGCTCTTTTGAACGTGTCAACAAATCTCTCTGCGAGGCCGTTTGACCTTGGATGGTATATTGCAGTTGTTAAATGTTCAATGGATAGGGCCTTGCAGAATTATTCAAACTCTTTGCTGGTAAATTGGGTGCCGTTGTCGCTGACAATAGTTTTAGGCACTCCAAAACGACTGAAGAGAAGTCTTAGTGCATCTATAGTACTCGTCGATGTCGGATGTTTACACTTAAACACTTCCGGCCATTTTGTGAATCTGTCGACGACCACTAAGAAATAATGTCCATTCAAAGGACTTGCATAGTCAATGTGTAACCGAGTCCACGGTGTATCCGTCTTCGGCCACGGTTGTATTTGTACAGGTGGTGCCTTTGCTGCTAGCTGACACCCTTGACACTCTCTTACAATTTTTTCGATGTCCCGGTCCATCCTAGGCCAATACGTATATCCGCGCATCAAGGCCTTCATTCTGGACATGCCTGGATGACCGCTATGGAATTCTTTTAGAATCCTCCTCTGCAGTGTAGTCGGTATGACGACTCTGTCCGCATACATTAAAGTCTGCGAGCAAATAGAAAATGGCGAAATTATTGAGTCTTTCTTTGACTTTTCATTTAACTGCACCTGTTTTTTCATTTTTACAATGAATTCATCTGTTTCTGCTGCCTTGTTGATGTCATCTAGAGTCACCGGTAACTCTCGAATCATGTTGCACAGCAGTCCGGAGAGTTCTTTTCCCTCTCCCAATGCAGCTATCACTGTGTCCTCTAAAGGTTCTGCACATTTTCGAATCAGTCTGGATAGTCCATCCGCATGTCCGATATTTTTGGATGAAATGTACTGCATTTTAAAATTATAATTCAACAGAATTATGCTCCATCATTGAAGTCTGTTTGCAGTGTGAGTGGGTATGCCTTTTTTAGAGCCCAAAATAGTCAACAAGGGCTTGTGGTCAGTCTGCAACGTAAACATCCTGCCATGAATAAATCTATGGAATTTTTTAATTGCATAAACGATTGCCGAACTTTCTTTTTCAATCTGAGAATAGTTTCTTTCTGCAGGCAAAAGTGATCTGGATGCATGAGCTATTGGCTTCGTTGATCCATCCTCAAGTCTATGGAGAAGTACTGCTCCTATACCGTAGTCACTTGCATCTGACGCCACAATCAATTCCTTCTGTGGATCAAAATGTGCCAGTGCTAAATCTGATAGCAGGCATTTCTTAATCTCTTCAAATGCACTTTGGCATTCTTTTGACCAAATCCACTTTTGTCCTTTTTTTAACAATTCGTTCCATGGTGCTCTCAACTTGTGCATCTTTGGGATATAAATAGCATAATATTGTGCTAAACCCAAAAAAGATTGTAACTGGGCAACATTGTTAGGCGCTGGCATCTTCTCAATGGCTTCTATTCTCTGAGGATCCGGTCTTCTGCATTGGTTGTCAATAATTTGACCAAGATATTTAATCTGTTTTAAGAAAAATTCACATTTTTCGGCACTCAATTTGAAGCCAAATTCCTCAATTCTTTGGAAAACTGCTCTGATGTTCTCCTTATGTTCCTGCATATTTTTACTCTTTACAAGAATGTCATCCAAATATGCGATTGCAAAACCTAAATCGGCAAGCATCGTGTCAATTATTTGCTGAAATAACGCTGGAGCTACTTTCAAACCAAAAGGGAGCCTTTTGAGTCTGAAGAGTCCTAAATGGGTATTAATACACAAATACTTTGAACATTCTTCACTGACTTTTACCTGAAGGTAAGCCTCAGATAAATCAATTTTGGAGAAAATTTTACCTCTATTCAGCTTTGTAAAAATGTCTTCAGGGGATGGAAGTGGATAACTGTGATCCATCAGACAGTCATTAAGGCCTGAAGAAAAATCGGCACATACCCGAATCTTCTTATTTTTCTTTTTAACATAGACAGTGGGGCTTGCCCACTCAGAATAGTCAACTTTTTCAACTACGCCATTTTCCTGCAGTCTTTTCAGTTCAATTTCAATATCTTCTTTTGAAGAAAAAGGCACGTGTCTTTTTGGTTTAAAAACAGGTTTCACATTTTGTTTTAGCTCAAAATTTACTTCGGTCTTAGTGCACAAACCTAACCCCTCAGAAAAAACCCTAGGGAATTCACTTTTTAAGACAGTAAGAAAATCCTCATTTTGTTTGGAATTTTTCTTTTCAGATACAATAACACTGTTAAAAAATGAATTTATGGGTAGCTCCCATAAATCGAACAAAACGATCCAATCAATTCCGAAGAGGCAACAATTTATACCTGGAACAACTGACACTTTTGAAGAAAAAGTTTTCGATCCAAGGGATACACTGCAATTAAACTCTCCCTTGAATTTTAATTTCTTGCCGGATACTCCTTTGGCAATTTTAAACGTTTTTTCCAGTTTTGGACACCCAATCCTCTTCCAGGTGACTTCGTCGATAATCGAAATATCGCTACCTGTATCCAAAAGTAGTTTCACTATGTGACCATTTATTTTGGTATTGACAAATTTTCGTTCACCTCCTTGTCTCACTTCTTTTGACAACACAACATCTACTTTAGACTTAAATTTTTGTCTTTGTTTATTTTGTTTAGTTCGGCACTGGGAGGTTCGGTTTCCGACTAAACCACATTTAGCACAAGGTTGGTCTTTAAAAGGGCAATTTTTTCTTAAGTGCGAACCCGCACAGCTCCAACATTTAAAACTTTTTCCCTCGTTCTTGGAAAATGTTTTTTGTTTCACTATTTGGACCTGGGATGTAACTTTTCCCTCTATCCTAGTGGTGTCCCTTTTCACATTTATCAACTTCTGACATTCTTCTGTCACTTTTTGCAAGTTCATTTCTGGATCTTGCTCCATAATTGATAAAGTTCTTGACCTCAAATCCTTGTCCTTCGGTGCTGTCAGTCCCTGGACAAATATGTAACACTTAAACGTGTCAACCGATAGATCTTTTAATTTAAATAGTTCACACTGGGCGTTGACTTTACCCGCATATGTGACAATGTCATCAGTTTCTTCTTTTTGCATGTTTAAACACTTATATCTTGTATGCAAAAGGCTGTCTCTTTCACCAAATATCGAGCACAAAATTTCAACAGTTTCTGAAAAAGAAATATCTTCCGGTTTCTTTGGTAAAATCAAATTTGTAAATTTTGTATTTTCCTCTGTACCCAATTTCTGAAGTAGGAGTGTGATTTTTGTCTTCGTCAGACCATTTTTCACATCTTTTTGTAAAGATCGTCTCGAACCTACGATAATAGGCGGGAAAAGTGTCACCTCGTTCTGGGTCGTATCTGAACTCAGCTAGTGAAAAAATCTAGACGTACTATCGTTAGATTTTTGTGACAAAACAGTTTCACAAAATAGTCGGTTATCTGCAGTTTGCTGTATGACAAGTGTTTCAAAACGCTCCTGCTGAACTAACATCTGTTTCTGAAAGTCAATTTGGGCTTTTTGCTGAGCGATCAAACTCTCAGTTAACGTTTACTTCAACGCTGCTATTTGTTCCGAAGTAAATTTTTTTTTTATGCACAAATATCAAGTCAACGTATACACAAAAATTTTGTTCAAAAACCAGAGGCACACTCTCACAGATTTCGTTACGAAAAAATTGTCAGCACTGAGAAAATATCAACACTTTACAAATTTCAAGAGATCCTTTTCGTCTTTTTCAAATACATGTAAACTTCTTTTTCAAATTTTCTTCATTAAAGAAAAACAGGTACCACAATACAGTTCATTTTGTTGGTTTTTATCGTATTAACCAAAACAAAAACACATCCGAATCGCTTTTCAAAATGAATTTGTAAAACGAGACGAAAAATACTTCTCATGAAAAAAAAAATTCAAACAATCTACACACGGTATGACGTCAACTTTTCAGAAGTTCAAAGAAAAACGGAGTTTAACTCGTCAATAAGAATATAAAAAAATTATTTTTACTTGCGTAAATTGGTGGCAGACATCAGTCTTTCGCTTTCTATGAAGTTTTTTCTTCAATTGGATGTAAACTTTGTGAGAAAAATTTTTTTTCAAAATTTCCTCGGACACCACGTTCTTTTTTTTTTTTTAATGAATTTACTGAGTTCGTATCTCATCTTAGTCGTCAATTGATATATCCTGAGGTGGCGATAATATAGGGATAATCAAGAAATAGTATTCCATAAAGGAAATAAAGGAATAAATAGGTACTGTAGGTTTGAATAAAGAAGAGAAGTTTATTTAACGTATTTACAGAGAGACAGAGAGTAGTAGTTGTGTTCAGTCCAGGGAGTCTCTCCTAATGTATATCCGGTGACCGGTAACACGGTCCCTTATATCAAATGTTCCGGTGGTGATTACATATCTCACCGTAACAGTTTGAAATGCTGAAATTTACTTGAACTTGGAATTTTGAGTGGGGAAAATGTTCCTGTTGATAAGCTGTCGTGTGTATTAAAAGTGTATGAGTTTGGAGAACTTTAGTAAGATGTATTGTTATGTGTAAGAGAATTAAACAGTTTGTTACTCACAATGTTAAGTGTTTCTGCTCTTGTGGTTGAAGGAATGAATGTGCGTAGATGTGCGACATTCGTACGTACGTGTGTGCCTGTAAGTTTTCTAGCGCTTTTCCTAAAGCTTATATCGCTTGCAGGTGAGACGAAACAAGAGGAAGGGTTGAAATTGTCGCCAAGTATTTAAAAGTAATGTGAATCACGCGGTAGGCTCGAGAACACATAGCCAGATTTTGGCGGTAAATAGACTTTGAACTCAACTGCGTAGGCGTTGTAATGTTTTTCACATATATTAGCCAATCAGAAGTCAGAATTTTAGTCGAAGCTTCTGTGATCCACTTGGCGTTTAGTTTGTACAAAACTTGCCGTCGAAAGAAACTATTACATAGAAAATGCACTGAAATCTTTTTCGACCAATAGTATTCGGTGAATCGAAGATAATAATAATATAATACAATCAAATGGAAGCAGAATGCTAAAGTAGCTTAAATATTTTGAAAGTGTTCACGTGATTGTAAACATGCTTTGTACGTACGGCTAAGAATATACAACGATAAAAACATACGTATATCTTTATTTACTTACACTGACTAATTATATTGTTTTGGCTTCCACCCTTTCAACAGATGGCAGCTGACAGTATAAATCAGACATTACAAATGGTGTGAAAATCCGTATTTACAGAGAGTTGCAGCCTAAGGGATTACATTCTATTGTTTAGTTTCCCCGATGGATTTTTTTTTTACAGTTTGTCTTATCTCTTTACTGATCTTACTATTTTGTAACAAATTCCAAGAAGCGTGCTGATATTCTATCGTTAGATAGTATCACGGTGGAATTCTTGGCAGGAAAAATGCAGATAAAACGCCTCTTCCCTTTGGCAGACGACACTCTCTATCTAAGGAAGGCGCCATGTAGATCTGTCAATAATGCAAGATCGCATCTGATTGGTCAAATAAAAGAATTGGCTTCGGTACAGTATTACTGATTGGTTTTTGCCCGAACGAAGCCGAGCGCAATTTATCAAATAGTTCGATCAGGTTTTAAATTATATTTACATTTAGCAAACTCAAAGAAAAAGATTATCTCGTTAAAAAATAAAAAAAATAAAAAAATGGCAACAATTACATATTTCTCACAAATATCGTGGGCGGTATTTTGATTTCTCTTCTAAAACTAATTTTTTTATAAAGAACTTCCTGTCGAGAACTTTCAGTAACCCATTGCGCGCGTACACTCACGTGCACACAAAACGAGGCGCTGAAAATATATCGAAATATACATTTTCGGCCTTTCCGAAAAGTAATGGTGTAGGAAATAAAACTTATTCCAAAACAATTGATGATAGCTGGCCACTCGTATTCGAGGATACCCGTTTATCATGTCGTCTAGTCAATCCCTATTGCAGACGCTCGGTCAGGCACATTTGTGTTTGCCCAGCACCCACAGAGCCCACCTGTGGTTTATACTGCAATTATGATGAGCAGACCTTAGTTACAGTTTCTGGGAGAGAGCGTGTTATCTAGCGTGATCAACAATTTTAACAAGACCAGCACGTTCAGTTACGATGACTTGTGGCTTTGTGCCAGCACAGCTATCGACGGCCTTCAAGAGTTTCGTCTACCCGAGTCTCTCCTTCGTCTTTGTGGAGACCGTCCAGCATTCGCTGCTGTAAAGGAGACAGACGTCACGTAACAGCTCAATACTTTTTTCTTTGTTACCAAAGAGATCCACCTGTCTCAACGTTTGGAATGCGTCCTTGACCAGCCCAATACGTCTACGGATCTCAGTGTCGCACTTGCCGTCCTCTGTCAAAACACAATTTTGTATTAAATGACCTATGAGGAGTTGATATGGCGTTAACAATAGCAATATTACAGTGTTTACATTAGTCGGACTATTGTCCTCATCTTTGTCGCCATATTTGTCACAACGTTTCGGCCGTTGTACGCTACGGCCTTCTTCAGGTGGTTGGAATTTCGAACCGAACCCTTTATTTCGATCACTGGGGTAGACTGTTCTAGTTCCACGAGCCATGTTTGATGGATGTCAGTTATCAGTTATCTCCTGCTAATTTTCCCTCTGAAAGTTCTCCACTGTCTGAACGGGGTATTGAACTCACACTCTTTGGGTCTGTCACTGGATCTAACCAACGCCTTTATCCACTGTGCCATGTGTGGGAGGGGTAGAGGCCACTTCGCGGTTTTCCAATCAATCTCAACGGAGGCTGTATGTTTTGTCACATGAAACGCTTGGTGGGCCTAACTACCGTTCAAATCAGTTTAAAAATATTTGTTGAAAAGTAAAAGGAAAAAATCGAAACGTACGATTTTTGAATCAAGCACGGGCAACACCGGACCATGCTGCTAGTTTTATATATATATATATATATATATATATATATATATAAAATAAAGTAGATAAGTTTGTCAGTTTGTCAATAAAGTTAAACGAAATGGTACTGATGTAATCAGTTAAAAAAATATTGATTAATATTAAACATGTTCCAAAATTTCTAAAGATATATATATATATATATAAAATGTATGTATTTATAATAAAAAAAAATAACAAAATTAAGTCCCAGATCTAAAATCCAATAATGTCAAACAGCTCTAACAGCAAATATAGCAAACAAGTCCAACAGACTATATTCTAACTGAAATCATGAGCTGATAAGCTGGGGCAATAAATTCGATTTATGATGCCAACGCCTCCGCAGACATCTTTTCACACAAATTGAAGAAGACAAAGAGAACATACATATTCTCTGGTGACGAACCGCGCCTTTAATAAAATAAATATTCCAAAGTCTCTCATCCCCTTCATATTTGATTTGGATAAATAGATCCTACAAACACAAACACATATAAATATATTATATATATAAATATTTACGTTATATATATATAATACATATATACAGATATATATATTATATATATATATATATATACATAAATATAATAATATATATGTAATATATATATATAGATATATATTATATACATATATATTATATTGTATATATAATATTTTATATAATATATATCATATATATATATATCATATATATATATATAATATATGATATATATATACAATATATATATAATATTATATATATAATATATGATATATATATATACAATATATATATATATTATATATATAATATATGATATATATATACAATATATATATATATTATATATATAATATATGATATATATATATACAATATATATATATAATATATATTATATATAATATATATATAAAATATATAAATATATCATATATATATATAATATATATACAATATATATACAATATATATTACATATAAAATATAATATATATATATATATTATATATAAAATATATATAAAATATATATAATATATATATTATATATACAATATATAATATATATATTATATATAAAATATATATATTATATAATATATATATATAATATACACAATATATATATTATATAATATATATATATAATATATACAATATATATATATTATATATAATATATATATATATGATATATAAAATATATATATAATATATAATATATATATAATACATATTATATATAAAATATATATTATATATACAATATATATATGATATATATGTTATATATAAAATATACATTATATATAAAATATATATTATATATAAAATATATATATATATCTTATATACAACATATATATATATAATATATAGTATTTATACAATATATATATAATATACATATATATGTTATATATATACATATAATATACATATTTATATTATATATATAATATATATATTATATATAATTATATATATAATATATATTATATATAATAATATATATAATATATATTATATATAATATATATATATAATATATATATTTGTATTATACATACAATATATATATAATATATATATAATATATATATATTCATATTATATTTAATATATTTATAATGTATAAATTATATAATAAATATTATATATGAAATATATATGAATAATATATAATATATGTATTACATATACATTATATATATAAAATATATATATAATATATATAATATTTATATATATGCAATATATATATATATATATATATAAAAACAATGCATATATAATATAATATATATATATTATATATACAATATATATAATCTACACAATATACATATATAATATATATATATTATATATACAATATATATATATATATAATATATACAATATATATAACATATATATTATATATGCAATATATATATAACATATATATTATATATACAATATATATAATATATATATATATACAATACATACAAAATATATACAATATATATATAATATATATTTATATATTATATACAATATATATATAATATACAATATATATAACATATATATTATATATACAATATATATAGTATATATATATTATTTATACAATATATATATATAATATATATATATTATATATACAATATATATATATATAATATATATAATATTTATACAATATATAGACATGTATATATATATATATATTATTTATACAATATATATATATATATTATTTATCCAATATATATATAATATATATAAATATATTATTTATACAATATATAATATATATATATATATAAATATTATTTATACAATATATAAATAATATATATATATATTATTTATACAATATATACATACAATATATATATATATTATATATACAATATATACATATAATATATATATATATATATATTATATATACAATATATATAATATATATTTTATACAATATATATATCATATATATATATTAATTATAACAATATATATATAAAATATATTATTTATACAATATATATAATATATATATATGTATATATTATTTAAACAATATATATAATATATTATTTAAACAATATATATTTAATATATATATATATACTATTTAAACAATATATATTTAAAATGTATATATATACTATTTAAACAATATTTCATATATATATATGCTATTTAAACAATATATATTTCATATATATATTATTTAAACAATATATATATATAATATATATGTATTATTTAAACAATATATATATATAATTCATAAATAATATGTATTATTTAAACAATATATATATATATATATATAATTTAAATATATATATATATATCTGTATTATTTAAACAATATATATATAATATATATATATTATTTAAACTATATATAATATATATATATATATTATTTAAACAATATATATATATGTAATATATATATATATTATTTAAACAATAGATATAATATATATATATACGATATTATATACATAATATAATATGAATATTTATTATATATAATGATATATATGTTACATATATATGATATATATATATTATATATATATATGATATATATATGATATATTATATATGATACATATATATATATTATATATCTCATATATATATGATATAAATATATGATACATATATATATATATGTAAATATAATATATATATGTATCATATATATAATATATATGTATCATATATATATAATATATGTATCATATACATATAATATATATATATATAGGTATCATATATCTATATAATATATCATATATATATATGTATCATATATATATATAATATATATACATGTATCATATATATAATATATATATATGTGTCATATATATAATATATATATATCATATATTTATAATATATATGTATAATATATATATATTATAATATATATATCATATACGTATTATATATAATAAATACATTAGATATAATATATATATATATTATATATATAATATATATATTATATATATAATATATAATATTATATATAATATATATATATATATTATACATATTATATATAATAAATACATTGTATATAATATATATATATTATATATAATATTATCAAATATATATTATATACATAGTATATATAATAAATATATATAATATTATCAATTATATATTATATACATAGTATATATAATAAATATGTTATATATAATATATATATATTATAATATATGTAGTATATATATATTATATATATATATAAATTATATATATATATATATTATATATATATATAAATTATACAATATATATATCATATATAATATATACATTATATTATAATACATAAAATCTATATATTACAATATATATTATACATATATACTATATATAATATACATTATATATTATATTAATATATATATTATAATATAATATATATATATTTATATATTATATATAATATATATATTATATATATAATATGTATTATAATTATATTATACATATTATATATATGATACTTTATATAAATATTATACATATTTTATATATATTGTATATTATATATTATATATTTTATATACATTATATATATTATACATGTTTTACATATATATTATATTATTATATTATATTATCTATTATATACATTATATATATTATACATCCTTTATATAATTATTATATTATATATTTTATATATATTTATCATATATATTATATTATATATGTATTATATATCTTATACATACATATTATATATTATTTCGTATTTACATATTATATATATATTATATATATTATATTATATATATATTATATATCTTATTTATACATTATATATACATTATATACATTATATTATATATATATTATATATCATATTTTTATATTATATTATATATATATATTATATATCATATTTATATATTCTATATATAATATATATATTATATATCTTATTTATATATATTATATATTACATATATTATATAATTATATATTATATATACACATTATATATATTATATATTCATATTATTTATATATTTTATATTATATAACATATATATAATATATATTATATATATAACATATATATATATATTATATAACATATATATATATATTATATATATAACATATATATATATATTATATATATAACATATATATATATATTATATATATAACATATATATATATATTATATATATAACATATATATATATATATTATATTACATATATATATATATATTATATTACATATATATATATATTATATTACATATATATATATTATATTACATATATAATATATATATATATATATATTATATTACATATATAATATATATATTTTTTATATTATATATAATTATATTTTTTATATATACTATGTATGTCATATATAATATATATATTATATATATATTACTTTATATGTATTATATATATTATACATATATATATATATATTATACATTATATTATTTTTTATATATTATACATAATATATATTATACATATATTATTTTATATATATCATATTATATATATTTTATATATATGATATATATTATATATTATACATATATATTTTATATATATTATTTTATATATATTTTATTACATATATTTTATATATATTATATATATTCTATATTATATTTTATATATGTATAATATATATTATCTATATATATTATATATATATTCTATATATTATATATTGTATATGTATAATATATATAATCTATATATATCCTATATATATATGTTATATATTTACAATCTATATTATCTATATTGTATTATATGTTATATATTTATAATCTATATTATCTATATATATTATATTATATATATATATCTATATATATCATATATTACATATGTATAATTGATATTTTCTATATTTATTATATATATATATTCTATATTATATATAATAAATATATTATATATATTATATATATATAATATATCATTTATTTATATTATTTATATTCTATATATATATATCATAGTTATTCATTATATATATTTTATAATATATAAAAATTACCAATATATTATATATATTAATTATATATATTATATCTATATATATTTTATATATTTATCGTATTTATTCTATATATATATTTTATATATTTATCATATTTATTCTATATATATTTCCTATATATATATATTATACATATAGATATATATGGAAATGTATATTATTTATATTATATATATATATATTTTATAAATTAATTATCGCTGCTGACATTTGAGTTTGACATATGACGCTACTGTGTAGTGAGTAAATACTGTATATCCCATTATTTAATTCTGTATCCCACGTGACCATAGAAGGAACTTTTAATTAGACAGTAGCGTGACGTCTAACTGATCTTTATTTCTGTTCTGTCCTCCATCATATTACGGATCATTATTTTCTACTCTACTATTTATCTTTTCGGATCTGTATACGGTGGTTACTTTTTGAGCAAGTTCTAATATTGCGACTGTTATTCGAAGACGCATGATACCAGTATTTTTCAAGAGCGTTAGTATTATTGTATCTGTAATTACAATGTCTCTACCACAACGGTATTTAGTGTCCTCCCCACGAGGGACAGATATGGCACAAGGCCAGGTTTAAAGTGGGGTATTCCCGAGCCCGTAGGCTCGGCCAAAAATAGCCCGTAGATCCCGTATAAACGGGATCGGGTTGGTCAACCACCCCGAACGAGGCTCTGCCCTTCGGCGGAACCTCGTCCGGGTTCCTCTCTGCTCAAAGGCAGAGAGTTCGGCCATTGACTCCACAACCGTAGTCGAGTCGCCAACGTCTCTACCACAACGAGTCAGAGGAAAGTGGCAACGAGTATTCGATAACATCACGAATATATATATATATATATATGTCTGTGTGTGTGTTTGTGTGTATGTGTGCGTGTGTATGTGTGCGTGTGTTTGTGTGTATGTGTGCGAGCGCGCGATAGATTTTCGAACACTACTTTGCCATCCGCTAAATTCTCTTCATTTCTGTTTTGTCTTATGTGCGAACCTCATATATGAAATCTGTAACCAAATCATTAAACTCTATCTATTCCTTTTGATTTCTCAAAAAACACGAGTCCTATCGTCTGCGGCTGCAGAATACGCCGACTGCACCTCTGCAAAAGGGTAAGACACTCCTCCACCAATGGGGTCTGCTTGGTATGTCGATAAACTACATGCGCGTCCTGGGTAAGACGATAAACTACGTCCAACAGCAAGGCCTCTGATCAGGAGGTTTTGAGGAGCGTGGAACCACCTCTTAATTGCTGGTGTTCCCAGGTCCACCCTGACCCGGGGTGGTAGCACCTCTTATGTTCCCAGCTATGGAGAAATAGTTAACCCCGAAATTGGGGGCAAATCACTATGAATGTGTAAAAATAGGTTTTAATACCAGAAATACTTTGTAAATAATTATTAAAATTAATAAATTTTTGAGGGAAGAAGAAAACTATTACCAGCAATACATTTTTGAAAAAAAAATATTGCCATGAATCCGTTTTTGAGGGAAAATTATATCACCAGCAATCCTTTATTTGAAACAAAATATTACCATCAATACATTTTTGAAGGAAATAAAATATTACCAGCAATACATTTTTGAAGGAGATAAAATATTACCAGCAATACATTTTTGAAGGAAAAAATTATTAACATAAATAGATTTTTGACAAAACTAAATATTACCAGCAATAAAATTTTTGTCGACATTAAATAACCCATTGAGGATGATATACTGTAAAACAAAACAAATCAAACCAATATATACTGAGATAGATAAAAAATATTACCAGCAATAAAAATATTTTCGGCATTAAATAAAAACCATTGAGGTTGATATGGCGTAAAACAACCAACCAAATCAAAGACGCGAGCTGATCTACACTTTAAGCAACATAGTTTCTAATATTTAACCTCCCTTCCCATTGCCTGGAGACAGCAGGACGTGCAATTACTTAGCAGTAAATTCTTGCTTATTTATATCACGGAAGCGACTGTCTCTTGCGACATGTCAGCAGACAACGAAGGACGTCGCTCAGACTCATTCAAAGTTAGTCTTGACGAACCGGGATGCAAGAGACAAAAAAGACGTTGATACGCATCGTGTGAAGAATTTGGATGTGAACTCTTTATATCATAATACAAAAGAATCGCGGGGGGTCGGTGGTTGAAGTTAAGTTTCTATCTGAGAGGGGGAAAGCTGTTATCTCTTTCTCTTTTTTTCCTATGGCATTGCATTCTTTTTAAGATATTCAAAGTCTGCAACACAGTGGCACGAAGCTATTTTTTTTTTGCACTGGATCGATAACCAACGGTAGAAGCCTATGAATACATTCTTACATCCATTTACAGGGTGATTGAAAAGTAACTGTCTATTTTATGTATGAGGGACTCTTCTGTATATATAATAATTAGGTGGGAATAGTCCATCATGCATAGGCAGTTACTTTAAAATCACACTGTATATATATGGAACTTCATTAAAACTCACTCATACACACATTATATATATATATATATAATATTATATATTATACATATCATATTATATATATATTATATAAATTATGCATAGTATTATATATATTATATATATAATATTATATATATATATCATATTATATATATATTATATTATATAATATTATATATATATTATATATAATATATATATATATATTATATATATATATTATATATAATATTATATATATTATATATGTATCATATTATATATATATTTTATATAATATTATATAATACATGTATCATATTATATATATATTTTATATAATATTATACAATATATGTATCATATTATATATATATTTTATATAATATTATATATGTATCATATTATATATATATTTTATATAATATTATATAATATATGTATCATATTATATATATATTTTATATAATATTATATATATTATGTATGTATCATTATATATATATATTATATAATACTATATATATTATATATGTATCATATCATATATATATTATATATAAAACTATATATATTATATATCTATCATATTATATATATATATATATATATATATATATATATATATACAGGTAGTAATCCGTTGGTATATAATCCAAGTGAATCCTATTAACACAATATAAAATATTAAGTATTAAAACTGATTCACACATAGAGGTCCATGTTTTTTTTTTAAATTAACAGAACAATATATTTCATACAATCGGAATTAAGATACCATTAGAATTCAATCAGTCAGTTATGTGCCATGCGTGATGCTCGCTTAGGCGATCATGTATCTTTTGATATATGAATGAGGAGGCAGTTTTTTTCCCGCAGTAGGTTGCCATTTCTTTCTGCGGTAGACCAGTAGCCATCCAAGACTATAGAACCCGGTCTGTCCTGCTATTTACCCATAGCTTGTTGGGTGGGATAGGGGAGAAGACAAGGATTCATACCTTTCCCAGTGGTATTAGCACGTACGTGAATGTAATGGATTCGACTGGAATTCGAACTCGGTATATTTATATGTTAGTTATTTTTTATTTTTCGTATAATATATTGATTCTAAAGGTACCTTTTAATTCTCTTATTCCAAAGGCACTTTTCATTTATTTTTTTTTCTAATTCTATGGGTTGATTTTTATTTTATCTTACTCGTATTGATTTTGTTTTTTTTATATATTAAATTTCAAATATTATTTTTTTCTTGTGGAAGGGTATTAATTAATATAAGTTTAATTTGAAATATGTTGATTTGGATATATTCATCCTAAGATATTTATATTCCCTTCATTAAAGTTCTTTTAATATTATTTTCCGATATATTGGTTATTTTAATTCTGATTTATCTCCCTTTCATATTTTGGGGTTTATCTCTTATTATTTTTATAATTTGTTTTTTTTTTTCATTAATTTCTGAAGGTTTCTTTTAAGTCTAAACAACTGTCTGGTTACTCCTGGGTATTAATACAGATGTCATCTCTTCTCTCTTTTCCTCTTCTTTTCCCCTCTGACCACCACTCATATAAAGACTTATACTACTTTCTGTTTTCTTTTGCTACCTTCCCTTCCTTTTTATTCTTCATCTTCTTTTTCCCCTTTTCTTCTTCCTTTCTTTCATTCCCCTGTCTAGCGATCTTTTATTTCAGTTATTTATCATTCACTGACTGTTGAAAAATCCTGTAAATTTAATTTTACAATGTGAAAATGATCATTTACATAATGGTATCTTAATTCCGATTTTATGAGATTATATATATATCTTTACATAAGCCATTATCAAAGATGACAATTTCAACAAATCAAACAACACATATACGAAACCACAATAACGGTCCGCCCTTGCTGTTTGAATAAGCTCAAAGTAACGACAAACTCTTATTTACGAGACAAGGAAGCGAAAAACGCGTCATAGCTCGTGACGTCACACATGGCTACATATTTCAACGATAATGTGATTAAGTTTAAATAGACAAACAAATAGACAAAACCTGTCTATATTATTTAATGAAACATGCATTAATATATATATATATATATATATATATATATATATATATATATATATATATATATCATAAATCATTCATACGAATAACAAATAATGAAGCTAATTATGGCAAGAATCACTCTTGCAAACAACATTTAATAATAAAATATAATCAACATCATATCCGTTACTGAATGGTACGATCCTTGTTTATAAATTCTGGTGTTGACTGGTCTTATTTTTCTACTAGCCAGGGCTTTCAATCGTATCGTCCGATCATCATCAGGTAGTAAATTAGTTAAGTTTTTTAAAATCCAGGTAATAATTAGACATCGAAAGTGTAAACCGAAAGAAGTCTTTTTTACAATTGTGATATTGTTAACAGTAAGAATAATTTTGGAGCGTGCAGACTCGACGCTGAGGTTTTGAAATTTTGCGTTCTCGCAGAAGTAGGTTCTTTTGGGTAGTAAAAGTGGCATGAACTAAATTGTTCAATAATTATAGTAATGTCACAATTATTATCGCGAAATTCACACGTAGGATCAGTCGATACGATTGAAAGCCCTGGCTAGTAGAAAAATAAGACCACTCAACACCAGAATTTATAAACAAGGATCGTACCATTCAGTAACGGATATGATGTTGATTATATCTTATTATTAAATGTTGTTTGCGAGAGTGATTCTTGCTATAATTAGCTTCATTATTTGTTATTCGTATGAATGATTTATGTTATATAAATTGATCACGTACCACATAATATATATATATATATATATATATATATATATATATATATATATATATATATGAAGAAATATAGTCTTAAAGTGTGCTATATTTATGGGATAAAGTGCTCAATAACAGAGATAGAGCGTGTGTAAATATAAAAGTGAACATAGAAGTCAACACTTAGAGGCGACAATCTGTTTCATGCTAGATACAATCGTCAGGCCATATATATATATATATATATATATATATATATATATATATATATATATATATGTTGTACGTTATTTATATACACACAATAATATTTTTAAGTAAATTCCCTGTTTATAATACACAGTAACCTACACGTTAACGTCATATAACTTGACGTGCTATACAAGTTTAGCTACAACAATTGTTGTTTAAAAGCGGTAAAATCGAACTTGCTAACCAGACGCTCCTTAAGCGGGCTTCTGTAATAGGGATTTGTTGCCCCCCGCCCCAAATCGGCAGACGGATGTGCTTAGAAACGAGTAACCAGCCACGTCAATTTTCATATTTTGGATACATCTTTTATTAAACTAAGTATTTCTCATTCTGTGGCCAAATATTAAACATTTAAAATCGTATTCTCCCAACAATCCTCTTTCGCGTAAAGGCAACAAAAAAAGACTTAATTCTCAAAGAGCATAGACATTTTTAAGAGTAATACAGCGAGAAATATACGCGTGTGTAAATTTAGTATATATGTAAGAAATTCAGTCGTCCAGGTTGGTTTTGCATTAAAATTTGAATATTTGAATTCGAAACAATAATAAAAAGAAGGAAAACATGGTCTAATGCCTGTTAAATAATTCATTTGTATTTACAAACATATGTACATGAATTCAAAACGTAATGTCAATTAATATTCTTCAGGATAATTTCTAACCGGGGATTGTGAATAATTCTGAAATCTCAAACTTTTCGCATGTTAAATTAAACTTATTAAGTACTAGGTATCTACTTGACCTCCCACAGGGCCAGGTTGTGACACAAGGTCGGGGGTTTAACGTGGGAAGGGAGGGGGAATGGACCCGAGTTTACACCCGGGCCGCAGTGCTTTGGCTTTAGCTGGTCTTAGCTTGTCCAAGCTGGTCTTTAGCTGGTCATAGCTAGTCTTAGCTGCGATACTACCAGCGCAGGGACGAATCCCTGCGACCGGCCTGTATCAGAGATCGAATCTCAGTCCATAGGCGATCGTCCAGAGAGTAATCTGAGAACAGATACTACACCGTGATCTTAGCCTTGAAGCCGAGAAACGAACGATCGGCACCGACCGCGAGCGGGCAGTTCCTTCCTGCAAATTATTTCTTGCATTTAAAATAAAGGGCGCTCCAATAACTTGGACCGATTTTAAATGTGAATTAAATTTAAGCGTTTAATGATATTTTCTTTTTCTTTCTATCCGTCAGATTTCGCGGACATAATAATTACAAAAAATGCCTTCCAAAAGATAGGCAAAGTAAAGGGTGTTGCAATAACTTGGACCGATTTTAAATGTGAATTTGGTTTAAGCGTCTAATGATTTTTTTTTCTTTCAGATTTAAAAACTTACGCACTTTACCTCATACCCCTCCAAAATGTTGCTGTATCTACAACAGACTAAATTGCATCAGGGTACCAGATCTTCACCTGGTTTCTAAAATTCAGGATTTCGTTAGCCAATTGTGCGACCATATTTTCAAAAATCGGCATGATTCTGACTTTTTTTTTTTTTTTAATAAAGATTTACCTAATAAAGGGTGTTCCAATAACTTGGACCGATTTGAAATATGAATTAAGTTTAAGACTCTAGTGATTTTTTTCTTTTTCTTTCAGATTTAACAACTTAAGTCTTTGGCAATTTCAGCCATAGAAAGATTAACAAATAAACAACGTGTTAAAGTTATCGAAGCCTGTTACGAAAATGGACGTTCAATTAGAATTTGCATGAGAAGTTCCCCGGTCACATCATCTCTCGAAACAGTGAAGTCAATTGGCCACCACGATCATGCGACTTGACGCCTTTAGATTTCTTTCTTTGGGGTCATCTCAAAAGTAAGGTCTATGCCAACAAGCCAACAACAATTCAACAGCTGAATGATGAGATAAGGCATATTGGTGAGATCAAGGAGCAATTATGCAGAGACGACAACAAAAATGTTGTCCACTGAGTGGAGGTGTGCCGCCGAAGCCTTGGAGGACATTTGGGCGATATTATTTTTCACGCATAAAAGCCATAACTTAGCATGACCCAATAGAGAAATAAATAAATTTTCACCAATGACACTAATTTATTTACTGCTGACCTGAGCGAGATATATGACAGTTATGTGCCATGCATGATACACGTTTAGGCGATCATGTCTCTTTCAATACAAGCCTGACGAGGCAGATTTGCCCCGCAGTCGGTTGCCATTTTTTCCTGCGCTAGACCAGTTGCCATCCAAGGATTGTCCTGCTATTTACCCATAGCTGGGGGGGGAGAAGAAGAGGATTCATGCATTTCCCAAGGGTATTAGCACGTAAATGAATGTAATGGATTTGACTGGAATTCGAACTCGGCTCTCCGATTCCTCAAGCCAAGCCGAGCCGCTATCCATTACTCCACCCCCGCCTCAGAGATATATAAACAAAGCGTAATTGTAGCAGTAATAATAATACAGATTTTTCGGCTGACTGCTCGAAATACATCGTATACATACATAACATACATAACATAAATCGTGAATTTTCGCATTAAGAATTCAAATATACTTTTCATTCACCCTATACTAACTAAATTTATTTGTGTTGTAAAAAGAAAAAAAGAACATTTTTTGTATGAACTTGTTTGCATGGAACTTTATAACTTGTTTCTTTCAACGTAAAAAAGAAAAAGATTATATTTATACTCAATAACAAAATTATTTAAATTTGTAGAGCTGTGTTTGAAGATTATTTCTAATCTTCTCTTTTCACACACTTTCTCCTGCACATTGCTGTATGGACGTACGACTAAGTACAGATAATATGGATATGTAGGGTTGAGAACAGCTCAACTTTGACTTGAGTGGGTTAAGACTGTACTGATTATAGAATTATCCAGCATAAGCGGAAACAATTTATGAAACGACCGATTACAGAGAAATGGTGCACAGTATGACTCGAACACTGAAAAACGCCATCGTTATGTTTGAATTATTTCAAAATGGATGATTTATTTAATACTTGTTCTGCTGGCCATCTCTAAGGATATCTCGCCTTATTCTTTATTAAGTACTGCTCAGTTATTGCTAGCACTGAGTCCGTACTACCCGGTTCATAGAATGAACTCACTATTACTATAACCCAGTCGAGTAAAGAATTGGTTCGTGAATTTAGTGGCGTAGTGTCACCAGGTTTTACTTTACGGCTTATCAACTTCAATGGTTTATTTAATGTCGACAAGATTTTTATTGCTGGTAATATTTTTTTGGTTTGTTTTACGGCATATTAACCTCTATGGGTTATTTAATGCTAACAAGATTTTTATTGCTGGTAATTTTTTTTGGTTTGTTTTACGGCATATTAACCACTATGGGTTATTTAATGCTAACAAGATTTTTATTGCTGGTATTTTTTTTTTGGTTTGATTTACGGCATATTAACCTCTATGGGTTATTTAATGCTAACATGATTTTTATTGCTGGTAATATTTTTTTGGTTTGTTTTACGGCATATTAACCTCTATGGGTTATTTAATGCTAACAAGATTTTTATTGCTGGTAATATTTTTTTGGTTTGTTTTACGGCATATTAACCTCTATGGGTTATTTAATGCTAACATGATTTTTATTGCTGGTAATATATTTTTGGTTTGTTTTACGGCATATTAACCTCTATGGGTTATTTAATGCTAACAAGATTTTTATTGCTGGTAATATTTTTTTGGTTTGTTTTACGGCATATTAACCTCTATGGGTTATTTAATGCTAACATGATTTTTATTGCTGGTAATATATTTTTGGTTTGTTTTACGGCATATTAACCTCTATGGGTTATTTAATGCTAACATGATTTTTATTGCTGGTAATATTTTTTTGGTTTGTTTTACGGCATATTAACCTCTATGGGTTATTTAATGCTAACAAGATTTTTATTGCTGGTAATATTTTTTTGGTTTGTTTTACGGCATATTAACCTCTATGGGTTATTTAATGCTAACAAGATTTTTATTGCTGGTAATATTTTTTTGGTTTGTTTTACGGCATATTAACCTCTATGGGTTATTTAATGCTAACATGATTTTTATTGCTGGTAATATATTTTTGGTTTGTTTTACGGCATATTAACCTCTATGGGTTATTTAATGCTAACAAGATTTTTATTGCTGGTAATATTTTTTTGGTTTGTTTTACGGCATATTAACCTCTATGGGTTATTTAATGCTAACATGATTTTTATTGCTGGTAATATTTTTTTGGTTTGTTTTACGGCATATTAACCTCTATGGGTTATTTAATGCTAACAAGATTTTTATTGCTGGTAATATTTTTTTGGTTTGTTTTACGGCATATTAACCTCTATGGGTTATTTAATGCTAACATGATTTTTATTGCTGGTAATATTTTTTTGGTTTGTTTTACGGCATATTAACCTCTATGGGTTATTTAATGCTAACAAGATTTTTATTGCTGGTAATATTTTTTTGGTTTGTTTTACGGCATATTAACCTCTATGGGTTATTTAATGCTAACATGATTTTTATTGCGGGTAATATTTTTTTGGTTTGTTTTACGGCATATTAACCTCTATGGGTTATTTAATGCTAACAAGATTTTTATTGCTGGTAATATTTTTTTGGTTTGTTTTACGGCATATTAACCTCTATGGGTTATTTAATGCTAACATGATTTTTATTGCTGGTAATATTCTTTTGGTTTGTTTTAAGGCATATTAACCTCTATGGATTATTTAATGCTAACATGATTTTATTGCTGGTAATATTTTTTTGGTTTGTTTTACGGCATATTAACCTCTATGGGTTATTTAATGCTAACATGATTTTTATTGCGGGTAATATTTTTTTGGTTTGTTTCACGGCATATTAACCTCTATGGGTTATTTAATGCTAACAAGATTTTTATTGCTGGTAATATTTTTTTGGTTTGTTTTACGGCATATTAATCTCTATGGGTTATTTAATGCTAACATGATTTTTATTGCTGGTAATATTTTTTTGGTTTGTTTTACGGCATATTAACCTCTATGGGTTATTTAATGCTAACAAGATTTTTATTGCTGGTAATATTTTTTTGGTTTGTTTTACGGCATATTAACCTCTATGGGTTATTTAATGCTAACAAGATTTTTATTGCTGGTAATATTTTTTGGGTTTGTTTTACGGCATATTAACCTCTATGGGTTATTTAATGCTAACATGATTTTTATTGCTGGTAATATATTTTTGGTTTGTTTTAAGGCATATTAACCTCTATGGGTTATTTAATGCTAACATGATTTTTATTGCTGGTAATATTTTTTTGGTTTGTTTTACGGCATATTAACCTCTATGGGTTATTTAATGCTAACATGATTTTTATTGCTGGTAATATTCTTTTGGTTTGTTTTACGGCATATTAACCTCTATGGGTTATTTAATGCTAACATGATTTTTATTGCTGGTAATATTTTTTTGGTTTGTTTTACGGCATATTAACCTCTATGGGTTATTTAATGCTAACATGATTTTTATTGCTGGTAATATTTTTTTGGTTTGTTTTACGGCATATTAACCTCTATGGGTTATTTAATGCTAACATGATTTTTATTGCTGGTAATATTCTTTTGGTTTGTTTTAAGGCATATTAACCTCTATGGGTTATTTAATGCTAACAAGATTTTTATTGCTGGTAATATTTTTTTGGTTTGTTTTACGGCATATTAACCTCTATGGGTTATTTAATGCTAACATGATTTTTATTGCTGGTAATATTTTTTTGGTTTGTTTTACGGCATATTAACCTCTATGGGTTATTTAATGCTAACATGATTTTTATTGCTGGTAATATTTTTTGGGTTTGTTTTACGGCATATTAACCTCTATGGGTTATTTAATGCTAACATGATTTTTATTGCTGGTAATATTTTTTTGGTTTGTTTTACGGCATATTAACCTCTATGGGTTATTTAATGCTAACATGATTTTTATTGCGGGTAATATTTTTTTGGTTTGTTTTACGGCATATTAACCTCTATGGGTTATTTAATGCTAACAAGATTTTTATTGCTGGTAATATTTTTTTGGTTTGTTTTACGGCATATTAACCTCTATGGGTTATTTAATGCTAACATGATTTTTATTGCTGGTAATATTTTTTTGGTTTGTTTTACGGCATATTAACCTCTATGGGTTATTTAATGCTAACAAGATTTTTATTGCTGGTAATATTTTTTTGGTTTGTTTTACGGCATATTAACCTCTATGGGTTATTTAATGCTAACAAGATTTTTATTGCTGGTAATATTTTTTGGGTTTGTTTTACGGCATATTAACCTCTATGGGTTATTTAATGCTAACATGATTTTTATTGCTGGTAATATATTTTTGGTTTGTTTTACGGCATATTAACCTCTATGGGTTATTTAATGCTAACAAGATTTTTATTGCTGGTAATATTTTTTTGGTTTGATTTACGGCATATTAACCTCTATGGGTTATTTAATGCTAACATGATTTTTATTGCTGGTAATATTTTTTTGGTTTGTTTTACGGCATATTAACCTCTATGGGTTATTTAATGCTAACAAGATTTTTATTGCTGGTAATATTTTTTTGGTTTGTTTTACGGCATATTAATCTCTATGGGTTATTTAATGCTAACATGATTTTTATTGCGGGTAATATTTTTTTGGTTTGTTTTACGGCATATTAACCTCTATGGGTTATTTAATGCTAACAAGATTTTTATTGCTGGTAATATTTTTTTGGTTTGTTTTACGGCATATTAACCTCTATGGGCTATTTAATGCTAACATGATTTTTATTGCTGGTAATATTTTTTTGGTTTGTTTTACGGCATATTAACCTCTATGGGTTATTTAATGCTAACAAGATTTTTATTGCTGGTAATATTTTTTTGGTTTGTTTTACGGCATATTAACCTCTATGGGTTATTTAATGCTAACAAGATTTTTATTGCTGGTAATATTTTTTTGGTTTGTTTTACGGCATATTAACCTCTATGGGTTATTTAATGCTAACATGATTTTTATTGCTGGTAATATATTTTTGGTTTGTTTTAAGGCATATTAACCTCTATGGGTTATTTAATGCTAACATGATTTTTATTGCTGGTAATATATTTTTGGTTTGTTTTAAGGCATATTAACCTCTATGGGTTATTTAATGCTAACATGATTTTTATTGCTGGTAATATTTTTTTGGTTTGTTTTACGGCATATTAACCTCTATGGGTTATTTAATGCTAACATGATTTTTATTGCTGGTAATATTCTTTTGGTTTGTTTTACGGCATATTAACCTCTATGGGTTATTTAATGCTAACATGATTTTTATTGCTGGTAATATTTTTTTGGTTTGTTTTACGGCATATTAACCTCTATGGGTTATTTAATGCTAACATGATTTTTATTGCTGGTAATATTTTTTTGGTTTGTTTTACGGCATATTAACCTCTATGGGTTATTTAATGCTAACATGATTTTTATTGCTGGTAATATTCTTTTGGTTTGTTTTAAGGCATATTAACCTCTATGGGTTATTTAATGCTAACAAGATTTTTATTGCTGGTAATATTTTTTTGGTTTGTTTTACGGCATATTAACCTCTATGGGTTATTTAATGCTAACATGATTTTTATTGCTGGTAATATTTTTTTGGTTTGTTTTACGGCATATTAACCTCTATGGGTTATTTAATGCTAACATGATTTTTATTGCTGGTAATATTTTTTGGGTTTGTTTTACGGCATATTAACCTCTATGGGTTATTTAATGCTAACATGATTTTTATTGCTGGTAATATTTTTTTGGTTTGTTTTACGGCATATTAACCTCTATGGGTTATTTAATGCTAACATGATTTTTATTGCGGGTAATATTTTTTTGGTTTGTTTTACGGCATATTAACCTCTATGGGTTATTTAATGCTAACAAGATTTTTATTGCTGGTAATATTTTTTTGGTTTGTTTTACGGCATATTAACCTCTATGGGTTATTTAATGCTAACATGATTTTTATTGCTGGTAATATTTTTTTGGTTTGTTTTACGGCATATTAACCTCTATGGGTTATTTAATGCTAACAAGATTTTTATTGCTGGTAATATTTTTTTGGTTTGTTTTACGGCATATTAACCTCTATGGGTTATTTAATGCTAACAAGATTTTTATTGCTGGTAATATTTTTTGGGTTTGTTTTACGGCATATTAACCTCTATGGGTTATTTAATGCTAACATGATTTTTATTGCTGGTAATATATTTTTGGTTTGTTTTACGGCATATTAACCTCTATGGGTTATTTAATGCTAACAAGATTTTTATTGCTGGTAATATTTTTTTGGTTTGATTTACGGCATATTAACCTCTATGGGTTATTTAATGCTAACATGATTTTTATTGCTGGTAATATTTTTTTGGTTTGTTTTACGGCATATTAACCTCTATGGGTTATTTAATGCTAACAAGATTTTTATTGCTGGTAATATTTTTTTGGTTTGTTTTACGGCATATTAACCTCTATGGGTTATTTAATGCTAACATGATTTTTATTGCGGGTAATATTTTTTTGGTTTGTTTTACGGCATATTAACCTCTATGGGTTATTTAATGCTAACAAGATTTTTATTGCTGGTAATATTTTTTTGGTTTGTTTTACGGCATATTAACCTCTATGGGCTATTTAATGCTAACATGATTTTTATTGCTGGTAATATTTTTTTGGTTTGTTTTACGGCATATTAACCTCTATGGGTTATTTAATGCTAACAAGATTTTTATTGCTGGTAATATTTTTTTGGTTTGTTTTACGGCATATTAACCTCTATGGGTTATTTAATGCTAACAAGATTTTTATTGCTGGTAATATTTTTTTGGTTTGTTTTACGGCATATTAACCTCTATGGGTTATTTAATGCTAACATGATTTTTATTGCTGGTAATATATTTTTGGTTTGTTTTAAGGCATATTAACCTCTATGGGTTATTTAATGCTAACATGATTTTTATTGCTGGTAATATTTTTTTGGTTTGTTTTACGGCATATTAACCTCTATGGGTTATTTAATGCTAACATGATTTTTATTGCTGGTAATATTTTTTGGGTTTGTTTTACGGCATATTAACCTCTATGGGTTATTTAATGCTAACATGATTTTTATTGCTGGTAATATTTTTTGGGTTTGTTTTACGGCATATTAACCTCTATGGGTTATTTAATGCTAACAAGATTTTTATTGCTGGTAATATTTTTTTGGTTTGTTTTACGGCATATTAACCTCTATGGATTATTTAATGCTAACATGATTTTTATTGCTGGTAATATTTTTTTGGTTTGTTTTACGGCATATTAACCTCTATGTGTTATTTAATGCTAACATGATTTTTATTGCTGGTAATATTCTTTTGGTTTGTTTTACGGCATATTAACCTCTATGGGTTATTTAATGCTAACATGATTTTTATTGCGGGTAATATTTTTTTGGTTTGTTTTACGGCATATTAACCTCTATGGGTTATTTAATGCTAACAAGATTTTTATTGCTGGTAATATTTTTTTGGTTTGTTTTACGGCATATTAACCTCTATGGGCTATTTAATGCTAACATGATTTTTATTGCTGGTAATATTTTTTGGTTTGTTTTACGGCATATTAACCTCTATGGGTTATTTAATGCTAACAAGATTTTTATTGCTGGTAATATTTTTTTGGTTTGTTTTACGGCATATTAACCTCTATGGGTTATTTAATGCTAACAAGATTTTTATTGCTGGTAATATTTTTTTGGTTTGTTTTACGGCATATTAACCTCTATGGGTTATTTAATGCTAACATGATTTTTATTGCTGGTAATATATTTTTGGTTTGTTTTAAGGCATATTAACCTCTATGGGTTATTTAATGCTAACATGATTTTTATTGCTGGTAATATTTTTTGGGTTTGTTTTACGGCATATTAACCTCTATGGGTTATTTAATGCTAACATGATTTTTATTGCTGGTAATATTTTTTGGGTTTGTTTTACGGCATATTAACCTCTATGGGTTATTTAATGCTAACATGATTTTTATTGCTGGTAATATTTTTTGGGTTTGTTTTACGGCATATTAACCTCTATGGGTTATTTAATGCTAACAAGATTTTTATTGCTGGTAATATTTTTTTGGTTTGTTTTACGGCATATTAACCTCTATGGGTTATTTAATGCTAACATGATTTTTATTGCTGGTAATATTTTTTTGGTTTGTTTTACGGCATATTAACCTCTATGGGTTATTTAATGCTAACATGATTTTTATTGCTGGTAATATTCTTTTGGTTTGTTTTAAGGCATATTAACCTCTATGGGTTATTTAATGCTAACATGATTTTTATTGCTGGTAATATTTTTTTGGTTTGTTTTACGGCATATTAACCTCTATGGGTTATTTAATGCTAACATGATTTTTATTGCTGGTAATATTCTTTTGGTTTGTTTTAAGGCATATTAACCTCTATGGATTATTTAATGCTAACATGATTTTATTGCTGGTAATATTTTTTGGGTTTGTTTTACGGCATATTAACCTCTATGGGTTATTTAATGCTAACAAGATTTTTATTGCTGGTAATATTTTTTTGGTTTGTTTTACGGCATATTAACCTCTATGGGTTATTTAATGCTAACATGATTTTTATTGCTGGTAATATTTTTTTGGTTTGTTTTACGGCATATTAACCTCTATGGGTTATTTAATGCTAACATGATTTTTATTGCTGGTAATATTTTTTGGGTTTGTTTTACGGCATATTAACCTCTATGGGTTATTTAATGCTAACATGATTTTTATTGCTGGTAATATTTTTTTGGTTTGTTTTACGGCATATTAACCTCTATGGGTTATTTAATGCTAACATGATTTTTATTGCGGGTAATATTTTTTTGGTTTGTTTTACGGCATATTAACCTCTATGGGTTATTTAATGCTAACAAGATTTTTATTGCTGGTAATATTTTTTTGGTTTGTTTTACGGCATATTAACCTCTATGGGTTATTTAATGCTAACATGATTTTTATTGCTGGTAATATTTTTTTGGTTTGTTTTACGGCATATTAACCTCTATGGGTTATTTAATGCTAACAAGATTTTTATTGCTGGTAATATTTTTTTGGTTTGTTTTACGGCATATTAACCTCTATGGGTTATTTAATGCTAACAAGATTTTTATTGCTGGTAATATTTTTTGGGTTTGTTTTACGGCATATTAACCTCTATGGGTTATTTAATGCTAACATGATTTTTATTGCTGGTAATATATTTTTGGTTTGTTTTAAGGCATATTAACCTCTATGGGTTATTTAATGCTAACATGATTTTTATTGCTGGTAATATTTTTTTGGTTTGTTTTACGGCATATTAACCTCTATGGGTTATTTAATGCTAACATGATTTTTATTGCTGGTAATATTTTTTGGGTTTGTTTTACGGCATATTAACCTCTATGGGTTATTTAATGCTAACATGATTTTTATTGCTGGTAATATTTTTTGGGTTTGTTTTACGGCATATTAACCTCTATGGGTTATTTAATGCTAACATGATTTTTATTGCTGGTAATATTTTTTGGGTTTGTTTTACGGCATATTAACCTCTATGGGTTATTTAATGCTAACAAGATTTTTATTGCTGGTAATATTTTTTTGGTTTGTTTTACGGCATATTAACCTCTATGGGTTATTTAATGCTAACATGATTTTTATTGCTGGTAATATTTTTTTGGTTTGTTTTACGGCATATTAACCTCTATGGGTTATTTAATGCTAACATGATTTTTATTGCTGGTAATATTCTTTTGGTTTGTTTTAAGGCATATTAACCTCTATGGATTATTTAATGCTAACATGATTTTTATTGCTGGTAATATTTTTTGGGTTTGTTTTACGGCATATTAACCTCTATGGGTTATTTAATGCTAACAAGATTTTTATTGCTGGTAATATTTTTTTGGTTTGTTTTACGGCATATTAACCTCTATGGGTTATTTAATGCTAACAAGATTTTTATTGCTGGTAATATTTTTTTGGTTTGTTTTACGGCATATTAACCTCTATGGGTTATTTAATGCTAACATGATTTTTATTGCTGGTAATATATTTTTGGTTTGTTTTACGGCATATTAACCTCTATGGGTTATTTAATGCTAACATGATTTTTATTGCTGGTAATATTTTTTGGGTTTGTTTTACGGCATATTAACCTCTATGGGTTATTTAATGCTAACATGATTTTTATTGCTGGTAATATTTTTTTGGTTTGTTTTACGGCATATTAACCTCTATGGGTTATTTAATGCTAACATGATTTTTATTGCTGGTAATATTTTTTGGGTTTGTTTTACGGCATATTAACCTCTATGGGTTATTTAATGCTAACAAGATTTTTATTGCTGGTAATATTTTTTTGGTTTGTTTTACGGCATATTAACCTCTATGGGTTATTTAATGCTAACATGATTTTTATTGCTGGTAATATTTTTTTGGTTTGTTTTACGGCATATTAACCTCTATGGATTATTTAATGCTAACATGATTTTTATTGTTGGTAATATTTTTTTCAAAAATGTTTTGCTTCTAATATTTTTTCCGAAAATGTAATGTTGATAATAATGTATTGATGGTAATAATTTTTCCAAAAATTTCTTCTGTTATTAAAACCTATTTTTATACTTTCATAGTGTTTTGGCCCCAGTTAACTATTTGCCCACAGCTGGGACTCTAACAGGTGCTACCACTCCGGGTCAAGGCGGGGTACCTGGGATGTATTGCTGGTAATTTTTTTCTTTTTCCCTCAAAAATTTATTAATTTTAATAATTATTTACAAAGTATTTCTGGTATTAAAACCTATTTTTACACATTCATAGTGTTTTGCCCCCAATTTCGAGGTTAACTATTTGTCCATAGCTGGGAATATAACAGGTGCTACCACCCCGAGTCAGGGTGGACCTGGGAACACCAGCAATTAAGAGATGGTTCCACGCTCCTCAGATCAGAGGCCTTGCTGTTGGATGTAGTTTATCGTCTTACCCAAGATACAGTCTCACCTGGATTGGCAATCAACTGAAGACGGTCAAAGACGAATAAAACGTAATATTAACAACGAAGATAAGGATATTAGCCCGAATATAAATAATAATAAGTGAAGGCTCCCTGGAGGGACAAGCGCTTGAAGAAAGGCGGAGTTTTACGATGGCTGAAAGGAGTAGCAGACGTTAAACGCTTTTGTCAGACAAAACCCTATTGACGGAAGTAGATCCTTTTCAAATTTTGTAAGAAAAAAACCCCCCAAAAAACTCGCAGCATGTGTGAGGCAGATTGGTAGTGGCTAGTACTCTTTCACTGGGCACCGACAGGACATCAAAGTTATCGCTCCGTGAAATAGACGCACATGATGTGCACACTCACTCACTAATTTACCAACCGGGTAAGTTCAACTTTTCCTTGGGTTTTAAGAACATTCATTGAAATGTTCTCTACGTGAAAGATGTTCCAGATCAAATATTTCTATCTCTTTTTGTTTGTCTATTCACTCGACATTTAGTTTTTCTTCAACATACGACCCCTGACCTAGGAACAAAAGTTTGGTGACCACGAGGTCAGTTGTGGGTTTCTTAACTTCGTGTTAAATTTATAACCGTTATGAGCGTAACAGCAGAGATGAGGATATTAGTCCAAATGAAAACAATAATAATAATGATAAAGCCTCATACGTCAATTCAGACCGATGCTGCCACCATGTTCGTGGTTAAAAAATCAATCTCAGTTCAGAGAGATTCGTCTGAAGTATTTGTGGAAAAAATGTTAATGCTTTATCTCCGAACATCAGACAGTAAAGTAAATCCTCTTATCTTTAACCCAAACTAAATTATTGATCAGGAAACTTGGCTTCTTAGGGCTTTTACTATATCCAGCTATTATTCAAAATTTCTACTCTTTGACGATTATACTTGGCAGCAGTTACCAAAGATTCTGTCATGTGGCGTCTATGAGTTCCTCGATATTTTCGCAAATGCACCCGAAATACAAAAAAAAAAAAAAAAAAAAAAAAAAACTATTCATCTTTCCTCTTTAACATTTCATCGCTTGATGACTGCCAGGCTTAATCTCTTTCAACTGGTAACATCAAAGTAATCTTCCGCGCCAAACAAATAAGAAAAAGTCCAGAGTAAAAACAGCAAAAAAACAAAAAAAAACAAAAAGAAACGAGATATCGTTATGCATCTATTCCGAGCAGAGGGTTTAAAAAAAATTCTCATCCCGACCAAAACGCTATACAAAAAAAAAAAAAAATTCTGAAATAAGAAATTATCCTTTTTAGGGCCGGCGCGTACTGTAGACAAATTTACATATATTAAACGAATAAATAAGCGACCTTCAACACGGCTCTACAAAGTTAAATAATTATTATGTCATCCCATAAGTTCTGTCCGAATTTTAACTTTTTGTTAAAATGAACGAAATTTAAAGAGTATTTTATGTCTAATAGAGCTGAACATTATTTTTATGTTTAGATGCATTTAAACTGATCAAATTTTATTTCAGAGAACAATAAAATTAAATTTTGTTTGTATAAACCCTGCTAACATGGAAGTACCCAAGAATCATTTGCGGCACATAATGCTTATGAGTTCAAGAAAGGAAACTCAGCAGCCGAAGTGGCTAGAAACATTCACTCAGTTTATGTAGAGGAATGTGTGAATGAAAGAACTTGCAGAAGATGGTTTGCAAAATTCAGAGGTGGAGATTACACCCTTGAAGATGAAGATCGAACCGGACGTCCAGTTGAGTTTGATGAAAAGCTTCTTGAAGCAGCCCTTGAAGAAAATCCTGCTTTATCAGTTGAGGAATTGGCAGTGGTTCTCAGTTCAAACCATACAACTGTTCATCGTCATCTTCAACAACTTGGAAAAGTTCCTAAACTTGGAAAATGGGTGCCTCATGAATTGTCTGAAAACAACCTCAAATCCCGAGTTGATATCTGCTCTTCTCTCCATTCTCGCCAACTTGTTTCATCTATTTTGGATAGACTTGTGACTGGCGACTAAAAATGGATCTTTTATCGAAATGTTAAGCGTCGTAGACAGTGGCTTGGTAAAGGGGAAGGACCCCAGCCACAGCCAAGAACGGAACTTCGTGGGCGAAAGGTTCTTCTTTCAATCTGGTGGGATTGCCAAGGAATAATACACTTTGAATTCTTACCACCTAATGTAACAACAATTAATGCTCAAATATACTGTCAGCAATTAGGGCGTTTGAACCAAGCTTTGAGGAAAAAAAGACCTGCTCTAGTGAATCGAAAACGGGTGATGTTTCATCAGGACAATGCGTGACCACACACAGCAAGAATCACGTCACACAAGATCGAAGAACTTGGTTGGGAGAAAATTTCTCATCCACCTTATTCTCCTGACCTTGGTTCTTCAGACTACCATTTGTTTAGTAGTTTACAGAATCATTTGGAAGAAATAGCTTTTGTAACACAGGAAGAGGTTAAAACTGACATTTGTGAGTTCTTCGAATCAAAGCCAAAAGAATTTTACAGTCATGGAATTCGTAGCTTGTTAATAGATGGAAGGAAGTCATAGATAATATTGGAAAATACATTGTTGATTGAATCTGTAATTAAATGTAACATTTGGTCACTGGTTTTCTTTATTCAAAATTCGGACAGAACTTATGGGATGACTTGATATTTATTATAGAATATTAAATTCCTTTCAAATTGAAAGGATTCTGTGCAAAATAACTTCACACAAAATATTTCTTTGTGTTGTCGGCTTTACAATACAACCGTATCAATTGCGTTTGTATAGAAGAAACAGAATGCGTCTGCATGTGAGGATGTGCGTATAACCCTCTCTCTTGCCGTACACGTCTTCTTGCCCCCGATGGTCTCGTCTCGCTTTCTGTCGACGAGCAACCGCTCAGTTCGGACCCCGCTTATTCCGATATCTCAATCCTCTCCCGGCTATTGGACAAGGAGAGTTAGACAGCTTCCAACCTGGTTTAGGGATTGGTGCCAGTATAAGTCGTCGATCGTCCAGTCTTGGTTCTTCAAGTGTTGTGATTCTTACTGACGAAGAAAGGTGTCTTAATTATTTTAGTCAATAAGCCGTGGTAAACTTCTTGTTCACGAATGGGCTGAGTGGAAATAAAATCAAGCTCTCACCGAAGAAATAATAATTTCAGTTTTAGTTAAATATAGACGATTTAATGAAGGTAAATAAAATAATTTGCAATCGAATATATTGGGAACTTATTAACACAAAAAGATTAAAAGGCGGCGACTTGGAATCTCGATCTGGTTATTCAGTAAGGTTCAATCAGAAATTCAAGTCAATATTGTGTCTCCTCGTGAGGGTGTGCAACTGAGGGTGAGTCGGACGACCAGTCTTTCTGGCGTTCCAGCTACTCATCCGTGTATCCTCAAAATCGAGCTGAATTTACGCATAATTCTCCCCCTCCCACTTATCAAACTGCTCACGCGCCAAAATAACTCAGTTTTCCAAGTCGGGGTTAAAAGACCAAATCCTATGTTTTGATTTTACAGTATTTCATTCAGAGCCATTTCTCCAAAACCCAAAACATATCCATCAGAAAGAAAATCAAAAACATGCTCTGATCTATCCAATTCACGGTAACACCAGGCGTCTCGACAAATATTCCTGCCAGTGAAAGTTAATAAGTACTAGATTAATACACACCAATCCACCCCAAATTGTCGTTTTGAAATTTTTAAAAATACAATATCTCTCAATAACAAGTTATCTTGTTATAATGTGTGTGTCACATATTTACGTTGTTCTATGTATGCGTATAATTTGTAGTACTCGGCAGCTGAATAAGCAGTAAGCTGTTTTAATACTATTGTTAATATCTGTTATTGACAAATAACTAGGTTCTTAGGTTTTTTAAGTGTCAATATCGCTAAGCATTTTTTTGTAATATGACGTGGCTGATTGGTTAATATATATAAATATATAAACTCAAATTATTAGAGCCGGCCCGCGTACAAAAATGAGTTGTTTTTTTTTATTTAAGTAGTATAAATAAAATATATAATGCATTTTCTACAATTCTGTAGTGGGATTCCACAGCACTACGCCTAAACATGAGCGGGGGGAGGTTTCCCATATCTTGGGGCGCCACGAGAAGTTCTTTGTGACATTCGCTATATATTTATATATATAAGTTTGAATGCCTGGTTGTACTTTTTCTTTATCGGGTTCATCCCCTCCCCTCTCATTTCATGCCATATATTTTTAAATATTATAAAATTTTTATGCCATCGGTATTTTAGTAAGATCCCTGTGAATATGCGGTATTGTGGTATATGGTGAATGGTGAGGGATGGGTTCTTGCGTTTTTAGAGCAAATTGTAATGAATGAATGGTTTGCGAATCAGATTAGCTAGATTTAGGATAGTCAGTGTTGACCTGCCTTCTGCCAAAATTGTAATTATATTGAAACAAAGTGTCGACCTGCCTTGTGCCAAAATTGTAATTATATTGAAACAACGTGTCGACCTGCCTTGTGCCAAAATTGTAATTATATTGAAACAAAGTGTCGACCTGCCTTGTGCCAAAATTGTAATTATATTGAAACAAAGTGTCGACCTACCTTGTGCCAAAATTGTAATTATATTGAAACAAAGTGTTGACCTGCCTTCTGCCAAAATTGTAATTATATTGAAACAAAGTGTTGACCTGCCTTCTGCCAAAATTGTAATTATATTGAAACAAATAAACATTGTATTTATTTCCAATTTTTCAATTTGAATTGTTCACCTCTATTGCACATGATCCATTATTCTACATGATTAGGTTACAATAAAATATCTGTTTTATATGAAGACTACCTTATGAATATTGAGATGTATTAGTCGGACTGATTAATGTTCTTCATTCTTCTTGCCTCGTTTCTTTCGGTGTGGTAACAACAACAAAGATGAGGACATTAGTCTGAATGTAAATAGTGTAAATAAAATAATAAACACAAAATAAAACCCTTTTCAAGAAACTGGTGTGGCTGGTAATTTTACGCTTCCTTCCTGGTATTATTTTGTAAATTAAAAATATATTTTTGTTAAATTAGTAAACAATTTTTGCTAAACTTATTGTTAACTCAAATATTTTAAAATCGTTTCTATTTTATCTACAATTCTTTAAATTTTGCTTCCCCTTTTTATATATTATGCCTTTAAATTCATTGAGGAAGAGGGGGCCACAAGATATCGTTGCGGTTTCTATAACAAGCCAGTTTTTAAATGAGTAGGTTGTTAGCTTATTGCACAAACCCCAACCTGGAGGAGCAGGTTTTGAATTGAGAGTTGTCCTTTTCCTTGACCAGTTGCCACCTAGTCTGTCCTGCTATTTACCCATGGGGGAGAAGAAGAGGATTCATACCTTTCCAAAGGGTATTAGCACGTAGGCGAATTGGAATTCGAACTCGGCTCTCCGATTCCTCAATCCGAGCCATTATCCATTACTCTGTGCTTTCTTCTCCCCACTATTTTTACTATTGTAAATTATCTAGTCTACCGTAGCCTATCAAAAGTTCCTTTCTTCCTGGAAAATTGAACGGCTCGCTCCTACAGACACTGTTTAAAGGACAGAAAAAACTCATCCTTTTCTGAGCAAAAAAAAAGAAAAGAAATATTTATGGAAAAATCAGAAATGATCCAAACAACTTCAACTCACGGTCGTTTTTTGATCTACACCAATTCTTTATAAACAGCCATCAATTCGACTTCACAGGAAAAGGCTAATTCATGCTGTCACAGTATTTGCTGGTCTATCATCCGTTTTGGCCAGATATTCACCGATTGAAACCTGACGCCAACAACCGAAGATAGCCACGGAGGTTCCAGGAGTCCAATATTATCATCATGACTCTCCACATCTTCCTTTTTACATTTAACACTTTATCATCCCTCTTTGTGCTTTTTGTGCCATCCATTTACACACTCATTAAGTAGGTTACTCAATTTTTAACCCGGTTCTCTTCCTTCAGTACATCCTTTGAGTGTTAATTTCTCCAAGCCGCCTTTCCTTATTATCAAATTTCAGTTGTCGCTTTCTGATTATAAATTTCTTTTTGTTATTATTTTCCTTTCTCGTTACTCACATACTCTGTTCAAAATATTCTTTTATGTGCCGTGTACGTTAAGGATGTGTACGATCGCAGCTCTCCACAACTTCCTATTTTTTGTTACGCTAAATAACGTTTTAACATCCCATTTTCTCTTCTGCTATTTGTTCACACGAACTCAATAATTATGTTAATCCTTGTTTTTCCCGCGTCTCTTTAATATAACCGGTGAGTGTTAGATTCTCCAGGTCCTCTTTTCTCATTATGTGTTTATGTTGCATTAGAAAAGGGATATATCGGAACTCCCATTCTCCAATGAAGATTCAGCCAACGCGTTCAAATGACTCCCTGCATCCACTTCCGAGACAAGAGGGGAAAAGAATACTCTAATCTGCATCAATCCTGATGAGATGTTTTACCCTCAAATGACCCTCGTATAAAGGTTGCAATTCATATAAAAAAAGCTAGGAAGTGAAAAAGAAGAGAGAAATAGAAACTTTGAGAAGAGACAATGAAGAGGAATTTCTCTTTTAATCGTTTCTTCTCCCTTACTTCTCAAGGTCTCAATTTTTTTACCTTTTTCACTACCTCTTGTCCCTCTCAGCTTCATACAAACTTCCTTTCCATTTTATGCTCTCTTCTTTTTCTGCTAGAGAAAGCACGGTGGAGAAATGGATAGCGGCTCGGATTGAGGAATCTGAGTTCGAATTCCAGTCGAATCAATTACATTCACTTAATTGCTAGTACTCTTCTCCTCCAGCTATGGGTATATAGCAGGACAGACCGGGTTCTATAGCCTTGGATGGCAACTGGCCTATCGCAGAAAGAAAAGGCAACCTGCTGCGGGGAAAAAATCTGCCTCGTCAGTCATGTATCGAAAGATACATGATCGCCTAAGCGTGTATCATGCATGGCACATAACTGACTTTTTTCTGCTAGTCTTCTCTTCTTTATTTCTCTTTTCTCTTCTTCCACGTTCCATCTCTTTTCTCTTTCCTTTCTTATTTATTCACCCTCTTCATCTGCTCTTCTCCCTATCTGCGGCATCTTATTTTCTTATTCCTCACTTTCTTTTTTCCTCGCCTTTTTTTATATCACATCTGGTGTTTTCTTCCCGTAACATTTTTTAAAGCATTTCACCCCAAGGACGGCGTGAGTGTCACTAGCACTTCAACGGGTTACAGAGAGTGAAAGTAAGAGAAAAGATGGAGGGGTTACAGAGAGTGAAAGTAAGAGAAAAGATGGAGGGGTTACAGAGAGGGAAAAGTAAGAGAAAAGATGGAGGGGTTACAGAAAGGGAAAAGTAAGAGAAAAGATGGAGGGGTTACAGAGAGGGAAAGTAAGAGAAAAGATGGAGGGGTTACAGAGAGGGAAAAGTAAGAGAAAAGATGGAGGGGTTACAGAGAGTGAAAGTAAGAAAAAAGATGGAGGGGTTACAGAGAGGGAAAAGTAAGAGAAAAGATGGAGGGGTTACAGAGAGGGAAAAGTAAGAGAAAAGATGGAGGGGTTACAGAGAGTGAAAGTAAGAGAAAAGATGGAGGGGTTACAGAGAGGGAAAAGTAAGAGAAAAGATGGAGGGGTTACAGAGAGGGAAAGTAAGAGAAAAGATGGAGGGGTTACAGAGAGGGAAAAGTAAGAGAAAAGATGGAGGGGTTACAGAGAGGGAAAGTAAGAGAAAAGATGGAGGGGTTACAGAGAGGGAAAAGTAAGAGAAAAGATGGAGGGGTTACAGAGAGGGAAAAGTAAGAGAAAAGATGGAGGGGTTACAGAGAGGGAAAAGTAAGAGAAAAGATGGAGGGGTTACAGAGAGGGAAAAGTAAGAGAAAAGATGGAGGGGTTACAGAGAGGGAAAGTAAGAGAAAAGATGGAGGGGTTACAGAGAGGGAAAAGTAAGAGAAAAGATGGAGGGGTTACAGAGAGGGAAAAGTAAGAGAAAAGATGGAGGGGTTACAGAGAGGGAAAGTAAGAGAAAAGATGAAGGGGTTACAGAGAGGGAAAGTAAGAGAAAAGATGGAGGGGTTACAGAGAGGGAAAGTAAGAGAAAAGATGGAGGGGTTACAGAGAGGGAAAGTAAGAGAAAAGATGGAGGGGTTACAGAGAGGGAAAGTAAGAGAAAAGATGGAGGGGTTACAGAGAGGGAAAAGTAAGAGAAAAGATGGAGGGGTTACAGAGAGGGAAAGTAAGAGAAAAGATGGAGGGGTTACAGAGAGGGAAAGTAAGAGAAAAGATGGAGGGGTTACAGAGAGGGAAAGTAAGAGAAAAGATGGAGGGGTTACAGAGAGGGAAAAGTAAGAGAAAAGATGGAGGGGTTACAGAGAGGGAAAAGTAAGAGAAAAGATGGAGGGGTTACAGAGAGGGAAAGTAAGAGAAAAGATGGAAGGGTTACAGAGAGGGAAAAGTAAGAGAAACGATGGAGGGGTTACAGAGAGGGAAAAGTAAGAGAAAAGATGGAGGGGTTACAGAGAGGGAAAAGTAAGAGAAAAGATGGAGGGGTTACAGAGAGGGAAAGTAAGAGAAAAGATGGAGGGGTTACAGAGAGGGAAAAGTAAGAGAAAAGATGGAGGGGTTACAGAGAGGGAAAAGTAAGAGAAAAGATGGAGGGGTTACAGAGAGGGAAAAGTAAGAGAAAAGATGGAGGGGTTACAGAGAGGGAAAGTAAGAGAAAAGATGGAGGGGTTACAGAGAGGGAAAAGTAAGAGAAAAGATGGAGGGGTTACAGAGAGGGAAAAGTAAGAGAAAAGATGGAGGGGTTACAGAGAGGGAAAAGTAAGAGAAAAGATGGAGGGGTTACAGAGAGGGAAAGTAAGAGAAAAGATGGAGGGGTTACAGAGAGGGAAAAGTAAGAGAAAAGATGGAGGGGTTACAGAGAGGGAAAAATAAGAGAAAAGATGGAGGGGTTACAGAGAGGGAAAGTAAGAGAAAAGATGGAGGGGTTACAGAGAGGGAAAAGTAAGAGAAAAGATGGAGGGGTTACAGAGAGGGAAAGTAAGAGAAAAGATGGAGGGGTTACAGAGAGGGAAAGTAAGAGAAAAGATGGAGGGGTTACAGAGAGGGAAAGTAAGAGAAAAGATGGAGGGGTTACAGAGAGGGAAAAGTAAGAGAAAAGATGGAGGGGTTACAGAGAGGGAAAAGTAAGAGAAAAGATGGAGGGGTTACAGAGAGGGAAAGTAAGAGAAAAGATGGAGGGGTTACAGAGAGGGAAAAGTAAGAGAAAAGATGGAGGGGTTACAGAGAGGGAAAAGTAAGAGAAAAGATGGAGGGGTTACAGAGAGGGAAAAGTAAGAGAAAAGATGGAGGGGTTACAGAGAGGGAAAGTAAGAGAAAAGATGGAGGGGTTACAGAGAGGGAAAGTAAGAGAAAAGATGGAGGGGTTACAGAGAGGGAAAGTAAGAGAAAAGATGGAGGGGTTACAGAGAGGGAAAGTAAGAGAAAAGATGGAGGGGTTACAGAGAGGGAAAAGTAAGAGAAAAGATGGAGGGGTTACAGAGAGGGAAAGTAAGAGAAAAGATGGAGGGGTTACAGAGAGGGAAAAGTAAGAGAAAAGATGGAGGGGTTACAGAGAGGGAAAAGTAAGAGAAAAGATGGAGGGGTTACAGAGAGGGAAAAGTAAGAGAAAAGATGGAGGGGTTACAGAGAGGGAAAAGTAAGAGAAAAGATGGAGGGGTTACAGAGAGGGAAAAGTAAGAGAAAAGATGGAGGGGTTACAGAGAGGGAAAGTAAGAGAAAAGATGGAGGGGTTACAGAGAGGGAAAAGTAAGAGAAAAGATGGAGGGGTTACAGAGTGGGAAAAGTAAGAGAAAAGATGGAGGGGTTACAGAGAGGGAAAAGTAAGAGAAAAGATGGAGGGGTTACAGAGAGGGAAAAGTAAGAGAAAAGATGGAGGGGTTACAGAGAGGGAAAGTAAGAGAAAAGATGGAGGGGTTACAGAGAGGGAAAGTAAGAGAAAAGATGGAGGGGTTACAGAGAGGGAAAAGTAAGAGAAAAGATGGAGGGGTTACAGAGAGGGAAAGTAAGAGAAAAGATGGAGGGGTTACAGAGAGGGAAAGTAAGAGAAAAGATGGAGGGGTTACAGAGAGGGAAAAGTAAGAGAAAAGATGGAGGGGTTACAGAGAGGGAAAGTAAGAGAAAAGATGGAGGGGTTACAGAGAGGGAAAAGTAAGAGAAAAGATGGAGGGGTTACAGAGAGGGAAAAGTAAGAGAAAAGATGGAGGGGTTACAGAGAGGGAAAAGTAAGAGAAAAGATGGAGGGGTTACAGAGAGGGAAAGTAAGAGAAAAGATGGAGGGGTTACAGAGAGGGAAAAGTAAGAGAAAAGATGGAGGGGTTACAGAGAGGGAAAGTAAGAGAAAAGATGGAGGGGTTACAGAGAGGGAAAGTAAGAGAAAAGATGGAGGGGTTACAGAGAGGGAAAAGTAAGAGAAAAGATGGAGGGGTTACAGAGAGGGAAAGTAAGAGAAAAGATGGAGGGGTTACAGAGAGGGAAAGTAAGAGAAAAGATGGAGGGGTTACAGAGAGGGAAAGTAAGAGAAAAGATGGAGGGGTTACAGAGAGGGAAAGTAAGAGAAAAGATGGAGGGGTTACAGAGAGGGAAAGTAAGAGAAAAGATGGAGGGGTTACAGAGAGGGAAAAGTAAGAGAAAAGATGGAGGGGTTACAGAGAGGGAAAGTAAGAGAAAAGATGGAGGGGTTACAGAGAGGGAAAGTAAGAGAAAAGATGGAGGGGTTACAGAGAGGGAAAGTAAGAGAAAAGATGGAGGGGTTACAGAGAGGGAAAAGTAAGAGAAAAGATGGAGGGGTTACAGAGAGGGAAAGTAAGAGAAAAGATGGAGGGGTTACAGAGAGGGAAAGTAAGAGAAAAGATGGAGGGGTTACAGAGAGGGAAAGTAAGAGAAAAGATGGAGGGGTTACAGAGAGGGAAAGTAAGAGTAACGAGGTGTGTTTGAGGAAAGGATAAAGAGAAGAGCGGGGATCAAGATCAAGGAATCAGAAAATGTCGATTGACAATACACTTAAAGTTTTGAAGATTATAGTTATCAGGGAAGCAAGTAAGAGGAAGGGAGTTTTACTGTTGGGAAGTGCGAGAGAAGAAGCTGTTGGAGTAGAAAAGGCGCTTACATTTAAATGTTCCGACAGATGCCAGCCTAGTAGCACGCTTAAATTCATGCAGTTGGGGCTCAGGTGAAAATAGCTCCTCAGAGCAGTTGCCGTGAAAATATTTGTAGAAAAGACAAAGGGAAGTCGCATCACGTCTGTGAGAAAGTGACTGGAGTCGTGATGTCAGGTCAGGTTCTATGACATTATTTCCTTCTCTTACTTTTTATTCCTTTCCTTCCTTTTTTCTTCTTCGCAGCTTTCTCTTCTTCATCTTTTTCTTGCTTCTCTCCATCTCAAAGGCATTCGATAGGGTTTGGCATGCCGGCCTCCTTCGCAAACTCCGGGGTTATGGTATCACAGGCCGATTGTTTGACCTAATTCAATTGTTCCTATCAAACCGGGATTTGAAGGTTGTTCTCAATGGATCCTTCTCCAACTCCTATCCCACTACTGCTGGTGTTCCTCAAGGCTCCATCCTTGGCCCTACTCTGTTCCTCATATTTATAAATAACCTTCCTGACGCCATAGACTCCCAAGTCGGTATCTACGCTGACGACACTACCATTTACTCCTGCCTCAAGCACAAATCCACCGAGGCGGACAAAATTAACCTGGCAGCTCAAATTGAAAAGGACCTCCAATCGGTTGTGGACTGGGGAGAGAAATGGATGGTCAACTTTAATGCCTCTAAAACAAAATTGCTCTCCATTAACCACCACAAGGACCCATCCCTGCATCTCATCAGAATGTCTGAGGACCAACTTCTCGAGAGTTCCTCTCTGCGGCTGCTCGGTCTCACGCTGTCCGCTGATCTGAGATGGAACAAATACATCGAGTCAATTGCATCATCCACCGCTAGAAAAGTTGTTTCCCTGTGCCGAGCCAGGAAATTCTTCTCCCCTGAATCGATCCTCCAGGTCTATAAGTCTACCATTCGACCTTGCATGGAGTATTGCTGCCATTTATGGTCTGGGGCCCCTGCGTGTTGCCTCGGGGTTCTTGATAAGATCCAGAGACGGATATGCAATGTGATTGGCCCTGATCTGTCATCTCGTCTGCAGTCGCTCTCTCACAGACGGAATGTTGCATCACTCTGCCTTTTCTACAAGTACTTCCACGGTAATTGCTCTGAGGAGTTGCTCTCACTTGTCCCTAAGCCTCGTGAATTCAAGCGTCCTACGAGGCTGGCATCCCGTTCCCACCCCTTCACCGTAGAAACTGTTAGGTGTAGACGTCTTTTCTACTCCAATAGCTTCATGTCTCGCACATCTCGCCTATGGAACTCCCTTCCCCGTTACTGTTTCCCTGACAAATACAATCTCCAACGGTTTAAGTGTAGCGTCAATCGTCATCTCCAGTTGCCTTGATCTATCCACTTCCTGACATCTTCCATTCCTATCTGCTCTCGCTCTATATCTCCCGTAACCTCCCCACCTCGATCGGCCCTCCGTCCTTCTCTTTCTCCACAACCCTTCCTTTACCACTCCTATCTGCTCTTCCTCCAACCCGTCTGTAACCCCTTGCGTGATAGTGGCCACCGGCCTTGCTCGGGGTGATACGCTTAAAAAAAAAAAAAAAAAAAAAAAAAAAAAATTGGAGAATTGAGTTAAAGGGAAATAACCGAGACACCCGGAAAAGGCAAGGCACGTGGAACTAGAATAATCCAACCCGGTGGACGAAATAAAGGGTTCGGTTCGAAATCCGATTCACCTGAAGAAGGCCGGAGCGTACAACGGCCGAAACGTTGTGAATACGGAAATGAAGATGAGGAGAACAGTCCGAATAATGAAAGTAATCATAATACCTCATCTCAGAGATATAGACAGATATATAGAGAGACATACACATAAAGGCCGGAGCGTACAAAAGTCGAAACGTTGTGAATGTGGCAATGAATATGTGGATAACAGTCCGAGTAATGTAAATAATGCAAATAATCATAATACCTCATCTCAGAGATATAGACAGATATTATCGGTCTTACTTTTACTCTTTTATGCTGATCTTTATTTTCACCATCACGATACTCGACACTTTCTTCTTTCTTCCCTCAACTCTTTATTTCATCTTTAGATTTTTTTTCTCTTCTAACCGTAACTTTATTTTTATTCCCTTTTCTTGCGTCTCTTTCATGTCATATCTTACTTTGCTTTCTTCTGTCTACGCAATCACTCTACTGAATTGATTAAAATACCTGATTTGATTTTTTTAGCACACTTTCCAAAACTAATTCCATCTTGCTTTCTCTTGTCCGCCATGTTGCAATTATTTGTCACGCGTTTTTATCCTCCCCCTGTCTGAATGTTTTACTTGTTTTAACTACCATATGAGTGATATCTCTTCGTCTCTTATCTAATGTTTCTTCCTATGCTAATCTTAAAAAAAAAGACTACTTTAATCAAACAAGTTTAATCTGGAATAAGTCTGTTTATTTAAACAGAATTAAGTTCATAACGAATATAAAAAACATGTACAAGGACGTTGCTATCATTACAAACATAAGCTCTCTCTCTCTCTCTCTCTCTCTCTCTCTCTCTATATATATATATATATATATATATATATATATATATATATATAAGAAAGAACAGTAAGATATAAAATCCGGTGTTCTTATAGATATTTTTATTTTTACACAATAGTGCTCAATGTAAATTTACAGAGCCTTAATATTATAAATTAATTGATTTAAAATATGTTTTTTTCGCTACACAGTGATAACCATGTTTCAGAAATGGAAGCTAAAGCCCCTGAATTTAATTTTGTTATTAAACCAAAGACAGTTCCATTTTCCAAAATTCGCTTGACGAGGAAATGGAACTAATATCTTTGGTTTAATAACAAAATTAAATTCAAGTGCTTTAGCTTCCATTTCCGAAACATGGTTATCACTGTGTAGCGAAAAAACATATTTTAAATTAATTAATTTATAATATATATATATATATATATATATATATATATATATATATATATATATATATATATATATATATAACAAACCAATGTGAGAGGAAGCATGCAAAGGAGGCCTTTTTAGTAGAGAAATAATAAAAAGTAAGATCCAAGAAGCGAGCTCAGTGTATGGAGTATACAGTGCAATACAATTTTATAGTAAGAAAACACTTAAAATCACATAAAAGATGGTAATAAATTTATTTCGACAGATAATTTTAATTCATTTATTCAGGCTTTGTGCATTTCCTTCCCATCTTCCTGACCCTTGTCGATCTTAAGTTTTGTATTTTTGTTATTTCTCCTAAACCCTGTTTGTTCTGCCATCCAATTGCTCAAGCCCATCGCTGATTGCCTCTGTTTTTCCCTCAATATGTCCCTTGGGTATCAGATTTACCAAGCCCTCCTTCGTCATTACGGTCCCCAGAAATTTCAACTGCTTTTCCGGATGTTAAGTTTTCTTTTTGTTTCACTTCTGTCTAAAACCTCGTTTTTGTTCATACGATCGGCCCATGGTATCCTCAGCATCTTTCTGTAGAACCATAGTTCTGTTGCTTCAAGTCTCTTCCTCATCTTTGAGGAGATTGTCCAGCATTCGCTGCCATACAGGACGACAGATATCATGTAACAGTTCAGTTCCTTTTTTCCAACAAATTTATTCTGTCTCTTAATACTCTGCTTAGCTTTTGGAAGGCATCTTTAGCCATCGTAATACGTCTTCGGATCTCAGTGTCACACTTTCCATCCACTGTTAGAACACTTCCTAGATATTTAAATTTCTGTACTTGTTTGGTTTTAGTATCTCCGAATTGTAATTTGCATTTTGGGTTCATCCTTTTGCTGGTAAACATTCATTTTTTCTTGGTGTTACGACTAACAAATATATAATTTATAGTAAAAAAACACTTAAAATCGTATAAAAGATGGTAATAAATTTATTTCAACAGATGATTTTAATTCATTTATTCATGCTTTGTATATCTCTTCATGTAGTGTAGTGGGGAGATTTATGGCTTCTTCTATGCGAGGTTTCCCGTCAGAACGTTGGCGATAATGACTCTCCACAATTTCCGGTCCTTTGTAGCTCTTAATAAAGCTTACCTGTTAAGTTTCCTAAAGCTCGTTCCACTATCTATTTACTCAAGCTCGCTTGGTAGATGAGGCGTTGCTTTCCTGTCATCTCTTGCCTCCAATATTTCATATAAGTATCAAAATTTTCATGCCCGCTTTCCCTAGAAATTTCATCTGTCTCTTCTTGATGTTAAACATAAGTATCCTTCTTGCTTCAAGTTTCTCTAAAACTTCAGCATTGCTCACATGTTCGGTCCATGGTATTCTCAGCATCTGCAGAACCAGATTTGTATTGTTTCAAGTCTCTTCATCATCCTCGAGGAGACCGTCAAGCACTCACTGCCATACAGTATGACAGAAGTCACGTAACAGTTTAGTACTCTTTTCCTTGTTTATTGTGAAGTTTTTTTTATTTATTTCGTAATACTCTGCTTACAGGTAACATAATAAGTACTTTAAAATGTCACTGTTGCTATGAAGACATTTACCTGATCTTCCATATTTCTTAGTAGAATGTTGTCTCACTCATATCAAAATAACGACTCAAAGTAACATTATTTCTATAAACTGCTTGTAAAAATTTAAACCTATTCGATCAGGTGACCTTATTCCACTGAAGCAAGAAAATGCTTTCAATAACACTGATCAACAAAAAAAATTGAAATAGTATCGAGACACCAAACACCTTTTCTTTTCTTTTTTTTTTAGCTAATTTGAGGGCGCTGAATCTGAAAATGACCTTACTTTTTCTTGGTTAGCTACCGTTTTTGCGGTACAGAAATGCCTCATTGTTTGGGAAAAAAAGCATTTTTCATTTGTTTTCGGTATATATGATATTGGCCGATGGCAATATTTCTCATAGAATATTTCTCGTAGACACCTCTCAATTCTTATTTAAAGCAACAATTATTGGTCTTGCTTATTGACAATAACAATCAGACCCAAGTCTTTAAAAATAACACAATTGAATATACAAAGACCAACAAGTATTTTCATCAAATCATTTAATAAACTAACAGCAGAAATAAAACCTTCGTGAACATAAGAACTATGGTAAAATCTTTCTCTTTCTTGATTGTCTGTCATGTTCAATGTTATTTAAAAATTATAAATCTATCTGTATTTTCAATAAAAATAATCTGTAAGAAATGTTATAAAGTTGAATGTACCTAGTTTTAAGTATCGCTAAAATAACTAATGTGATTTCAGGCATTACTGTAAATCAGTTGGCAAATGTTTTCCGTGAACTGCAAAATCGTATTACCCTTTGTATTGCTAATGATGGAGGACATGTGGAAACTTAAATATAATTTCAATAAAACCTTAAAAAAATATAGATTTACTTCTTTCTAATGCTTTTTACAAATTATTTCTATCGCAAATACAAATAAAGTTATAAATTTTTTAAAGTGCACACGAACTTTATGGACACCCTGATATATATATATATATATATATATATATATATATATATATATATATATATATATATATATGACGCAAGGTTTAGTTCCAGCGATTGCATGTCACTTGAAGATGCTTTTCAATAATTACCATTTACACTATTTACATTGTTCGGACTCGTCAACGGTTAAGAATAACCGTTTTTGTTTTGCTTTAATTAGTACTGTTTCCATTGCATCTGAACGACTAGACAAAACGATTAACCTATTGGTCCGTGAGTTCTTGGCATCGTAATTGTTCAATCCTTGAGTCTGTGAAAAAAAAAAGGCTAAGTAATAACTGTGGCACTGAAAAGGCACGATAAGATATTTTTAAAACCGATACTGTAAATGAAAACAATCTACGACCGTAGATTAAATAAAGGGTTCAGTTTAAAATTCCATGAAGGTTACACTAGTTGAACAACAACAACAAAGATGAAGATTTACATTACTTACATTATTCGGACTGTTGTTCTCATCTACGTTGCAATATTCACAACGTTTCGGCATTGTATGCTCCTTCTTCAGGTGATTGGAATTTTGAAGTGAACCATTTATTTCGTGCACTGCGGTATATTGTTCTAGTTTCACGTGCCATGCTTCTTGCGGATATCCCAGTATCAGTTTTTTCCCTTTAAATCAAATTAAATTTTTTTTTTTCACCTCAGCTGTGGTCAGCTATTGAACTCGCAACTCCTTGGCTAAGTCACTGGATTTGACCGACGCTTTTATCCACTGGACCACATTGAATGTATTATGAATAATAAAAATAAAATAATTTTATCACTGTAAATAATTACAATTCCTCATCTCAGGGATATAGACACATGTTGCTTAGTGGCAAGCGGCGACTCAAGCCCAGATGAAACAAGAATCGACGTTTTCGTTATTAGGTTGCGTTCCTTCCCTCAGCGAGATTAAAGAAAACAATTACTAGGCTAAGTGAAAAATTATCGGCTCTTTCACCATAACATATCTTTAGGTTGATCTTACTGCTTTGTGCTCATGCGCACTTAGAGTTAGTACTATTGTGGTCATGTGATAGGAGCTTTATATATATATATATATATATATATATATATATATATATATATATATATATATATATATATATATATATATATATATAAAGTCACATATTATGAAATGGACAAAGACCGACAATTATTTTTATATATGATGGTTCCGTATAGGATACAGGTTCGATTCCTGTCGGAGGACGCATATTTTCTATGAAAATTTCTCGGACATTCAGGCCGGTAAATGTTGTTAATACTGTTTATTATAAACAGAGCATTTGCTTAAATATTTGTATCTATAAAAAGAACGTATAAACATAAAAAATGTCATATATATATATATATATATATATATATATATGTATATATATATATATATGTATATATATATATATATATATATGTATATATATATATATGTATATATATATATATATATATATATATATATGTATGTATGTATGTATGTATGTATGTATGTATATATACCCACCCAAGTACAGGATTGGTATAGACGGAATAAAATTCCAATAACCAAAAACGCTATCCTTAAAAGAGTACTCAATACAGAGCAGAGCAAATATTATTTATTCGAAAATTATAACATAAACATGTTATTACGTCACTACAAACATAGCCATTAATTTCAACACTTCTGGTGTCTTATCAAGTGATGGTGTTGAATGTAGAATAATTTTTTTTAAAACGTTCAAATCAACCAAACACCCATCAATAGGGGAAACGGTATTACGTAAGCTACAATGACCAATCAAAATACAAATATATAATAATTCCAAAAACTTGGCAACGAACCTTGGTTATAGTTATTAAGGCCATAATTTTAATGCTAGACTAAATTAGAAATCATTTTAATTGATTGATTTTAAATATTACTATAAAATTGAAAAATAAAAATTACCAATTTTAAATTTAACCTATATTAAATTTAAAATATTACAAAATTATTTATAGAAGAAACTGAGAAAAATATGTATATATTTTATTATTTATTTTATGGTTTAATCGAAAAGCCAAATTTTAAGTTAAAGCAAACGCTAATCTAAGGAGATTGAAACATCGTAACAACTTGGATACATTTGAAGGGATCTGAAACTATATGATGTGGGCAGGGGAAGAAGTTTCACAAATGACAATACATACACAATAATGTTATAATATACAAACACGTAAACCCGGCCGCACACACACACTCACAATATATATATATATAGTCATCCACAGACAGACTGTTTCGTTGTGTCACAGCTCATCAGTGTGGCTAGACGTCCGGTTTCCTCTGACTAGAATCGAAAACCGGCTGAATTCGCGTCAGTCGGAAATTTTAACCTGAAGCCGTTGGCGCACGGCAGAGAAGAAGGTGAATTTAAGCGTATTTATTTTTAGATAAACCACAGTGACTGAGAGAACTCTATTCGATTTACCGAAGAGTCTTATCCGATGTTTTTATTTTTATATATATATATATATATATATATATATATATATATATATATATATATATATATATATATATATATATATATATATATATATATATATATATATATATATATATATATATATATATATAAAATAAATAAAACGCACGGTGGAGTAATGGATAACGGATTGGATTGAGGAATCGGAGAGCTGAGTTCGAATTCCAGTCGAATCCATTACATTCACTTACGTGCTAATACCCTTGGGAAAGGTGTGAATCCTCTTCTTCTCCCTCCAACTATGGGTAAATAGCAGGACAGACTGGGTTCTATAGCCTTGAATGGCAACTGGTCTAGGAGAAAGACAACTCTGGATTCAAAACCGTTTGGGGACCTTGTGGCATCCGTTGCACCAGGTCCCTGTATTCGTCCCTCCAAAAAGTGTGGATGGCCCTGCACAAAGACTTCACCACTATAATCAAATCCTGTGCGGGTGTCGGGCTTTCAGTTTCTGGGAACTGATATGTCTTACCCTCATATGGCCGATTTGTCAGGTAGGAGACTTCCTGATGCTATCGGACTGGATCGAGGTCGATCCCAGCGTGCGGCACCTTTGGAAAGTACCTGGAAACCATACCAAGGGTTGACCGAACTCTTGGGGGCCGTCGATAGCCACAAGTCATCGTGGCCGAGTGTTGGACGTGTTCAAATTGTTGAACACGCTAGATAACATGCTCTCTCCCAGAAACTGTAACTAAGGTCTGCTCAGCGTAGTTGCAGTATAAACCACAGATGGGCTCTGTGGGTGTTGAGCAATTTACAAATGTGCCTGAGCGAGCGTCTGCAATAGGGATTGGCCAACCGACCTAGTAGAAGGATTTTATTTATTATATGTACAAGGGTAAGTCAAAATCTATCTACACTTTCAGCCATAACATATCTTTAGGTTTGTCTCACTGCCTCCTGCTCAAGGGCGCTTAGAGTTGGTACTACTTTAGTCACGTAATCGAAGTTTGAGCTTCATCGCGCCAGTATTCTTGCTGCTGTTCCAGTGCAGACATGGTCGCGCCGCTAGCAGTGTGCACCAGTTCAGCTTCTATTGGCTCGTACTTATAAAGAAAGCTTCTATTCACTTGTTACATTGGCAATTCATGGTCGTCGGGAGTCGCGACGCAGTCTCTGGTTGTGTGCGACTTCTGTCGAACTCTCTGCTTTGGCAGAGAGGATCTCGGACGAGGTTTTTGCCGAAGAGCAAAGTTTCGTCCGGGGAGGTAGACCGCTTATGCGGGTTCTAAGGGAATATTTTTGGCCAAGCCTAACTCGGCCTTGTGCCACATACATCCTGTGTTCGGGGACTATTAAATATGGGCAATTCATGGTCGTCAAATGCCTTCTCGTCAGCTGTTGAATTTCCCTTTGTATCTCTGCTAATATACATTCGCAACAACTGAATGCGAGCCCCCCACAAGCGAAGGCATTTTGGAAATGCTCGGACCGTGTATTCTGACGATAATGTTATATTTTTTATGCTTGCCTATAGCTGAAACATTAAATGTATCGAAATTTACTTACCTGCCCACATTGATCTAGGCAGTTGTTTCGAGACCGTAGCCGTCGTTCTCGACCCATGTTTCTGGTGTGCAATTAAAAAAAATCTTCGCGTTTTTCTTTCATCGACTATTATAAAGAAAGAAGCGTGACTCGAAATAAATGAAGTCTATTTGGTGTAATATGTTGGTCTGTCGATGACAAGACGCAACGTTCGGCACATCTTTTACAAAGGATTTTATTTCAATATCTTTCCATAACGCGGCTTCATTATACCGCTTTTGCCAGCACAAGTCCTGTTGATTCAATATTAAGTGCCAAATGATCAAACTTGTGCAGTCGAGCGGGACAAATGTGCTTCGAGGAGAAAGAAAAGCCGCATCTCAAACACTTTGGGAATCGTGACAATTGAATGCTTGGTTGAGCCAGAAAAATATGCTTAAGTCTTAACAAACCAGACCGCATAAATAAATTGCCTCCGTTTAGCACGAATACACAGTTCTTTTGCGGTGAACATATTTGAATAGCTAGTCTTCTTTATAAAATAGAAAGTCAAACGAGGTATCATGCTGCAGGGGTTGTGGTTAACAAGACATTTAAGTAGAACATTAATACTCCACAGTTATCTTTTCTCCTTGTAACAATAAGTGAAAGCAAAATCAAATTTATTCACTACGTACACACACATTAGAGAGAGTGAGGTATATATATATATATATATATATATATATATATATATATATATATATATATATATATATATTTGTGTATTTTGGCAGCAATCCTTTTTTCATGCACATTTTATTAAAAACGACTGACAAGGTGCTTTTATTTAGTTTTTTTTATACAATTTCTCATGCGATATAATAATGTTTTTCTTTTCGGATGATAAATTATATAAAAACTGTCCGAATGTGCTTTTTATCCGAGCGCTTTCGGCTATACATTTAGCCATTTTCAAGGATTATATCTTAACTGTTAGATTTAGAAATGATTTGTTATATGTATGTTTTATAAAATGTTTCATTTCTTTGTTTCAAAACACGGTCAAGATATTATGTCCATGTTCAAAGTTAATAGAGAGAGAGAGAGAGAGAGAGAGAGAGAGAGAGAGTGAGGGGGGCAGGCACGGTGGAGTAATGGACAGAGGAATCGGAGAGCCGAGTTCGAATTCCAGTCGAATCCATTACATTCACTAACGTGCTAATACCCTTAGGAAATGTATGAATCCTCTTCTTCTCCCTCCAGCTATGGGAAAATAGCAGGACAGACTTTGTTCTATAGCCTTGGATGGCAACTGGTCTAGGAGAAGGACAACTCTAAATTCAAAACCTGCGGAGGGTCGTTTGGGAACTATGTGGCACGTAGTGCACGAAGCCTCTGTATTCGGCCCTTCAAAAAGTGTGGATGGTTCTGCACGAAACCTTCACCACTATAATCAAATCTCATGTGCTTGCGTCGGGCTGTCAGTTTCCTAGGAACTGATCTGCTTGACAACTCATACGTCGAATTCAACGGGAGAGTCGAGTGTGTATATATATATATATATATATATATATACACAGTGCGATGGATAAATTTTCATCTAAATTTCGCAAATGTGAAAATAACAGTGACATTTCATTTTAACAGATATATTTACCATAATGACACAAATTTGTCTTGAAATACTAAAGAGTAAACTTATTCAATAAAGTCGATATTGGCTTCAACCACGGCCTCCAGACGACTTCGGAAATTCCTGCATCTCTCCTGGACGGTGTCCTTGTTTAAGTTGATGAATGCTGCCATAACCTTTGCCTTTAGTTCATCTTTTGGTGTTACAAGGAATTTTTCTTCCTATATATAGGAAGGTGCAAATGGGTGTATATGGCGGATAGATAACGGTTGAGATTAGCTTGTAGCGGCCAGAGAAGCATCCATTCAAGAGTCTGCTAAGAACTGCTTCTTTGTGGTAGAAAGATCTGTCTGAATGGAACTTAACCCTTACCATGAAGAAAACGAAGGGTAGATAGATGGGTTGGTCTCGCTAATATGGCTTGTTCTAGCTGTGAATGGTACTCGTTTGACCATCTGCTATAGTAACAGCGACTGATTAGAGAGACTCGAGCAACGTTTCCTCTGAGGGATAAGGGTTGCAGGGTGGACAACAATTCATCACCCACTGTGAGAACACGACCCAGATATTTAAATTTCTGTACTTGATTGAGTTTTGTATCCCCGATTTGTAATTTGCATTTTGGGTTCATCTTTTTGCTGCCTTCATTCTGTCTTGATATTACGAGTAACAAATATATAATTTATAGTAAGAAAACCAAAAAAAAAAACCCAAAAACACTTAAAATCACATAAAAGATGGTAATAAATTTATTTCGACAGATAATTTTAATTCATTTATTCAGGCTTTGTGCATTTCCTTCCCATCTTCCTGACCCTTGTCGATCTTAAGTTTTGTATTTTTGTTATTTCTCCTAAACCCTGTTTGTTCTGCCATCCAATTGCTCAAGCCCATCGCTGATTGCCTCTGTTTTTCCCTCAATATGTCCCTTGGGTATCAGATTTACCAAGCCCTCCTTCGTCATTACGGTCCCCAGAAATTTCAACTGCTTTTCCGGATGTTAAGTTTTCTTTTTGTTTCACTTCTGTCTAAAACCTCGTTTTTGTTCATACGATCGGCCCATGGTATCCTCAGCATCTTTCTGTAGAACCATAGTTCTGTTGCTTCAAGTCTCTTCCTCATCATTGAGGAGATTGTCCAGCATTCGCTGCCATACAGGACGACAGATATCATGTAACAGTTCAGTTCTCTTTTCCAACGAATTTATTCTGTCTCTTAATACTCTGCTTAGCTTTTGCAAGGCATCATTAGCCATCGTAATACGTCTTCGGATCTCAGTGTCACACTTTCCATCCGCTGTTAGAACACTTCCTAGATATTTAAATTTCTGTACTTGTTTGGTTTTAGTATCCACGGATTGTAATTTGCATTTTGGGTTCATCGTTTTGCTGATCACCATGCATTCTGTTTTGCTGTTACGACTAACAAATATATAATTTATAGTAAAAAAACAAACACTTAAAATCATATAAAAGTTGCAGTATTTACATTAGTCGGACTATTGTCCTAATCTTTGTCGCCATATTTGTCACAACGTTTCGGCCGTTGTACGCTCCGGCCCTCTTCAGGTGGTTGGAATTTCGAACTGAACCCTTTATTTCGATCACTGGGGTAGACTGTTCTAGTTCCACGAGCCATGTTTGATGGATGTCAGTTATCAGTTATCTCCTGCCAATTTTCCCTCTGAAAGTTCTCCACTGCCTTAACCGGGCATTGAACTCACACTCTTTGGGTCCGTCACTGGATCCAACCAACGCCTTTATCCACTGTGCCATGTGTCCATGTGGGCCGAAATGTTGTAATAAATATGTCGACAAAGATGAGGACAATAGTCCAAATAATGTACATAATACCTCATCTCAGAAATATAGACAGAATATAAAAGTTGGTAATAAATTTATTTCGACATATAATTTTAATTCATTTAATGATGCTTTGTACATCTCTCTTCATGTAGTGTAGTGGGGAGAATTATGGCTTCTTCTATGCGAGGTTTCCCGTCAAAACATTAGCGATAATGACTCTCCACAATTTCCTGTCCTTTGTAGCTCTTAATAAAGCTTATCTGGTAAGTTTCCTAAAGCTCGTTCCACCATCTATTTACTCAAGCTCGCTTGGTAGATGAGGCGTTGCTTTCCTGTCATCTCTTGCCTTAAATATTTCATATAAGTATCAAAATTTTAATTGTAATTTGCATTTTGGGCTCATCCTTTTTGCTGATAAGCATTCGTTCTGTCTTGGTGTTACGAGTAACAAATACTGGCTGGGCGTTGACAATCTGATGGATTTTGATATTTTTTTACATAATTAGAATCTTGACAGTCTTAAAATACTCCAGTACTTATTATATGTATCGTGCTGCGATAAAAGTTATATTTAGGGAGCACATGTGTTTGAGTAAAGATACCGGTTTATTACAACGGGAATTTAATGTCTCTGCGTAAAAGACTTACAATAGTCAGAGTCACGAAAGAAATCGGACTTGTGTTTCACTTTTTTTAAAAGCATATCACCCCAAACACGACGGGAGTGCCACTAGCCACATCGGGGTTACAGAGAGTGAGAGCAAGAGCAAAAAGGGGTGTTTGAGGAAAGGACATAGAGAAGGACGGGTATCAGGATCAAGGCATCAGAAGATGTCAATTGACATTATATTGGAAGATTATTAGTGTTATGGTCCAAGGTTAGGACCAAGGAAGAACAACACGAACACAAGAGTAGAAATAACAAAGATATATTAAACAGAAATAATAATACAAGATGTTGAAGGTGTTAGTATGACTGTCAGTCTGGTTTGGAGTGAACTACTATTGGCTCGACTCGCTCTGTCTCGACTCGTTCCACTTCGTTCTATTGTCTCTCTTGAGA
>OZ038515.1:62550932-62618432 GCA_964036315.1 Acanthosepion esculentum | reverse complement strand
CGAAGCAAAATTGATGAAAAGCAAAGAAAATAAATTAGTACGGGTTGTTGGCGTATAATGAAATACCGAGAGAATGTGTTAGTAAACAACAAAAAAATCTACACGAGTTAATTTAAATCAAATATAATTGAAATCAAATGAATCAAAGACCAGACTGGCAAACATGTTAACGAATGAAGAGTGTAGCGTCGACGAACCGTCTTAAGTTGACACAGAAAATAAAAAAAGATTCTTCGGCGATTCTAAATGATTGCATCTTCCTTTTTCGATAAATTTACTTGTTTCAATGTGTTTATTTTATTTCTCAGGTTGGGGAATTTTAAAGAACTAAAAATTTTTTTATCAATTTTATTGAAATCCTCTCAGTATATTCAGCATTGTTGAAGTTATCGCTAACATTTTTTGTCGAGATTTATAAAACTCTACGTTTCGTTCAAATTTCACAAACCAATCGATGAAATTTGAATGTTAAATAATAAATCGTTTAATTTCCTCCGCACCCAGATTAATGAAAATTTATTGTACGAAGGCATGCACCTTAGTAAAACCAATTGTACTTTGTACCCACCTACCTGTTTGCACTTATCAAAATATAGATTTGCTCGGTTGATGTATTGCTATTTTAGAGGATGTGACGGACGAACGGACATCATAGAATTTTATATATAGATTAAACATTTAAAATAAAATTGCAAGTGGAAAGAAATAAAAGAAAATCGATTTAATGAAACAACATTTTGAAGGAAAATACTTAAATGTTTTCTGTGGAACTAACTTTGGGTCGCTTCCTCACTGTGGTTTAATAGCAAATTTCTCTAGAAAATTCTTATTACAGATTAGGAATCTTTTATCCGAAGGTTTGACAACTGCTGAGATGAGTTGCTACAAATGGAAAATTTCAGAAAATATTGAGAAGGTTCCTCGGTGATGTGCAGTTGTTGTTCGCGATCATCACAGTGTCGGAGTTAACTCCTCCTTAATTGTCCAAACTGTTCACTAGGGCACCCTCTCCCTACACTATAAATACTGGGCGATTTATTGCCTTGTTCTCTTTTTCACTTTGCATTTCAGCGGACACATTTAAAAATGTGATATCTCTCAGAGATCCGCGTTTTCGCCCACTTGTGGGAAAACGCCATGAAACACGCATACACGTATGTACGAACCTTCACCAAAATACAAACTCTCTACGTTCACACAGAAACACAAATGTTAATGCCTATGTCCATGGTAAATTTTGTTGTTTAATACATATACTTGTTCTATACATACATACATACATACATACATACATACATACATACATACATACATATATTGGTCTTGTTTGTTTTCTTTACATCTTTGGTTGGACTCAACTTGAGTCCGCCATATTCCTGTAGTGGACCTTCTACCAGGAATAAACGCATGTGTTCCTAATTTAACAACACATAAACCCACGGCCCGCTACAACAGCAACTCTTCTGTTCGTGGATTACTTACCATGTGTTTCGTCCTCAGTAAAGATATTAATCAAAATGTCAAAAAGTCCTGCATATATATATATATATATATATATATATATATATATATATATATATATATATGTGTGTGTGTGTGTGTGTGTGTGTGTGTTTTTCTCCTCTCCCCCTTCCATATCAATATATAACTTCCGTTAAGTTAACCGATTTAATGTGTCAATGTCTTGACTTCCTCAAACAATTTAAATTTGAGAGAATAGACATTTTACATCTAACTTAATCATGTCTCTCTCTTCCTCACTTCGTTAATTTACATATGCTTAGTACTGCCCGTCACAAATGTGTAAATTTCTTTTCATTTTTCGTTTCAACCTTTGGAAGTAAAGTCTGATGATCCGCGGTCCTTTAAAGGGCTGTGGTGACATAATTTATTACATGGAACCATAAAGTGGTCTGTTTTTATTTTTATTTAATATTATATATATATATATATATATATATATATATATATATATATATATATATATATATATATTGTAAGCAGTGGTCATGTTTTTTGTACACGTACAGAAAGTATAAAACATTAATTTTACGTGAAGTTTCACCCTTTAAAAATCCGTGTGAGGATTACATCACTAGCTCATTACCTGTATCTGTATGTACAGAAAATATAAAACAACCTTCACAGTATATGTAAAAGGAAAACATACAGGAGATTTGCAGGAGATTCCGAAGACGTCTGGAGGCCGTGGTTGAAGCGAATGGCGATTTTAGTGAATGAATTTATTCTTTAGTATTTCAAGATATGTTTACCGAAATGGCACAAAAATATCAGTTAAAATGAGTTATTTTCATTTTTTTTTTGTTTTTGTTTTTGCGTAATTTAGACGACAATTTATCCATCGCACTCGGTATATAAATAAATATACATATTATCCCTCAACGGTAGCACGACTCGGAGTTTCATGCACAATGCAATCTTCAGGTGCTGCGTAGAGACTAATCGTTGCATAATTAAAATTTTAATGAAAATATCTGGTGAACGAAATGCTGGCACAGTCCATATATTATACGGAGATTACGTTTTTTTTTTAATATAAAAATATATATATTGCATTTAAAATAGACGGGGATTAATATTTTATTTTATACTAACCCAGAAGCCGCCCTTCGGGCCAACTTGAAGCTAACTCCTGGGCTTTTTGGCCTTCGACCTTTTATCTTCAGTATGCTATGTGCGTAAAGGTTATATGAATTTAGAAATAATAAAATTATTTTATCTTTATTCGACACCTTAATTCGTCATAATCTTTCTTCGTATACGCAACTGACCTCCGTAGTTTGTTTACATTTTGCGCGCATTTCTTATTTTCTTTTAAAGTCACCATTCTTTATGGTCCCTCCACATAAAGCCACTCTTAAGAGACATTAGGGACCCGAACTATGTAATAATTTGTATACAAATGTCTATTAAATACATCAAAATAACTGCCAGAATGGATTACTCACAATGCACCACTGACCCATATATATAAATAGTTGTGAAAAAATCCAACATTTGCGGCCTGATGATTGCGTCTAGCATGAAACAGCCTGTCTCCTCTGATTGTTCTATGTTCACTTATATATATATATGTGTGTGTGTGTGTGTGTGTGTGTGTGTGTGATTAAAAAAAAAGGGGTCCACATGTGCTTCTTATAAAAATAGATAGGTTAGTTAATAAAACAAGGACAAACGTAATATAATCAGTAGGATAAACGTTTATTAAATATTAACCATATGACAGAAATGAAGCATAGAGAGAAAGTTTTTATGTTCGGAATTTTCGGACACACTTGTGTCCTTCATCAATGCACCAAGGAATAAACAGAGAAATGGGAATTACTTGCTGACAGATGTTTTTGTAGATGGGGTATTTTCCAGTGTAAATTGTATTGTTAGCAAAAACCTTATCTCTGTCTGATTTCACGATATGCAAAACTTTTTATGAAAATAAACTTAATTTTAAAATTTTGATCAGTGTAACGGTGAGTAATTCCCATTTCTAATATTTTCTGTAGATGTGTGCTAGAAAAATATTAGCAACATACTTGTTTTTATTACTGTATAATTAGAAGCTATCAACTGCAATTGCGACGAAAAGAGGTTACAAGCCTTCAATAAAGAATTGTTTTTTAAACCTTTCACTCTCGTCGATAATTAAAATTAATTTTAAATGAGTTATTTAATTTTTAATCGTGTGTCATTACAGTAGTTACTACCTGCTTACTTAAGCTTGTTTATAATTCGCCGAGACCGAAAGTCGGACGTAAAGACGGACACACGTACACTGCGCTTTATTTATACAGAAGATAGAAGAAAGATTTAAAATAAACGGGGATTAATATTTATAATTTGAAATAAGCAGGGATTAAGGTTAATTATTAAAAATTATATTAAAATAGACGGACCAAAATCTATATGAAAAAAATATTAATTTTTATTTAAAGTTGGGATTATTATTTTATATTAAGCACAAAGGGAGATTACTGTTTTTTTAAATGATATAAAACGAAACGAACTAGAGAGCACGAAAGAAATTAAACATAAATAATAATAACATAAAAAATAAATAATAATAATAATATTAATAACATAAAAAAGGGGAAGGTCATAATTTACAGTACAAAATGAAGGTAGATTGACTGTTCTTTTAAAAAAAAATCAAATAATAATTTACATTAAAAATTAATGGGGATCAACGTATTTCAATGGATATTTATTTTTGTGCTTATCCGAAGCCATCAATTTATTTTCTCTTGTTTACTAAGTTAAGGTTATTTAAATGTTTTAAGATAACTAACATTTCTACAAGGCATAAATTACATCTATCACCTTTCCCATTTTAAGATTTGGTTTTTGCTACAATATCCCACGTAATAATGGGTGTATTACCACCATTCTTTAATTTTCAGAAATCTTTTGAGAGAGCAGTACTGTTTATGTATTTTACATGGACTAAAGTCATTCGATAATGGTAGAAATAATTTCCAAGAATTTTCATTGGAAGCCTATATTTGTGTGTAAAAATTTCAAATAGCGGAAAAGGACAATATGAATAAAGACAGAAGGAAAATGTATCTTAGCCGACACATTTCGTCCTCTGATAAAAATATAGTTTTAAGGTATGCTATATTTATAGGTAAAAGTTCCCAATATCAGAGATTAGAGAGAACGTAAATATAAAATATAACAGAAGACATTAATGTCAACACGCAGCAGCGACGGTGTTTCATACCTGAATGAAAGTTTCAGGCCATGTCTGTAAAGGATATCATTCCAAAGGAGAATGAACGAAGACAAGAAAAAAAAACAAAAACGGAGGGATCACTGATGAGATTCTCGACATGAAAGGAGACAGAAAACTCTGTAAAGACGGTTTGGTTTATTTTGTTTATCGGCATATAAACAACTCAATGGGTTATATTTAATGCCGACAACACTTTTAGGATAGATTCGTATGAATAGAATATTTATTCTTTGGTCTAGATTGGTTTGGTTTATTTTGTTTTACGGCATATCAACCTCAATAGGTTATTTAATGCCGACAACATTTTCAGGATAGATTCGTATGAATAGAATATTTATTCTTTGGTCTAGATTGGTTTGGTTTATTTTGTTTTACGGCATATCAACCTCAATAGGTTATTTAATGCCGACAACATTTTCAGGATAGATTCGTATGAATAGAATATTTATTCTTTGGTTTAGATTGGTTTGGTTTATTTTGTTTTACGGCATATCAACCTCAATAGGTTATTTAATGCCGACAACATTTTCAGGATAGATTCGTATGAATAGAATATTTATTCTTTGGTTTAGATTGGTTTGGTTTATTTTGTTTTACGGCATATCAACCTCAATGGGTTATTTAATAATTATTAAATTAAATCCCTGATTCCAAGACAAATTCAGTCTTGAATTGAAGAAGGCTGGTGCAAAGTTGTGCTGGTTGAAATTGGCTATACATACATAAAGTAATATTTTGCAGTGTAATATATATATATATATATATATATATATATATATATATACACACTTGCACTATACAATCATCACTACCAACAATACAGCCCCCTGTTCATTTGATCTGTGTCTATTCTTATGGTCATAGTAATTATTTCTATTTATCTCATAACTGTCTGGCTCCACTGATTTAAAGTCTCGCTATTTGTGATATTCTTCATTGCAAACCATTTCATCCAAGACAAGGATTTTAGATGACACTTCTTACTTCACTCCTTTATTTACTCCTGAATATATCTGTGTGGATTTTATAAAAAATTAATGGATGGAATTATATAAGGATTCAAATATCCAAGGTAACGTAGATTACCAAAATAAAGCATAAGTTGCCTTATATAGCAATTTCAAATAGTAACTAGCAAAAATAAAGATGGCATTATGTAAGGGTTCAAATATTCAAGGTAGCAGTTAATGTATTAATAAATTTATTACAGGAAGAACTTTAAAGTATTGCTAAAAATAAAGATTATACAGATTAGTTGAAAATACTGCTAAGAATAAATATTAAGAGAAGTTTAAAAGAATTCTAAGGATAAATATTACAAGAAGTTAAAAATAATGCTAATGATAAATATTAAGAGAAGAAGTTTAAATATAATGTTAAGGATAAATATTAAGAGAAGAAGTTTAAAAATAATGCTAAGAATAAATATTAAGAGAAGAAGCTTAAAATAATGCTAAGAATAAATATTAAAAGAAGAAGTTTAAAATAATGCTAAGGATAAATATTAATAGAAGAAGTTTAAAAATAATGCTAAGGATAAATATTAAGAGAAGAAGTTTAAAATAATGCTAAAAATAAATATTAAAAGAAGTTTTTTAAAATGATGCCAGGAATAAATATTAAGAGAAGAAGTTTAAAAATAATGCTAAGGATAAATATTAAGAGAAGAAGTTTTAAAATAATGCTAAGGATAAATATTAAGAGAAGAAGTTTTAAAATAATGCTAAGAATAAATATTAAGAGAAGAAGTTTAAAATAATGCTAAGAATAAATATTAAGAGAATGTTGAGATGTTGAGTGTTTCCACGTGAATATATGGTAATAACGAACAAACACAGTCGTAGGGAAAAATACTGGTATATTCAGAGAGGTATTTACATCAGAGAGATTAGTAGTAGAACGAACGTAGGTTTGTAGTAACAATAAGTAATAAAGTCCAACAGTATCGTCCGGTCGAAAAACGGAAGTGTAACTGATCACTACAGAAGTCTCACTCTGCACTGCACTACACTGCTACACTATTCACAGTCTCTAGAACTACTGTTCTATTTATAATAATAGAATCAGTCTATTGTGGTTGTGAAGGTGGGTGCACCCCAACAGAGAAGAAGTTTAAAATAATGCTTAGAATAAATATTAAGAGAAGTTTAAAATAATGCTAAGAATAAATATTAAGAGAAGAAGCTTAAAAATAATGCTAAGGATAAATATTAAGAGAAGAAGTTTAAAAATAAGGCTAAGGATAAATATTAAGAGAAGAAGTTTAAAATAATGCTAAGAATAAATATTAAGAGAAGATGTTTAAAAATAATGCTAAGGATAAATATTAAGAGAAGAAGCTTAAAATAATGCTAAGGATAAATATTATGAGAAGTTTAAAATGATGCTAAGGATAAATATTAAGAGAAGAAGTTTAATATAATGCTAAGGATAAATATTAAGAGAAGAAGTTTAAAATAATGCTAAGGATAAATATAAAGGAGTTTAAAATGATGCGATGGATGAATAAGAAAAGAAGTTTAAAATAATGCTAAGGATATATATTAAGAGAAGAAGCTTAAAAATAATGCTAAGCATAAATATTAAGAGAAGAAGCTTAAAAATAATGCTAAGAATAAATATTAAGAAGTTTAAAATGATGCTATGGATGAATATTAAAAGAAGTTTTAAAATAATGCTAAGAATAAATAATAAGAGAAGAAGTTTAAAATAATTCTAAGGATAAATATTAAGAGAAGAAGTTTAAAATGATGCTAAGGATAAATATTAAGAGAAGTAGTTTAAAAATAATGCTAAGGATAAATATTAAGAGAAGAAGTTTAAAAATAATGCTAAGGATAAATATTAAGAGAAGAAGTTTAAAAATAATGCTAAGGATAAATATTAAGAGAAGAAGTTTAAAATATTTCTAAGGATATATATTAAGAGAAGAAGTTTAAAAATAATGCTAAGGATAAATATTAAGAGAAGAAGTTTAAAAATAATGCTAAGGATAAATATTAAGAGAAGAAGCTTAAAAATATTGCTAAGGATGAATATTAAGAGAAGAAGTTTAAAATAATTCTAAGGATAAATATTAAGAGAAGAAGTTTAAAATAATGCTAAGGATAAATATTAAGAGAAGTAGCTTAAAAATAATGCTAAGGATAAATATTAAGAGAAGAAGTTTAAAATAATTCTAAGGATAAATATTAAGAGAAGAAGTTTAAAATAATTCTAAGGATAAATATTAAGAGAAGAAGTTTAAAAATAACGCTAAGGATAAATATTAAGAGAAGAAGCTTAAAAATAAGGCTAAGGATAAATATTAAGAGAAGAAGCTTAAAAATAATGCTATGGATAAATATTAAGAGAAGACGTTTAAAAACAATGCTAAGGATAAATATTAAGTGAAGAAGCTTAAAAATAATACTAAGGATAAATATTAAGAGAAGATGTTTAAAAAAAATGCTAAGGATAAATATTAAGAGAAGAAGCTTAAAAATAATGCTAAGGATAAATATTAAGAGAAGAAGTTTAAAATATTTCTAAGGATATATATTAAGAGAAGTTTAAAAATAATGCTAAGGATAAATATTAAGAGAAGAAGCTTATAAATAATGCTAAGGATGAATATTAAGAGAAGAAGTTTAAAAATAACGCTAAGGATAAACATTAAGAGAAGAAGCTTAAAAATAATGCGAAGGATAAATATTAAGAGAAGAAGTTTAAAAGTAATGCTAAGGATAAATATTAAGAGAAGAAGTTTAAAATAATGCTAAGCATAAATATTAAGAGAAGAAGTTTAAAATAATGCTAAGGATAAATATTAAGAGAAGTTTAAAATGATGCTAAGGATAAATATTAAGAGAAGAAGTTTAAAAATAATGCGAAGGATAAATATTAAGAGAAGAAGCTTAAAATTAATGCGAAGGATAAATATTAAGAGAAGAAGTTTAAAAGGAATTCTAAGGATAAATATTAAGAGAAGAAGTTTAAAATAATTCTACGGATAAATATTAAGAGAAGAAGCTTAAAAATAATGCTAAGGATAAATATTAAGAGAAGAAGCTTAAAAATAATGCTAAGGATAAATATTAAGAGAAGTTTAAAATGATGCTAAGGATAAATATTAAGAGAAGAAGTTTAATATAATGCTAAGGATAAATATTAAGAGAAGAAGTTTAAAATAATGCTAAGGATAAATATTAAGAAAAGAAGTTTAAAATATTTCTAAGGATATATATTAAGAGAAGAAGTTTAAAAATAATGCTAAGGATAAATATTAAGAGAAGAAGCTTAAAAATAATGCTAAGGATGAATATTAAGAAAAGAAGTTTAAAAATAACTCTAAGGATAAACATTAAGAGAAGAAGCTTAAAAATAATGCGAAGGATAAATATTAAGAGAAGAAGTTTAAAAGTAATGCTAAGGATAAATATTAAGAGAAGAAGTTTAAAATAATTCTAAGGATAAATATTAAGAGAAGAAGTTTAAAAATAATGCTAAGGATAAATATTAAGAAAAGAAGTTTAAAATAATGCTAAGGATAAATATTAAGAAAAGAAGTTTAAAATATTTCTAAGGATATATATTAAGAGAAGAAGTTTAAAAATAATGCTAAGGATAAATATTAAGAGAAGAAGCTTAAAAATAATGCTAAGGATGAATATTAAGAAAAGAAGTTTAAAAATAACTCTAAGGATAAACATTAAGAGAAGAAGCTTAAAAATAATGCGAAGGATAAATATTCAGAGAAGAAGTTTAAAAGTAATGCTAAGGATAAATATTAAGAGAAGTTTAAAATGATGCTAAGGATAAATATTAAGAGAAGTTTAAAATGATGCTAAGGATAAATATTAAGAGAAGAAGTTTAATATAATGCTAAGGATAAATATAAAGAAATTTAAAATGATGCTATGGATGAATAAGAAAAGAAGTTTAAAATAATTCTAAGAATAAATATTAAGAGAAGAAGCTTAAAAATAATGCTAAGAATAAATATTAAGAGAAGAAGTTTAAAATAATGCTAACGATAAATATTAAGAAGTATAAAATGATGCTATGGATGAATATTAAAAGAAGTTTAAAATGATGCTAAGGATAAATATTAAGAGAAGAAGCTTAAAATGATGCTAAGGATAAATATTAAGAGAAGAAGTTTAAAAATAATGCTAAGGATAAATATTAAGAGAAGAAGCTTAAAAATAATGCTAAGAATAAATATTAAGAGAAGTTTAAAATAATGCTAAGGATAAATATTAAGGGAAGAAGTTTAAAATAATGGTAAGAATATATATCAAGATAAGTTTAAAATAATGCTAGGGATAAATATTAAGAGAAGAAGCTTAAAATAATGCTATCGATAAATATTAAGAGAAGTTTAAAATAATGCTAAGAATAAATATTAAGAGAATGTTGAGATGTTGAGTGTTTCCACGTGAGTATATGGTAATAACGAACAAACACTGTCGTAGGGAAAATTACTGGTATATTCAGAGAGGTATTTACATCAGAGAGATTAGTAGTAGAACGAACGTAGGTTAGTAGTAACAATAAGTAATAGTAATAAAGTCCAACGGTATCTTCCGGTCGAGAAACAGAAGTGTAACTGATCACTACAGAAGTCTAACTCTGCACTGCACTACACTGCTAGACTACTCTACAGTCTCTAGAACTACTGTTCTATTTATAATAATAGGATCAGTCTATTGTGGTTGTGAAGTTGGGTGCACCCCAACAGAGAAGAAGTTTAAAATAATGCTAAGGATAAATATTAAGAGAAGAAGTTTAAAAATAATGCTAAGGATAAATATTAAGAGAAGAAGCTTAAAAATAATGCTAAGGATAAATATTAAGAGAAGTTTAAAAATAATGCTAAGGATAAATATTAAGAGAAGAACCTTAAAAATAATTCTAAGGATAAATATTAAGAGAAGAAGTTTAAAAATAATGCCAAGGATAAATATTAAGAGAAGAAATTTAAAAATAACGCTAAGGATAAATATTAAGAGAAGAAGCTTAAAATTAAGGCTAAGGATAAATATTAAGAGAAGAAGCTTAAAAATAATGCTATGGATAAATATTAAGAGAAGAAGTTTAAAATAATTCTAAGGATAAATATTAAGAGAAGAAGTTTAAAAATAATGCTAAGGATAAATATTAAGAAAAGAAGTTTAAAATAATGCTAAGGATAAATATTAAGAAAAGAAGTTTAAAATATTTCTAAGGATATATATTAAGAGAAGAAGTTTAAAAATAATGCTAAGGATAAATATTAAGAGAAGAAGCTTAAAAATAATGCTAAGGATGAATATTAAGAAAAGAAGTTTAAAAATAACTCTAAGGATAAACATTAAGAGAAGAAGCTTAAAAATAATGTGAAGGATAAATATTAAGAGAAGAAGTTTAAAAGTAATGCTAAGGATAAATATTAAGAGAAGTTTAAAATGATGCTAAGGATAAATATTAAGAGAAGTTTAAAATGATGCTAAGGATAAATATTAAGAGAAGAAGTTTAATATAATGCTAAGGATAAATATAAAGAAATTTAAAATGATGCTATGGATGAATAAGAAAAGAAGTTTAAAATAATTCTAAGAATAAATATTAAGAGAAGAAGCTTAAAAATAATGCTAAGAATAAATATTAAGAGAAGAAGTTTAAAATAATGCTAACGATAAATATTAAGAAGTATAAAATGATGCTATGGATGAATATTAAAAGAAGTTTAAAATGATGCTAAGGATAAATATTAAGAGAAGAAGCTTAAAATGATGCTAAGGATAAATATTAAGAGAAGAAGTTTAAAAATAATGCTAAGGATAAATATTAAGAGAAGAAGCTTAAAAATAATGCTAAGAATAAATATTAAGAGAAGAAGTTTAAAATAATGCTAAGGATAAATATTAAGGGAAGAAGTTTAAAATAATGGTAAGAATATATATCAAGATAAGTTTAAAATAATGCTAGGGATAAATATTAAGAGAAGAAGCTTAAAATAATGCTATCGATAAATATTAAGAGAAGTTTAAAATAATGCTAAGAATAAATATTAAGAGAATGTTGAGATGTTGAGTGTTTCCACGTGAGTATATGGTAATAACGAACAAACACTGTCGTAGGGAAAATTACTGGTATATTCAGAGAGGTATTTACATCAGAGAGATTAGTAGTAGAACGAACGTAGGTTAGTAGTAACAATAAGTAATAGTAATAAAGTCCAACGGTATCTTCCGGTCGAGAAACAGAAGTGTAACTGATCACTACAGAAGTCTAACTCTGCACTGCACTACACTGCTAGACTACTCTACAGTCTCTAGAACTACTGTTCTATTTATAATAATAGGATCAGTCTATTGTGGTTGTGAAGTTGGGTGCACCCCAACAGAGAAGAAGTTTAAAATAATGCTAAGGATAAATATTAAGAGAAGAAGTTTAAAAATAATGCTAAGGATAAATATTAAGAGAAGAAGCTTAAAAATAATGCTAAGGATAAATATTAAGAGAAGTTTAAAAATAATGCTAAGGATAAATATTAAGAGAAGAACCTTAAAAATAATTCTAAGGATAAATATTAAGAGAAGAAGTTTAAAAATAATGCTAAGGATAAATATTAAGAGAAGAAGTTTAAAAATAATGCTAAGGATAAATATTAAGAGAAGAAATTTAAAATAATTCTAAGGATAAATATTAAGAGAAGAAGTTTAAAAATAACGCTAAGGATAAATATTAAGAGATGAAGCTTAAAAATAATTCTAAGGATAAATATTAAGAGAAGAAGTTTAAAAATAATGCTAAGGATAAATATTAAGAGAAGAAGTTTAAAATAATGCTAAGGATAAATATTAAGAGAAGAAGTTTAAAAATAATGCAAAGGATAAATATTAAGAGAAGAAGCTTAAAAATAATGCTAAGGATAAATATTAAGAGAAGAAGTTTAAAAATAATGCTAAGGATAAATATTAAGAGAAGAAGCTTAAAAATAATGCTAAGGATAAATATTAAGAGAAGAATTTTAAAATAGTTCTAAGGATAATTATTAAGAGAAGAAGTTTAAAAATAATGCTAAGGATAAATATTAAGAGAAGAAGTTTAAAATAATTCTAAGGATATATATTAAGAGAAGAAGTTTAAATATAATGCTAAGGATAAATATTAAGAGAAGAAGTTTAAAAATAATGCAAAGGATAAATATTAAGAGAAGAAGCTTGAAAATAATGCTAAAGATAAATATTAAGAGAAGAAGTTTAAAAATAACGCTAAGGATAAATATTAAGAGAAGAAGCTTAAAAATAATGCTAAGGATAAATATTAAGAGAAGAAGTTTAATATAATGCTAAGTATAAATATTAAGAGTAGAAGTTTAATATAATGCTAAATATAAATATAAAGAAGTTGAAAATGATTCTATGGATGAATAAAAAAAGAAGTTTAAAATAATGCTAAGAATAAATATTAAGAGAAGAAGCTTAAAATAATGCTAAGGATAAATATTAAGAAGTTTAAAATGATGCTATGGATGAATATTAAAAGAAGTTTAAAATGATGCTAAGGATAAATATTAAGAGAAGAAGTTTAAAAATAATGCTAAGGATAAATATTATGAGAAGAGGCTTAAAATAATGCTATGGATAAATATTAAGAGAAGAAGTTTAAAATAATGCTAAGAATAAATATTAAGAGATGAAGCTTAAAAATAATGCTAAGGATAAATATTAAGAGAAGAAGTTTAAAAATAACGCTAAGGATAAATATTAAGAGAAGAAGCTTAAAAATAATGCTAAGGATAAATATTAAGAGAAGAAGTTTAAAATAATGCTAAGGATAAATATTAAGAGAAGAAGCTTAAAAATAATGCTAAGGATAAATATTAAGAGAAGAAGTTCAAAAATAATGCTAAGGATAAATATTAAGAGAAGAAGTTTAATATAATGCTAAGTATAAATATTAAGAGTAGAAGTTTAATATAATGCTAAATATAAATATAAAGAAGTTGAAAATGATTCTATGGATGAATAAAAAAAGAAGTTTAAAATAATGCTAAGAATAAATATTAAGAGAAGAAGCTTAAAATAATGCTAAGGATAAATATTAAGAAGTTTAAAATGATGCTATGGATGAATATTAAAAGAAGTTTAAAATGATGCTAAGGATAAATATTAAGAGAAGAAGTTTAAAAATAATGCTAAGGATAAATATTATGAGAAGCGGCTTAAAATAATGCTATGGATAAATATTAAGAGAAGAAGTTTAAAATAATGCTAAGAATAAATATTAAGAGATGAAGCTTAAAAATAATGCTAAGGATAAATATTAAGAGAAGAAGTTTAAAAATAACGCTAAGGTTAAATATTAAGAGAAGAAGCTTAAAAATAATGCTAAGGATAAATATTAAGAGAAGAAGTTTAAAATAATGCTAAGGATAAATATTAAGAGAAGAAGCTTAAAAATAATTGTAAGGATAAATATTAAGAGAAGAAGTTTAAAAATAATGCTAAGGATAAATATTAAGAGAAGAAGCTTAAAAATAATACTAAGGATAAATATTAAGAGAAGAAGTTTAAAAATAATGTTAAGGATAAATATTAAGAGAAGAAGCTTAAAAATAATGCTAAGGATAAATATTAAGAGAAGAAGTTTAAAATAATTCTAAGGATAAATATTAAGAGAAGAAGTTTAAAATAATGCTAAGGATAAATATTAAGAGAAGAAGTTTAAAAATAATGCTAAGGATAAATATTAAGGGAAGAAGTTTAAAAATAATGCTAAGGATAAATATTAAGAGAAGAAGCTTAAAAATAATGCTAAGGATAAATATTAAGAGAAGAAGTTTAAAAATAATGCTAAGGATAAATATTAAGAGAAGAAGTTTCAAATAATTCTAAGGATAAATATTAAGAGAAGAAGTTTAAAAATAATGCTAAGGATAAATATTAAGAGAAGAAGTTTAAAAATAATGCTAAGGATAAATATTAAGAGAAGAAGTTTAAAAATAATGCTAAGGATAAATATTAACAGAAGAAGTTTAAAATAATTCTAAGGATATATATTAAGAGAAGAAGTTTAAATATAATGCTAAGGATAAATATTAAGAGAAGAAGTTTAAAAATAATGCTAAGGAGAAATATTAAGAGAAGAAGCTTAAAAATAATGCTAAGAATAAATATTAAGAGAAGAAGTTTAAAATAATGCTAAGGATAAATATTAAGAGAAGAAGTTTAAAATAATGCTAAGAATATATATCAAGATAAGTTTAAAATAATGCTAAGGATAAATATTAAGAGAAGAAGCTTAAAATAATGCTATCGATAAATATTAAGAGAAGTTTAAAATAATGCTAAGAATAAATATTAAGAGAATGTTGAGATGTTGAGTCTTTCCACGTGTGTATATGGTAATAACGAACAAACACTGTCGTAGGGAAAATTACTGCTATATTCAGAGAGGTATTTACATCAGAGAGATTAGTAGTAGAACGAACGTAGGTTAGTAGTAACAATAAGTAATAGTAATAAAGTCCAATGGTATCTTCCGGTCGAGAAACGGAAGTGTAACTGATCACTACAGAAGTCTCACTCTGCACTGCACTACACTGCTACACTACTCTACAGTCTCTAGAACTACTGTTCTATTTAAAATAATAGGATCAGTCTATTGTGGTTGTGAAGTTGGGTGCACCCCAACAGAGAAGAAGTTTAAAATAATGCTAAGGATAAATATTATGAGAAGAGGCTTAAAATAATGCTATGGATAAATATTAAGAGAAGAAGTTTAAAATAATGCTAAGAATAAATATTAAGAGGAGATGCTTAAAATAATCTATGCAAACCATTTGATTAATTTTTCTTTCAAAGAATTTCAGGTATGCCTGGGTTTTCCTAATAATTTAACCTATCCTTCAAGTTATAAATGGATAATTTATACTAACTTTTTATCTTTCAATCCTCCATTCCTTAATAATACAAAACCCTTAAATCTATTCTTTATCTATATTAATTGTCTAAATACGATTTAGTGTTTATATTATCAATACATATTTGTTGTTAATGTAATTTGGTATTCCCTAGTGGGAACCTAAATTCCTTTATATATGATTAAAGGTTTTGGTCATAAATAAACTCCTCTTTCGGCCCTTCTTTTAGTTTCAATTCAACACCTCACTCTTCATATAACCCAAACTTAGGATCATAAGGTTAACATTGGGGTTGATTCCAGTGGACATTTTCCATTTTTAGAGAGATGCCTCCCAATCTCCCCTTACTACCAACTCGGGCTTTTTATCATTTTGGGCAGGTTTGGTATTTTTTCTTCAACTGCTATCTAAATTAAATCCCTGATTCCAAGACAAATTCAGTCTAGGATTGAAGAAGGCTGGCGGAAGGTTGTGCTGGTTGAAATAGGCTATGTCCGCATGAGGTAATTTTGGATTTTTTGCTGTGTTTCTCGGGCCCTGCTGGTGTTTTAGACACATGTTTCCACGAATGGACAGCAAGGCCTGCTTTATTGCGTGTGGCAAAGCCACAGTGGCAGGTAAAAGGCTATCATTGAGAGGACCAGTATGCTGCCAACTTGCTTTAATATTTGCACGCAGTCGATCCCGAGGTTCGGCCTCGGTCAAATTTTTGTATAGATTGGAAACAAAAAGGACAGACGCCAGCTCATTCAATTTGACGTTTTATTTTCCTCAGGAAGGAAAGGGAATTTTATATAAGTTGGAGTAGTGGATAGCGGCACGGATTGAAGAATTGAAGAGCCGAGTTCCAGTCGAAACCATTACATTCACTTATACGTGCTAATACCCTTGGGAAAATCTATTAATCTTATTCTCTCTCCAGCTATTACACTAAAGAAACAATCCACACTGTATAAAATTTCTTTCGTCACAGAAAGTAGATAGAAAACATTGTACGAACAGAAAATATAATAATACAAGGACAACACCCAGTTCTTGCCAATGACTGATATGGTAGAAAATCTTTGAGAAAAAAGAAAGAAACGAAAAAGAAATGAAAAAAGAAAAAAAAGAAAAAAGAAAAAAAAAGAAAAAAAAGAAAAAAAGAAAAGAAAAAAGAAAAAAGAAAAGAGAAAAAAGAAAAAAGAAAAGACAAAAGAAAAAAGAGAAAAGAAAAAAGAGAAAAGAAAAAAGAGAAAAGAAAAAAGAAATGTTAAAAGAAAGAAAATAAAAAAAAAATAAAAGGAAAACAAAACAAAAAAAAAGAAATCCCGACAGTTTATCAACAATTTTAATCCTGATGAACATAACGTAAAAAAAACTAAAAAGAAACTGGGTTTATTTTAATGTAACAAAACTTCTTTAGATAAATTTGTGCTACTTAAATAGGACAGACGGGGTTCTATAGCCTTGTATGGCAACTGGTCTAGGAGAAGGACAACTCTGAATTCAAAACCTGCGGATGGTCATTTGGGGAGTTTGAAGGGCACGTAGGCCCTTCAAAAGTGTTGTTGATTCTGCGCAAAGCCTTCACCACTATAATCAAATCATATGAGCTGTCGGTTCCTGCTTGACGCTCATACGTCGAATACGACATTATATATATATATATATATATATATATATATATATATATGACATCGTGTGTGTGTGTATATATATATATATATATATATATATATATATATATATATATGACGTTTTTGCTTCGGAGAACAAGGTGATTGTCTTTAAAATACGAATTTAAAATTTTATCTTCTGTGAGCTGCAAGACCGCCTAAAAGGTTTGATAAGAAACACGTAACTTCAATGAAAGATACTGCTGAGATAAGAGAGGATAATTTGGAAAGAGCTAATGGCGAGGGATCTATTTTAATGTAGTTTGATTACATCAAAATTCATGGTTGGTGATGCATCTTCGTAGTAGAGCATAAAACCAAAAGAGATTCAGGCAGAATTTGATAAGGATTTGTAGTCGAGCTTTTCGGTAAGGATTTGTGATAATTACCGCATGAAGACATTACGACGAAGAAAATAGAAATAAATAGAATTTAAAAAAGCAACAAAAAATACGGAACCTGAAAAAAAAATAACAATAATAAATGGAAAAGAAAGAGGCGGGAAAGAGAAACGAAAGAGTTGGGAAAGAGAAACGAAAGAGGCTGGAAATAGAAAGGAAATATAAAAAGAGGCGAGAAAGGAAAGATCGAAAGAGGCGGGAAAGAGAAAGGAAAGATCGAAAGAGGCCGGAAAGAGAAACGAAAGATCGAAAGAGGCCGGAAATCGAAAGGAAAGATCGAAAGAGGCCGGAAATCGAAAGGAAAGATCGAAAGAGGCCGGAAATCGAAAGGAAAGATCGAAAGAGGCGGGAAATAGAAAGGAAAGATCGAAAGAGGCCGGAAATCGAAAGGAAAGATCGAAAGAGGCGGGAAAGAGAAAAGAAAGATCGAAAGAGGCGGGAAATAGAAAGGAAAGATCGAAAGAGGCGGGAAATAGAAAGGAAAGATCGAAAGAGGCGGGAAAAAGAAACGAAAGATCGAAAGAGGCGGGAAAGAGAAACGAAAGATCGAAAGAGGCCGGAAATCGAAAGGAAAGATCGAAAGAGGCGGGAAATAGAAAGGAAAGATCGAAAGAGGCGGGAAATAGAAAGGAAAGATCGAAAGAGGCGGGAAATAGAAAGGAAAGATCGAAAGAGGCGGGAAATAGATACGAAAGATCGAAAGAAGCTGGAAAGAGAAACGAAAGTGTCTCAGCCACTCGCGGCAGTCAAATAAATAATTTATTCACAAAAAATTAAGCTTCTTTACAACTTCTTTAATAGCAACAGCTAAAGAGGTAATTCTCCTTGGACCAAATCCTCTGCAGGTATTTAAGAATCTGATGTTCATCGAACCTTAAATAAATGATGAATTGAATATGGAAAAAGTAACACTTGAGATAAACAACTTTGTTTCTGCTAAATCTTGATCAGATGTTATGCTGCGTCCTAGCCATAATTCGACCGCAATTGTTTATTGGAGAATTTGTTTGATCCAGCCAGTAAACAAAATGGGGAATGAAATCTTCAAAACCCTTTCTCCAATCCTGTCGTTATGCCCATATACAAATCAGCTTATCTGAAATGAATCTGTTTCCAATATATTCACGGTAACACCGGACGACATGGACGTGTTAACTGTCGTCCTTACAGTGTCCGCCAGATGCAGATAGAGACGACTAAATGCAGCTGGATAGTTGACAATATCCAACTTTCGACGCCATTTAATACCCGGGAATAACCTTCACTTTTCCCGTAATTGACCCACTTCACTCCTGGACGTGTTCTTGGCGGTTTCGTCTAATACTTCCTAGGATCAAAAACAATCCCAACGTGAGTGGTGTTGGGAACATTCGATTGGCAGGGTGAGACCCCCAGGGAGCGAACTCCAGGCTGGAGAGACGAGAAGTTGTGTTATAGAATCCCATTGATTCCTACTTCTTAATCCATTGCTGGAGAAGATGAGTTCATGCCTTCCAAAGGCCTTAGTACATAGTTGGTTCCAATCAGTATTGGAATGATTATTTATTGTTACGAAATACAACTATTGTGGCACAAGGTCAAGAGGAAGTGGAGAGAGGCTGGTCTACACTATCTATCCTAAACTTAGCTAAACCGATTCACGACCCATAATTTGCTGCATTGGAATGACAGTAAAAAACTTGCCCCTCCCCAATTTATAGGCAGAAGCACACAAATCTATGTTGGGATAGTTCCTATCCAATAAAATAGGCCAGTTCTCGGTTTCATGCGACTCTGTCCTGGTCTGTCTTGTCTTCAGGTCATAACGCTAGGCTCGTTTATCTGAATTTGCTCTTGGGTATCAACAACAATTCTTAATTTGTGAACTTTCTGCCTTGTTACTGTTTTATTTCTTAGCAAGCATGTATTGTTTGCTTGTTTTATATTATTTTTTGTCCTGTTCATTTCTTTAATTTTTCTTGCAAAATTTGTAAATTTTGTTTGTTGGACAGGTCTGTCAAATATTTTACATTTAGCAATCTACAGAAATGAAGTGAGCAAAAGATTCGTATGAAATTCGAACTCTCGACGCTGGATCCAGTTTCTGGTTTGATGACCATTACACACCATACACAACCAATTATCTATTGTATCAATTAATTAATTAATCAATTATCTAATGTATAAATTAGTAGGATATTGGGAAAATAATGTCCTTAATTAACGTAATAAAACAGTGTTTAAAATCAGCCGAACCCTTAAATCTATACATATCCGCTATCAAGTAACACGTTCATTTATGCCTTCAGGATCAAACACTAAAGCAGTCTTTGAATGCAGTTTCTACATCTGCTTTGCAACGAAATGCCTTGGTTTAGTTTGACGACGAACTACATACGGCAGCAAGGCATCTGATCGGGAGATTGGAGATTTTGACGAACCACATATTAACTGGTGTTGTTCACGGGTTCAGCTTGGCCCAGGGTGGTAGCATTTGTTATGATCCACGCTATGGGCTAATAGTGACCCCACCAAACAAAAACAAAATACTATGAAAGTATAAAAATACATTTTTTATAGTAACATTACAGCAAGGATTCCCAACGTTGGGCGCATGCCTCCCCAGTGGGACATGGTAATTTTTTGTGCATCCTTCGACTTACTGTACCAACAGAATAAGGGGGCAATTCTAGAATGAGTTATTAACAGTGAATTGTTTTCTCGTGAGCTTAAATTTCATTTTGCATTATAATTTCATGGTTAAAATGATCGAAATATATTACAGAATAAGCTTTCATTCAAATATTTAACTGTCTTTTTGTTTTTTAATTTTTCTCTTTCATGAGCGATATGGTTTTGAGATCAATTTAATGGCCTTTTAAGCTTCCTTCACGTGAATTGCAGTAACATTTTGAATATGTAATCGAATCCATTACATTCCCTTACGTGCTAATACCCTTGGGAAAGGTATGAATCCTCTTCTTCGCCCCCCAGCTATGGGTAAATAGCAGGAGAGAACTGGTTCTATAGACTTGGATGGCAACTGGTCTACCGCAGAAAGAAATTTGTTCAAACCCATTTAGATTTCGGCATTAAATAACCCATATAGGTTGTCGATATGTCACTAAACAAAATCAACCAACTTTTGGCTTGAAAAAGATCCGTCAGCTGGCTACAGGTCATTCACTAACCGAACAAAAATGGACCATTCGAATTTTGCAGATGCAGCATCGAACACTAGGAGTTTTTCGCCTTGCCAATTTACTTGAAAAAGGTTCGATATTGTTCAAATATTGACACCTTGATGTGACATTTGTTCCACTAGTGTTTTCAAACGTTGATTCTCACTTGCAGATAGATGTCATCTACGATATCGATATGCAAGACACCATTGCCACTGCAGAACTTCAGAAACCAACGCCGGACTATCCGATCACAAGTGGTTCTTTCGTTTATGCTCTGTTAATGTCGACAGCAGTTTGTGAAGCTTTATGGCCAAACTTGAATTCGTGCAAAAGGCGTAAACACATATTCGTCCTTCATGTTCATGATGAGTGGCTATGTAACATTTTAATTTAAATTCTGAAAGAGATTGATATAAAGTAAAAAGGACACTTTAATCATTAGGAATGAGTAATATATTTTTGTGCAACTATTTCGTCGTCGGCGGCATCCGTCCGTCTCGGGAGACGATGGAGTAGCGCTGTAGGTGCTAGGCAATGGAGTTACATCGCCTCTGGTGACTGTGTAGTCCCACTCTGGAGCAGCAGTCTCCCAGGCACTTGACACAGATGAAGCTGGACGACATGGAGACGGAGGCTGTCCTTGCCTTTCTCCTGGCTCTCTTTACTGCCTGCTGATCTTCCCTCGCGGCTTCTGCAGCCGTGAAGCCGTCTCTGACTGTGGCTCTCCAAAGCTGACGGTTGTCAGCCGCGGCTTCCCAGGTGTTGGGGGTCGATGTCTCGTTTGCGGGCATCCTTGAAGCGGAGCTGAGTTCTTCCAGTTGGGCGGAACCCCTCACACAGCTCTATTTAACACAATTAAAATGTCTATTATAAAATCTGTCATTATTTTCTATACAACCTAATATAATTATCAGAAATTTGATTCGCTTTTCGGTCCCGGCGTCGAAGTGCAAGATTTCGTATCGTTGCCCTTAAATCAAATATATTTCAGGACTCAATTCACTTAATGAAAACCTGAAAAGTCGTACTACGGCTTGGCTTGATAGATTGTATGATATATCAATTTTTTGTTGGTTAATATTAATGTCGAGATTTTTTTTTATTATTATACTTGAATCCAGAAGCGACATTGGACCCACGTTAATGTCGGACGCTATCAGCGCACACTCAACCGGCTTCATGTCTGGCACTATGCTCAAACAATGGTCCACATCAGGTTTTTATCTGCAAGCATCCGCCTAGAATGTCTCCTCTTTGGGTATGGCATTATCAATCTGCACCCACTAATTTCTCGGCCATGCTGACAGGACATTCATTCATATAGAACAATCAACCAATCGTAAAAGAGAATTGTTTATTTCAATCGCTTTTTTTGATGACTGAATTTTTTTTCTGTTCTTACTGTGACTACAACATTTCAGCCGATCTGTCTTTCAACGATTTTCAAATGTCAGTCAATCAGTTAAGAGCCGTGCGTGATACACTCTTGGGCGATCATGTATCTTTCGATACATGACTGACGGGACAGATTTTTTTCTTTCTCGCAGTAGGTTGCCATTTCTTTCTGCGGTAGGCTGACTGCCAACCAACTCTACAGAAACTGTCCTGCTATTCAATATGGGGGGAGGAAAGATGAATACAGATCTTTTCCAATATCCATTGCACCACGAAGTAAATTTTGAAATGTACAGTATGCAAATAATGACGGATTTTCTAAAATGAAATTAATGCCATTTTGAGCGACCCGTGTCACAAACGGAACTATTCTTAATATTGTTCGGACAACTCGATCCTTCTTATACAAGATGTTATTTCGGCCGATCCTTTCTTCTGCCTTTGTCAAACAAATTCTCTCCACTATTTTTCATATATAGTGGAAAGTCGGTTATTTGAATGACAGATTGTTCAAATAAAATTTTAAGATTCTGTATTTTAGATATTTGTACAGAATTAAAATCGGTTACAAAGAACCAATTGATTAACCGATATATTTTCTATGGCCTATTAACAGGTTATTTAAAGCTAGATAGGAATTTTTTAGACATAATTATGGATATTTAATTTTCTTAGATTTTCATTTCGCGAGCATTATTTGGGAATTTCGATTTGTCCAGTTTTGAACCCCTGGAGGTGGGGATTTAACAGACATTTCATTCCAAACCGCTAAGATGGCGTTAAGTTGCCCCCAAATTCATCTTAAAATATCCTTCATTTAAACTGGCATTTTTATATTGATATCTGGGCTCTTGGCCAACCCGGCCAATTGCTAATATTAATTAATGTGGGATATTGAAAAGCTATGAAAATAAAAGCAAAATGAAAGAGAAGCTAAATGAAATTGATTGATTTATTCATTTTATACCGCTTATCAACCCTTTGTAGGTTATTTAAATATTTTTAGATAGAAATGATTTTAAAAAATAATGATTTAGTGATAAATGGTGTTCCAATAACTTGGACCAATTATAAATGTGAATTAAATTGCTGTGGGATCCAAGGAAATCGTGGAGAACCATGATCACCTACGTCCTGAAGTGACACAGTACATAGAAGAAGATTGGAGTACAATTTACAGTAAAATAAGTTAATAGTATTTTTGTGGCTTAAATTGAATTATTATGTACATTGACGAGTTGTCCGTAAAATAAAGGGTGCTCCAATAACTTAGACCGATTTTAAATGTGAATTAAGTTTAAACATCTAATGATTTCTTTTTCTTTTTCTTTCAGATTTACAAACTTACGTCTTTGGCAATTTCAAAGAGAACCGGGGAAATCCCAACAATATATATATGGTCTGAAAAATATCAGTGTTAGGGAAAGTCGCTAAAAGGCAATGGTAAAATATCTTTTTGAATAAAATCTTTAAAGATCAATTGCCTTTTCTCTCCCGCCACCCTTTAACTATATGCCTCATTCTGATAGAATTGGTTAGTATTTTACTAACCAGAAAGCTGCTCTGGCCTGTGAAATGCCACAAGTTAATTGAAAAAACATTTTTGTATTTTTTTATAAGAACTAATTAAAACGGACTTGTTTTGTTTGCTTGTTTGACCTGGGAGTCAGTTTTCACAGGAACCCTGCAATAGTATCTGATTATCACAAATATATGAAAATCCCCAAAATAGATTAGTGAGGAAAAGGAAGTTGTAGAGAACCGTAATCACCCACGTCCGATAGGGACACGGTACATAGAAGAAGAAGAATTCATTGAAAAAATACATCTAAATACAACTTTAGTTGAAATTCCCTGGTCACATAATAAGAAAAGAGGGCTTAGAAAGTTTAACACACATAGGACATGTTGACGGCAAAAGGGACAGATGAAATAAGCGAATAACGTACTTAACAAGATTGTGTAAATGGTTGGCAGTAGCGGGGTTAGGAGAGATAGCAAAAAGACAAATATTGCTGTCTGCTTCAAGGAAATTGTGGAGAACCATGATCACCCACGTCCTGAAGCGACACAGTACATAGAAGAAGAAGATTGGAGTACAATTTACAGTAAAATAAGTTAATAGTATTTTTGTGGCTTAAATTGAATTATTATGTATATTATCGGAGTTAGCTCCTCCTCAGTTCCTTAAGCCTTCAACGGGGGTCTCTCTCCCCTGGCTATAAATACTGGCTGACCCTTCTCTCTTTTTCGACTCAGGCCTTGGGCCGCTACCTCGCACGGCGACGAGGTAAAATCGTTCTTTTTCCACTTACACCAATATGTGACCTCTCACACATACAGCGTTTCCCATATTCTGGGAACGCGCTAAGAACAATACACGTACACACGAACACTTACAACACACACACATAATTTCTCCGTACAAACTCTATGTAACTGTTCATGTCTTTGTGTAACTCGTTATTAATATATATTTGTTTACCCATGTATATCGATCTTGTTTGTTTTCTTTGACTTCTTTAAAGTCCGACATTCGCATGTAGCTGGACCCGCCAGCAGGAAAGTTTAACCTTCTGATATCTCTTCACATCTTCACCCCCACGGTCCGCTACAATATTGTTATGACGAGTTGTCCGTAAAATCAAGGGTGCTCCAATAATTTAGACCGATTTTAAATGTGAATTAAGTTTAAACATCTAATGATTTCTTTTTTTTCTTTTTCTTTCAGATTTAAAAACTTACGTCTTTGGTAATTTCAACCATGGAAAAATTAACAGTCAAACAACGAATTCAATTGGCCACCACGATCGTGCGACTTGACCGCTTTAAATTTCTTCCTTTGGAGTCATCTCAAAAGTAAGGTCTATGCCAAACAAGCCAGAAACAATTCCAAAGTCGAAAGATGAGATAATAAGGCATACTGAAGGGAATCGAGGAGCAACTATATAGCGACGTCATCAAAAATCTTTACCATCGAGTGTAGGTGTGTAGAGATAGCAAAAAGACAAATATTGCTGTCTGCTTCAAGGAAATCGTGGAGAACCATGATCCCCTACGTCCCGAAGCGACACAGTACATAGAAGAAGATTGGAGTACAATTTACAGTAAAATAAGTTAATATTATTTTTTGCGGCTTAAACTTTTTCTTTTCGAATTACATGTGCTATCCACTTTTGATGTTCCTGCTGTTGAAAGTCCTCATGTAATGTGGTTCCTGTTATTTGGTAAAGCCTTTTCTTTATGTTTCTGTAGCGTCAGTCCACAAGGTGTAAATAAGTATTATCCTCGTTAAAACCTCTATGATTTTTTTTCTTTTTCTTTCAGATTTATCAACTTAAATCTTTGGCAGTTTCAACCACGGAAAGATTAACAATTTAACAACGTCTTAAAGTTATCGAAGCCTGTTACGGAAATGGATGTTTAAACCGAATTTGAATGAGAAGTTCATAGGTCGCATCATCTCTTGAAACAGCGAATTCAATTGGCCACCACGATCGTGCGACTTGACCCCTTTAAATTTCTTCCTTTGGAGTCATCTCAAAAGTAAGGTCTATGCCAACAAGCCAGCAACAAGTCAAAAGTCGGAGGATGAGATAATAAGGCATATTGGTGAGATCGAGGAGCAACTATATAGAGACGTCATCAAAAATCTTTACCATCGAGTGTAGGTGTGGCAGACATTTGGGCGATATTATTTTTTACACATAATTGCCGTGACTTAAATAACATGAATCAATAGAGAAATAAACAAATTTTCACCAATAACACTGATTTATTTCCTGCTGACTTTGATCCGTCTTAATGAAACACCCTTATATATAACCCTTCTTAATGAAACACCCTTTACAAGTCTTATTATTTAACCAATAGCTGGTGGAGAAAAGAGGATTCATACCTTTCCCAGGGGCATTTGTGCGTAATTGAATTGGAACTCGGCTCTCTGAGTAACAAACCCGATGCATTATCCATTACATCACCCGCTATTCCCAAACGGTCACCAGTCTAGGTACTGACCAGGCTTGATGTTGCTTAACTTCGGTGATCGTACGGGAATCGGTGTTTTAAAGTGATGTGACCATAAGCCTTTTTTTTTCTGATACCAATTTGGGGAAGACAAAGCGGTCGGCTTGACACTGGACCGATTTAAACTGTACTGAAACAACTTTAACGTATAATAAAAGGAAAAAGAAAAATACCTGCCAATTATGATCGCAATGAACTTCATTTAAATAACCTTAGAGCCTTCGACGAACATCGTACATTTCCGGTTCATGTACGTCAATATATTTCTTTTAATCGCTATCTCACGATTTCTTCAAGTTAAAGACACAGAACGTAATTTTATTTTTGAAATGAAATCACGGATTTTTAAACAATATTCCGTACTTTCACTCATTTTATCAACTGAAAACAAGCCATTTTTAAAACTAATATTCACCCAGCATGTAGCCAAGTGGTTAGAACTTTTGCATTCTGACCATGAGACCAGGGTTCAAATCTCATCATGGTCGGAAATGGTTTGGAAAGTGCCTGAAAACCATACCACGGTTTGACCCAAGCCTTGTTAGTGAAAGTGGATAGACGGAACTCTTGGGAGCCGTCGATTGCTGTGCTAGCATGAAGTCACAAGTCATCGTGGCCGAGGGATTGAGCGTGCTGGTCTTGTTCAAATTGTTGAACACCCTCTTTCCCAGAAACCGTAATTAAGTTCTGCTAAGCATATTTGCAGTATAAACCACAGGTGGGCTCTGTGGGTGTTGAATAAACATAAATGTGCCTGAACAAGCGTCTGCAATAGGGATTAGCTAGCCACCCTAGTAGACGGGTCTCCTCGAATATGAGTAGCCAACTATAGTCACCCAGTACAAGGCTTGAGAGTCAGTTAAGGTAGAGGATTACTTAAGGAATATTGTTGGATGGTGGAGTCGCTTTTGACGGCTTATCAACCCTTTGCAGATTATTTAAAGCCAGAAAATATTTTAGATTGTAAGAATTACTTTTTCTTGTGGGTTATGTAATAATTGAAAGATTTGGTTATTTAATAAGGAAAGATAAGGTTATGTAATAATTGAAAGATTTGGTTATTTAATAATGAAAGATAAGGTTATGTAATAATCGAAAGATTTGGTTAATTAATAATGAAAGATGAGGTTATGTAATAATCGAAAGAATTGGTTATTTAATAATGAAAGATAAGGTTATGTAATAATTGAAAGATTTGTGTGATATGATTGTAATAGGACTTGGAAGATAAGGTAAAGATTGACTCTTGACTTGAAGGGATTAAGACTGGCGTTTAAGGAAGTCAATTCGACAACACAGGGAATTAAAAAAAAAAATCCGGAACTTCTTCCTTACAATTGGAATACGGATGGAATAAGCGAGCCTCGTCTATGTGAATGTATCGTGGCATGTCTTAGCTGTAAAGGACTCTAATCTGTTTTTTTTTATGTGTTCAACATGGCTTTCCTTTCTAAGACTGAATTTGTTAAGCGAACAAGAAAATTATCCGAACGCACTAATCACGTACAGGTAATTAATGTTCCGTTAGATAACGAAGTTAGTCCCGTTCTTAGACCAATTACGGACGTTAAATATTCCCACTACATCCCATTTCATGCGCTGGTTGAATTATCTGAACAGTGTGTTTTAACAGAGGACGAAAAGTGTGATACTGAAATCTGAAGGCGTATTGTGATAGTTTCCGGAAATAATCTTTGGCTAAGCAGAGAATTAAGAAACAGAAAAAAAAATCTCTAGAAACACGAACTAAACTGTTACAAGATATCTGTCCTCCTGTACGGCAGTGAGAGCTGGACGATCTCGTCAAAGATGGAAGAACTTGATGCAACAGAAATGTGGTTTTACAGAAGGATGCTGAGAATACCATGGGCCGAACATGTGAGCTTCGACAAAGTTTTAGAGAAAATGGAAACCAAAAAGGAAGATTAAATGAAGCGGTGAGCGCAAAATTTCCTGAAGACTATTCAGGTTGACTGAAAACTGAAGAAGCCCGGAGAGCACAGCGGCCGAAATGTTATGATAACAAAGATGATGGTATTATTCCGCCTATAACTAATGTAAATAATTGGAACTCCTCGTTGAAGAAATTCAGTTAGAAATATCCTATTTAGTGTGTTGAATGAGCAGTATGTTAGCAGATTCTTTCAAACTACTTTCATCAATCTTTTCCTTCAATGTCCTTCACTACCTACTGACGTAATTCCATAAACCAAGTGATAAAGTGAAAGACAAGTAAAGTAGCCCGAACGGGAAAATATTCCGCTATCGATTCCTAGGAAATTCATGACTTGAAAATATTATCAAAGATAACGATGTGAAGGGGGTTTGTAGGAATATTACTATTGTTACAAATTAATAAAATAATTATAATGAAAATTATTCGGACTATCATCCTCATCTTTGTTGCCATATTTATCACAACGTTTCGGACGTTGTACACTCCGGCCTTCTTCAGGTGGTTGCAATGTCGAACTGATATAGTTAACTATTAAGAGCAATACTTTTTTTGAAAAATTATTACCAGCAATGTAATTTTGAAGGAAAAAAATTAACAGAAACAGATTTTTTACAAAACAAAATATTAACAGCAATAAAGAATTTTGTCGGCATTGAGTTTTCCTCAGGGTTGGTGTGCCATGGGCGAAAATAAACCAAACCAATCTAAACCAAAGAATACATATTCTGTTCATACGAATCTATCCTGAAAATGTTGTCTGCATTAAATAACCCATTGAAGTTGATATGCCGTAAAACAAAATAAACCAAACCAATCTAAACCAAAAAATACATATTCTATTCATACGAATCTATCCTAAAAATGTTGTCGGCATTAAATAACCCATTGAGGTTGATATGCCGTAAAACAAAATAAACCAAACCAATCTAAACCAAAGAATACATATTCTATTCATACGAATCTATCCTAAAAATGTTGTCGGCATTAAATAACCCATTGAGGTTGATATGCCGTAAAACAAAATAAACCAAACCAATCTAAACCAAAGAATACATATTCTATTCATACGAATCTATCCTAAAAATGTTGTCGGCATTAAATAACCCATTGAGGTTGATATGCCGTAAAACAAAATAAACCAAACCAATCTAAACCAAAGAATACATATTCTATTCATACGAATCTATCCTAAAAATGTTGTCGGCATTAAATAACCCATTGAGGTTGATATGCCGTAAAACAAAATAAACCAAACCAATCTAAACCAAAGAATACATATTCTATTCATACGAATCTATCCTAAAAATGATGTCGGCATTAAATAACCCATTGAGGTTGATAAGCCGTAAAACAAAATAAACCAAACCAATCTTAATAGTATATTTTGTCATATTCTTTAAGTCTCAGTAACACCTTGCATCTTAGTTGCTTTGTCTTTTTGGGGGATGGCTTGATTGACTGACTTATTTTTTGAAGGCTTATAAACCGTTTGCGGATTAAAGCTGAACATATTTTGGATTACAAGATATTTTTTTGAGTGATTATCGCATTAACGAATTTTTTAGAATAAAAATTATTTTTCTGAATACAAGCCCTACTACTTAACCCATATCAGAGAGGAGTACTTGGATTTATTCATTTCACAAGAGTATTTGCGCGTCAGTGATTGCAACGAACTGATCTGAATTCGGAGATAGGTAAATATTGGTCGTTTTTATTTGAGTTTGTAATCAATTACGTGATAATAAACCTCCGTTTTTGTGTGTGATGGGAGTAGCAGGGTATTGTGAGATTCATCCGGCCTGACAAACCTCATAATTTTGCTAAGAATTTTATTGCCAGTGTCAAAGGTTTGAACGTCATTTCGAGAGAAATTAATTACAGCTCTGTGTGAATTACGAGATGTAAAGCGAAAATAAACAAAAGGAAGGTAAAAGCTTTTTTTTTTTCCGAGTTGGCAATCATTTATATCTGCCGCTAAATAAATTATCAGCAAAAGGTTGAAATTGAATTCAAACACTCAACAATAGTATACATGAAAGAAAGACGGGAAAACTTAAGTGGTGGTTTCAAATAAAGTAGCACTAAGTATTTGTCTGTTTCTGAGATGAAATATTTTAATCATTTACACTATTTACATTGTTCGAACTGCTGTTCTTATCTTTGTTGCCATGTTCACGACGTTTCGGCCCTTGTACGCTCCGGCCTTCTTCAAGATCTGTCTATATTTCTGAGATGAGGTATTTTAATTATTTGCAGTATTTACACTGTTCGAACAGCTTCCCTCATCTTTATTGTCATATTCACGACGTTTCGGTCCTTGTACGCTCTGGCCCTCTTCAGGATCTGTCTATATTTCTAAGATGAGGTATTTTAATTGTTTACACAATTTACATTGTTCGAACTGCTTCCCTCAACTTTATTGTCATATTCACGACGTTTCGGCGCTTGTACGTTCCGTCCTACTTCAGGATCTGTGTATATTTCTGAGATGAGGGACTTTAATTATTTGCAGTATTTACATTGTTCGGACTGTGCTCCACATGTTGTCATATACACGACGTTTCGGCACTTGTACGCTCTGGCCTTCTTCAGGATCTGTCTATATTTTTGAGATGAGATATATTAATTACTTGCCTTCTTCGGGAATTGTCTATATATCTGCGATGAAGTATTTTAATTATTTGCAGTATTTACATTGTTCGGAATCCTGTCCTCATCTTTGTTGCCATATTCACAACGTTTCGGCCCTTGTACGCTCCGGCCATCTTCAGGATCTGTCTATATTTCTGAGATGAGGTACTTTAATTTTTTGCAGTATTTACATTGTTCGGACTGTGCTCCACATGTTGTCATATTCACGACGTTTCGGCACTTGTACGCTCTGGCCTTCTTCAGGATCTGTCTATATTTCTAAGATGAGGTATTTTAATTATTTACACTATTTGCATTGTTCGAACTGCAGTCCTAATCTTTGTCGCCATATTCACAACGTTTCGGCCCTTGTACGCTCCGGCCTTCTTCAGGATCTATCTATATTTCTGAGATGAGATATTTTAATTATTTGCTGTATTTACATTGTTTGGACATTTGTCCACATCTTGTCATATTCACGACGTTTCGGCCCTTGTACGCTCTGGCTTTCTTCAGGATCTGTCTATATTTCTAAGATGAGGTATTTTAATTATTTACACTATTTGCATTGTTCGAACTGCTGTCCTCATCTTTGTTGCCATATTCACGACGTTTCGGCCTTTGTACGCTCCGGCCTTCTTCAGGATCTATCTATATTTCTGAGATGAGATATTTTAATTACTTGCTGTATTTACATTGTTTGGACATTTGTCCACATCTTGTCATATTCACGACGTTTCGGCCCTTGTACGCTCTGGCCTTCTTCAGGAATTGTCTGTATATCTGCGATGAAGTATTTTAATTATTTGCAGTATTTACATTGTTCGGACTCCTGCCCTTATCTTTGTTGTCATATTCACGACGTGTCTAAGCATATACAACTACGATGGATATGTTAAAAGTCTCCCCCATTTCAGTTTTACTCCATGAATTCTATGAGATACTTGATAGCATCTACGAACATATTTCTTCATGTCTTGGTTAAGTACGTTCTGCTCCCCTTTGATCTTTATCTCCGCTGTGCATATATATCCCTGTGCCTATTTGCCCATAGCTGTGACCCTAACAGGTGTTACCACCCCGGGTCAGGGTGGACCTGTGAACACCTGCAATTAAGAGGTGGTTCCACGCTCTTCAAAACCTCCTGATTAGAGGGCTAGCTGGACGTAGTTTATCGTCTTACCCAGGACGGATACTATTAAGAACAAAAGGCACTAAAAAAAATAAGAATTAAGATAATTGACACTGATCTTTGAAAATTTAAATGCAATGTTGACAGGGAAGCAAGAAGCCGGAAGCTGTTTGATTAATTCCTCTTAGTAACTAATCTACAGAACTACAGAACCCATTTCACGAAGTATTCTACACATTTTGTCCTTCTTGACTCACTCAATTCCAGCTTTTTAAAAGATCTGAGCACTGTCAAAAGTGTTTTTTCGCCATAACTCGCTTTAGTTTACGTTCATCTCGAGGAAGCAAGTTCTTAAAGCATTTTCCTTTGCTTCGAGTTCGGCCTTCTTATCGTACGATGATCTCTAAAAAAACCCTTAGATATCTCCGATGTGGACATTCCCTCCCTCAATAACTGTTATTTTCTGTTTTGCCATAGTTGTTAGATCCTTTCCTCTACCCATGTTTCAACATATATTTTGGACAAAAAGGGCACCTCGAGGCGGTGTAATGGTTAGCAAGCTAGTCTTGCTAGAGCAATTACGACTGAGTAGTGAGTTCCATCCTCACTAGGTGTCCCATGCGTTCGGCCTTGTGCCACATCTAAGCTATACTTGGAAAATTACTATATTTTGGACAAAAAGAGAAAAAAGTTTTTATTAGCTTTCAGAGATCTTAAGCTAATATTAGTTTAATCTGCATACTAATTTCAGTCAGTCGTTAATTTAAAAAATAGCAGGGAATTTAATTCAATATTTTACTAAGGGTGGAAGTGGACGAGTTTAAATTTGACAAATATTGGTTCAGAAGTTTTTGCGATATTTGATTTGCATAATAATTTCAGACAGTGTGTGTGTGTGTGTCCATATATATATATATATTTTGTCATCCACAGACAGACTGTTTCGCTGTTTCACAGCTCATCATCTTTGTGAAGAATTCCTTTCACATCAAAGAAACAAATCAGCATCGTCTTGACATCGGACTTCACTTGACGCGCTTTTTTGGGTCGTGGTGACGTTGGATGCTTCCACTGACTTGATTGCTGCTTCGATTCCGGGTCTTAGCCATAGCACCAGCTTTTGTCACCAGTGATGGCCTTCGAAAAAAGGTCTGGATCAACTTCCAACTGTTCTTTCAGTTTACGGCAAGCATCCATTCGGGACTGCTTTTGATTGTCCGTGAGCAAACGAGGCACCATTTTCGCTGCAACTCTCTTCATTATCAATTCCTCAGTCAAAATTCGTTGACATGAACTCCAGGACACAATAGTCAAATCAAAAAGTTCATCAATTATTCGGCGAGGGTCTTCCAAGATCATTTCATGCATTTTCATGATGCTTTCAACTGTTCGGGAGGTTGAAGGTCGCCCTGAACGAGGCTGGTCATCCAGTGACAATTGACAATTCCTGAAGCGTGCAAACCACTCATAAACTTGTATTTTACACATGGCAGCATCCTTGTAAGCTGTTTTAAGCATGACAACTGTTTCGGTTGCTGTTTTCCCAGCAAAAAAAACAGAATTTCACAGCAGCACGCTGCTCCTTCCTTTCAGCTATGGTAAAAAGAGACGAAAATGTGTGAAGCACTTCAAAACAAATGTGAACCACGGAGCTGTACGTCTTCCCACGATGACACCAGTTAGCACACTGATGACTGAAGGTTGCTTCAAGTGGTATCTAGTGGTGGAAGGCCGAACTACTACTGGCTTGTCACACAGAAAACGATTCCGGTTACTTTTGGGTCTCCCCTCATATATATATATATATATATATATATATATATATATATATATATATGAGAGAGAGAGAGAGAGAGAGAGGGATAGATTTTAGGAAACACACACACGTATATTTTCTTTATTGAAATTGGAGTATATCTGAGTAGCGAAATTAGATCAGAGCATTTTGTTTACTGATGGGAAGTCTGATCTAGAGCAGAAGTTGTACCCGTTGGATCTGGGTCATTAGAAGACAATGAAAATGGTCAAAATAATTTTTATCGGTTAAAAATTGAAATAGAGCTTAGTAATCTATAAGGAACTTTGGAATTCACATGAAGCAGCCAGAACCCCGTGATAATCGCATGCGAAATAGTACGGCCAAGGGTCGTTTATGATCAGCCGGGTTTTTCTATATAAACGCGTAGTTATGCTGAGAAAGAGCGAGACTGGAGAAGAGAATTAGCCCGGGCAAGAGTTGGGCTAGAGACAATGGAGAGTCGAGTTGGAGACTCGAGGAGGAGAGGAAGTGACGTCAGAGATTGGAACGAAGTGTCCGCTAACATGTACAGTTGATATAAGTACCGCTGCTTCTGCTACCACGAATATTACTACTACTGTTACTACTGCTGAGGAGGAAGCCACTATAAACTTTTAGCCGCGCACAGAAATCTTATCCCTCCATCGCAAGAGTTGTATATCATTTTGAGACGATTTCACAACAAGTTAATCACAATACACACTGTCTCTGTCTAGAATCCAGTGTATGAGTTTTTACGTCAAATACTTTTTCTTTTCTGTAACCCGTTTCTTATCTATACTATTCTTTTCTGCTATATAAAAAAACATTAACAATTCAACCATTGAATAGTTGTTTGTCCGGCTTTCTGCAGGTATATTTTTTTGGTTCATTATGAATTTCTTAGCACAGACTCTTCAGCTGTGTCTACATCTGCAGTCGACCGTGAATGGATGAACATCCCTTCTGCTTTCTGGATCAAACCAAACACAACGTGGGCAGGAAGCAGGATTAAACCAGTGGACCGGTCGAATGATCTACGGATGCTCAAGGGACTTACGGCCACTGCCTTAAGTTCAGTTAGGACCGAGTAGACACCTCAACCCAGAGTAAGACGTCGGAGGTTGAGGGGCTAGAGCGAAAGTGTGTATATATATATATATATATATATATATATATATATATAGAGAGAGAGAGAGAGAGAGCGAGCGAGCGAGATACTTGTGTGTGTGTGTGTGTGTGTGTGTGTGTGTGTATGTGTGTGGTACAGAGAATGAATGTGCATGTGTGTGCATGTGCGTGAGATTCCAAGCACCTGAAGAAGGCCGGAGCGTACAACGGCCGAATAATGTAAATAGTGTAATTTTTTTTTTTATCTCGACTCCGTTTTTTATATTTTTTGAAACTGAAAGAGTAAAATGGAAATTTTACTGAACAATTTAGCTATATATATATATATATATATATATATATATATATATATAAGCAAATGTGTGGATGTAGACAGAATAACAAAAACAAAGTAAAAACAGTAAACTCACATATTCGGATTTTGCTTTGTCTTTTCCACATTTTCATCATATATATATATATATATATATATATATATATATATATATATTAAGCATTTCACCCCAAGCAAGGCAGAATTGCCACTAGCATGCAAGGGGTTGCAAATGATTGAGAACAAGAGTAAAGAGGCGTGTTTGGGGAGAGGATAAAGAAAAGGACCGGTAACAAGATCAACGCATCAGAAGATGTCGATTGACATTACACTTGAATATTTGATGATTAGAGGGAAGTAAATAAGAGGAAGAGAATTCCACAGACGGAAAGTGCAAGAGAAGAAGCTGTTTGAGTTGAAGATACGGTTACATTTAACCGTTTCGACAGTGAAAGGGTGGGACCAAGATGCCAAACCAGTAAATCGCTTAAATTCATGCAGTTTGGGAACCAGAGAAAGCAACTCGCTGGAACAGTTGTCATGAAAATACTTATAGAAGCGACAGAGAGAAGCCACGGTACGTCTGTGAGAAAGCGACTGTAGACTAGATGCCAGATCAGGACCTATCACATTGCATATCCGTCTCTGGATTTTCTCGAGGACCTCGAGACTTACAGCGAGGTCACCAAACCATATATGACAGCAATATTCCATGCAAGGACGGATATTTTGACGTCATTATACAGTGAAGTAGTTTTAGTGTGATTTTCAATAAACAATGCAAATTTAAAACATTTTGTCTTATAATTTGTACCCAGCAGTATTATGGTGTTATATACATTTTTAACTATTTTTAGTTTTTATTAATTTTGATCTGACAAATCTTATTCATTAAGTAGCCATTTTTGTAATCTTAAAAAAAATTATTTTTAGTTTTTACTTATTGAATACAGTAAAAAAAAAATTGCATATTTTACTTGTGGTGATTTCTGCCTTTAACAATTAAGGTAGGCAGTTCATATAATTTATGAAGCATTAGAGCAAGTCTAGTTTGGAACCGTGATATTGCACTCAATTTGAAAGCTGAGGTTTCACTTGATAAAGACAAAATTTTTTCAAAATCCTTACCGTTTTTTCAGGAAATGAGTTTAAATATTAAGTTTAGGTTCAAAATCATAGCATTGGAATTTCATTCCAGTGATCAGAGAAATCCCCACAGCGCAGCCTTATAAAATTTATAATTGACTGAAGCTTTACAAATTGTTTATGAACAAGATCAATGGCACAAGCACATTATTATTAAATCATTTTGCCATCAAATAAGACCTTCATTTACTTCTAAGGGAAATTATACTGAACAATTTAACTATATTATGATGTAATATCTTATACAGTGCTGTAGTTTTAGTGTTATTTTCAATAAACAATGCAAGTTTAAAACATTTTCTTATAATTTGTGCCAAGCAGTAATACGGCGTTATATACACTTTTATCTATTATTTGTTTTTATTAATTATAATGTAACAAATCTTACTTATCGAGTAGTCATTTTTATAATCTTTTACAATTAAAAAATGTATATTTTGCTTGTTATGATGAATAATCAGAATTCTGGTTTGGATAAATTTTCCATTCAATTTATCTCATAAAAAAAGATATTAACTTTATTTGGATTTATTTTTGAAATAGTAAAATTCTGAAGTCAGTTTGTAAGCAAAAACCTGCAGAAATTAGTTACTCCTGTACATTTTTTTTCTTCAAAACTAAATGCCCACAAACTAGTAAAAGCTCTGTATCGAATGTTTGGTATTGTTATCATATCAAAACCTGGTTTTCACACCGAGCGCAACCTGCCCTATTTTTGGTGAGTCAGTTTCATAAGCGGCATTGTCCTCCTCGCGTTGAATAATTTAAAAAAATTCTTCGTTTTCAGAGTTAGAAAACAAGAGCCGGAAACATTTTGTAACATTCTATTTGAGGATTTTTTTTCTTTCGTCACGATTTCGATAATTAACTTTGTTATTTCAATGGCTTTGGATTTTAGAATGTCAGGTATTGGCTATTTTTTTTACACCGTAAATGAGTAATTCTAATTAAAATTTACTTAAAATTAGTTCATTTTTGGAAGAAAGTCATGATTTATCGATGCGGTTAGATTTCTTCAAGATTTTTTCAGGGTACTATACTAATAATTTGTTGCAGGCTAATATCTACTATTAGGGAATTGTGCCAGGGTACGCTACTACCACTAAAGTCTACAAACGAGAATCTGCACCACAGTAACTGGCTGCGGTTACCCGGTTACAACAACCAAGAACTGTGTGAAGGTACACAGCAGCGGCTACCAAGAATCTGTGCTAGAGTGTCCATACATTGAATATTGCTGTCACAGCTGGTCTGGTGCTTCTATATAATTAAATATTCTTGATAAAATACAAAGAATCTGCAATAATATTGGTACTAACCCGGTGTTTCGGCTTCAGTTATTTTTTCACCGCCATAACGTCTCCTCCATCTGCTTTTTCTCTAAATATTTTCATGCTAATTTTTATGAGGAGCTTTCCTGCTTAAGGATTGTGGGGGATTTTATTACTGGCATTATTTTGTTTAGTTTCTTGTAAATAGATTTGTATTCATATAGTAAATACAAATTGAGGCTAGTTTTTAATTGTTCTTTTTTATTCCCTCTCTAGACAATGAATTGTGCATATGGGGACTAGTTAGGATTTTCATAGAGACAATGAGGTATTACGGTGGATGTAGTAAGAAAGGGAAGTAAGAATGCGATGTTTTGGTGTTAGGAATATTGTTTGTATGTTTGGTTTAGTGTTTGTGGCTAACTAAGTTTAATATTAAGATAGAAGAAGACTGTTCTTTTCCTCCTTCCTCATTTTTGGCCTTGTGCCACAGTTCTGTACATAGCAGAATAAATATAGCTTTCTTGTTTGGTGTGTAGACTTTATAAATTTAAGCGCAGTACTAGATTGTCGGCTCGGTCTCATCATCTTACAGTTGAAATTGCTAGATGTAACCGTAAGTTCTATGCTAACAGTTTCTTCTCACGCACTTCCCAGTTTTGGAACTCTCTTCCCGCTTCTTACTTTCTAGTTAATTTTCCTCTTCAAAAATTTTAATTTGATGGCAGTCGACTTCTGTCTTAATTCCTCATCTTTTATTGTCCTTTATTCGTAATAATATTTTCTTTTACTCATATTTTCTCACACTCAGTAATCCATTGCGTCTCAGTGGCTTTATTACCTTGCTTGTGGTGAAATGATTACAAGAAAATAAGATGGGGGCATTCACAGCTGCGGATACGCGGCTACCACCAGTCTGCTCTAGGTTACGCGCCTACCACCAGTCTGCGCTAGGGTACGCGGCTAGTAAGCAATGTCGACCATCATTATTAATTTCCCACTAGTTTAATTTCATTTTTGTAGAGAAAGTATAGTCAATGATAATTATTATTCTTTTTTTTTAGTACTTACTTTCAGTTTCAGTTTATATTTGAAGAAGCATTGTCATTTTTTTGTTTTACTAATATTTGCTTTAACCATAAAATATAAGAAAGAATTGAAGACAAAACTTGAATTTAAAAAACGGGGCTTTGGGAACAAGGCTACGACTATAAAAGGCCCGTTTAGGATCGAACTCACTATTAATGATCTGCAAGTCAAGCTTGCAAACTACAACAGCACCACAGGGCACCAGACAACGTCACCTCAGCCAGCACAGATAGATCGTGTTGTTTGTGAACAAATGAACAAAAAAGAGCCTACATCTATCAAGGTAGAGAACATTTTGAGCAAATAATTTAAAATGACAATAAATATGAAACAGATTTCTTGAGGGCTTCGTCAGTAATGGCCGAAGGGGTTGATTAAAGGAGCCGTTTTCTAAAGCTGTAAACAACTCTAGATTCGTTTCAAAGGCTATCTTTTTGTTCTGTTTTCTGTTAATGAACGAGATGATCTAGAGTTTTCTTTTCTATGTTGACGTGAGCGATCATGACTCTCCAGAACTTCTTATCTTGTGTAGCTCTTAATGTATTTAAAAAAAAATCCTTTCCACCCGCCATTTAAATAAGCTTCTTAGGTAGATTACTGTTTTTCTTCTGTGCCGCTCGCCTTCATTAGGTCTTTTGAGTATCAAACCCCTCTTTCCTCATTGTCTCAAAATGATCTGATTTATATCCGATTTTAATTAAAAATATTCTCATTTTTTTTTTATTTTACTTAAAACTTCCACGTTGCTCACATTCATTGTCGATGACGTTCTCAGCATTTCTTTTGTAGATCTACATCTGCTGCCTAATCACTCCTTTTCATATGATGTAGACTGTTCTAGTGCCACGTGCCATGTTTGATAGCTGTCAGTTACCAGTTATCTCCTGTTAATTCCCCTCTGAAAGTTCTCCACTGCCATAACCGGATATTGAACTTACACTCTTTCGGTCCTGTCACTGGATCTTAACCAACACCGTTATCCACTGTGCCATGTGTCCTTGAGGACATCTGTGTATGAATTTCTGGGTAATATAAACCTCATGTCTTCAGCAACAACCATTTTTTTACCAGTGCTCATATTGGGTTGAAGAGTTCAATTCGACATTCCAACCACCTGAAGATTAGAGTTTAGGAGGATTGATATTATGCAGCATTTCAGCTCACTTTTTTGTTTCTAAGACGAAGTTTTCCTGTTTCTTAATAATTTAAATACATTGAATTAATAGCTTCACTTACCGCAAGGAAAGTTGGTTCTCTGTGTCGTGCCAGAAAGTTTTTCTCCTCTGAGTCCATCCTTCAAATCTATAAATCAACCATCCGTCCTTGCATAGAATATTGCTGTCATATATGGCCTGGTACCCCCGCTCTAAGTCTCGAGGTCCTCGACAAAAATCCAGAGAAGAATATGCAAGATGATAGGTCCTGATCTGGCATCTAGTCTACAATCACTATCATACACAGACGTGCCGTGGCCTCCCTCTGTCTCTTCTACAAGTATTTTCACGGCAACTGTTCCGACGAGCTACTTTTGTTGGTTCCTTGATGAATTCATTTTAAGCGAGGTACTAGGCTGGCATCTCGGTCCCACCCTTTCACTGTCAAAACTGTTAAATGTAACCATCTCTTCTACTCAAACAGCTTCTTCTCTCGCACTTTCCCGTCTGTGGAACTCCCTTCCCCTTATTTGCTTCCCGATGACTATAATCTTCAAATATTCAAGTGTAATGTCCATCGACATCTGACACATGAGCTTGTTTCCCGTCCTTCTGTTTATCTTCCCCGCCCCCAAACATGCCTCTTTACTCTTGTTTTCAATCCTCTATAACCCCTTTCGTGCTAGTGGCACTCACTCCTGCCTTGCTTGGGGTGAATGTATTATAACCCCACCCCCCAAAAAAACTTTGTTTAGCTTTTGAAAACTTTCGCTCGTCAAATGGTAAAAGAGTAAAGAAATGCCAACTGTTAATCCACAATCTAGATTTGCAAAAACTAATTCGAAAATGAAAAAAAAAAAAAAATCTAAAAATTAAATTTGTGCCCGCCGACAGAGTTCGAAACGGTGTTCTCCTTTGTAGGAGAGACCAGCGTTTGATCCGGCAAGTTATAGTCAGCTCGGCCACAGCTGAGCAAAGTTCTAGTCACCCCTTTTAAGTGATACACATCCTTACATTCAGGTTTTCACGAAAGCCTACTCAACTTCGTATCCGTCATGCAGACGAAAAGAATTAATGAAAATGCTCTCTTGGTTTCTCTCACATGAAATGGAATGATTATATTGAAACGACTGCTAAGTCTGCTGCTAGGAAAGTCGGTTCGATGTCTTACTAACCAATTTTTATAGCCAAAATCTATCTGATACATTTGTCAGTCAACTATCCGTCTGTGTATCGAATACTGATGCTACATCTTGTCTAGTGCCTTTGCTATAAGTCGGAAGATATTTGATAAAATCCAAAGCAGAATCGGTAATATTATCGACCCTAAATTGGCATCTCGGCCACCACAGTCACTTTCCCACCACCGTGAAAGAGACTTCCTTTGCCGCGTCTGTAATTATTTTCCCTGCATTTTTTTCTGCTGTGCTTTCCTCTTTGGTACCTTGGCTTAACGAATTTAAGCGCAGGACTATATTGGCAGAGAGGTCTCATAATTTCACGCTTGAAATTATTAGACGTAACCATAAATTCTGCCCTAACAGTTTCTTCTCCGGCATTTCTTGCTTGTCGAACTCACTTCCGGCTTCCTTCTTTCTTGTCAACTCTGGTCTACAAAAATTTTAATGCAATTCATTCTTGTTCTTTTATTTTTCTCTGTTTTTTTTCACTCTCAGTAACCCCTTCCGAGTGGCTTTAATTGCCTTGCTTGATAGTTTGTTGTGTTTTAGGGCATATGAAACCTCAATGCGTTGTTTAATGCCAACAAAAAATATTACCAGCAGTAAAAACTGTTTTGTCAAAAATCAATTTCTGGTAATAGTTTTTCCTTCAAAAAAAGTATTGCTGGTAATATTTTTTTTCCAAAAATCTGTTGCTGGTAATATTTTCTCAAAAACGTATTGTTGGTAATATTTTTTTTTTTAAATGTATTGCTGGTAATAGTTATTTTTTCTTCAAAAATTTATTGCTGATAATTTTTTTTTTACAAAGTATTCCTGGTATTAAAAGCCGTTTTTACCCAGTTTCGGGGTTAACTATTTTCCCATAGCTGGGACCCTAACAGGTCATAGTGGACCTGGGAACACCAGCTATTAAAAAGTGGCTCCACGCTCCTCAAAACCTCTTGATCAGAGACCTTGCTGCTGGACGTAGTTTATCGTCTTACCCAGGACGCGGATGTAGTTTATCTTCATACTCAGGGCGGTGCCTTGCTTGACGGGAAGTGATGAGAAATAAACCAAAAGAAATAGCTGTTGTTTATTTACTATCCACACATATTTCGTGTTTGTTATCAGTGGATAAGTTCCATTTTTACTTTTCTTTTTATTTTGTACTCTAACTTCATTCTAAGTATTTATTTTTAATCATTTCACTCCGTGAAAAGCAATAAATAAACTAAGGCGCAAGGTTTGGTTTGTTTTGTTTTGTTTTACGGAATATCAACCTCAATGGGTTATTTAATGCCGACAAGATTTTTATTGCTGCTAATATTTTTTTTCCAAAAATGTATTGCCGGCAATATTTTATTTTTCAAAAATATATTACTGGCAATATTTTTTCTTAAATAATTTATTACTGTTAATATTTTATTCACTAATTTATTGCTGGTATTAAAACCTGTTTTTATACTTACATAGTGTTTTGATCCCTTTTAGGTAGTTAACCACCTTCCCATAGCTGAGACCACGACAGGTGCCACCACCCCGCGTAAGGGTGGACCTGGGAACACCAGCAATGAAGAGGTGCTTCCACGCGCCCCAAAACCTTCTGATCAAAGGCCTTGCTGTCGGATGTAGTTTATCGCCTTACCCAGGACACCTAAGACGCAAGGATTTACTGATTAGGGAGTAATATGAGGAAATAAAACATTATTAAGGAGAAAGAACAATAAAAAAAAAGATAAAGATTGACATATCATTTAAATTTTGAAGATCAAAGTTCTCTGGGAAGTCGGAGGCCAGAAGAGAGTTCCAAAAGCGAGGAATGTGAGAAAAGAAACAGCATAGAACTTACGGTTACATCTAACAATTCTAAGATTATGAGACCTAGTCGCCAAACTAGTACTGCGTTTAAATTCATAAAGTCGAGGTACTAAAGCTCATCAGAATAATTATCTTGAAAATATTTATAGAAATGGTAGCAGAAGCCACGTTACGGCGGTGGAAGAGTGACTGAAGCCGAGATGCCAGGTCAGGACTATGAATTAAGTTTATAATACAATATATTATATATACAAAGTTATAATACAATATATTATATATACAAAGAAAATGATCTGACAAGGACCGCGTCCAATAAATACATGAAATAAATGACAAGTAACAAGTATTCCTTTTAGTAATTTCTATTAAAAAAATCATTTCATTCCAATCACGGAAATAAAAGTCTTGAGGATGCAAGAGGTTACTAAGAGTGGAAAAAAGGCCAAGAAAACAAAAAACAAAAAAAAACAAAACACAAAAAACAAAACACAAAAAACACAAAAAAACAAAACACAAAAAACAAAAAACAAAAAAAACAAAAAACAAAAAAACAAAACGCAAAAACAAAACACAAAAAACAAAAAACAAAAAACAAAACAAAAAAAACAGCATTCATGGAGACAGATTATGGTTAATTGATATTAAATTTAGAATTTTGAACATCGGAGTTCTTTCTGAAAATATGCAACGAATTGGGTTCTTAACATAAGATGTTTGATAATGAAGTTCGTTGGCTGTCGAGGGCTCGTTTATAAAGTGGAGATCAAGTACACAGATCAAATATCGATCGGAATACGACAGGACGATGAGAACAAATAAGAAGCGTTTATCAATCTAAACGTGTTTCACTTTTATTAATGCTTAATCAGAGAATGAAATATGGAGAAAAAGAAGAAAGAAATTCTAGTATTTCTAATTTTGTGTTGTTTGATTTTCATTGGTTAAACAGGTTTCGCACACATTCGATTTGTTAAACAAACGTTAGTATAATTTGTGGCGTTCCGAATTCAAGGAGAGACAACGCGTTCTTTCGAAGTTACAAAAAAAATTAACGGATTCTGTGCCTAACTGGAAAAAACCCCCGTAAATATTGCTCTATGTATGTAAGTGTATAATACTTACAGTTTGTCTACGTGAAATTCAGATGATCATGTATATTCGTGTGTGTGTACGTGTGTTTATGGCTAGCAGACATTATTGATTGTCGCCTGTTGATTTGGGAAAGATTTTATGTACATACTGTTTGTTTTAGATAAACACAGGTTAGATCCTTTAATAATGGATTCAATAAAGGTCGGTGATATCATATTCTCTGATGAAGCTTTAATAAAAGCGAAACAGGTTAGATTGATAAATGTTTCCGATTTGTTCTTTACCTTATCATTAAGTCGTATCTAATAAGGCAAATAACGGGAAATGAGAAGAGGTGGATTCATGCCTTTCTTAAGGGTATTTGTGTAACGAACCAGACTTGAACTCGGCTCTCCGATTTCCAATTCTAAGCCGTTATCCATTAAAAGACTCGCACGTTTAAACTTACGGAAACTGGCATTCCCAAGCGGTCAGCCATCTAGGAACTGACAACACTCAACGTTGCTTAACTTCAGGGAACGTATGGGAACTGGTGCTTCAACGTGATATGGACGTAAGGCTCTCCATTTCACAGAAGCAGACGATAATCACATGAGAGCATTTCCTTCTCTTCTATCTTTCTCTTTCTCTCAGAAACTAAAGAGAGAGTTTCTGACATAAATTTTCCGTCTTTTCTCGATCAAAATGGAATAGTCCATTAGTTATACGGAATTGGCGCGGCGTAATGTACGTGCGTACTTGCTACCTAAGGAACAAGCGGAATTATGTGTTTTCGACGAATTTGCAGGTTTAATAATGTTCAGCAGCCCAAATCGCCTCAAGTTCCTTACATTCACTCTTGGAAATACCACTGGGAAAAGCTTCAAACCTTCCCCCTATCTATAGGTTAAACAGTAGCGGACAGTTGGTTATTGATCCTTGGTTGGAAACCAGTCTAGATGGACAAGTCTGAATTCAAAACCGGTTGTGCATGGGGCTATCCACTCCATCTCAAAGAGACCTTACTTAATATTGAAACAACGCCGGCAATATCTAGCGTGTAGACAGTTATCGTCCAATACTCATTAGTGAAGTCTACGGGACTTGAACGAATGTTTCATATTATATATATATATATATATATATATATATATATATATATGTGTGTGTGTGTGTGTGTGTGTGTGTCTGTATAATAATAATAATCATTATCATTGTGTGTGTGTGTGTGTATATATATAGATAGTGGTTGCCAACTTGTGCCGAGTACGGCCGTTACTACATATATATAATATGAAACATTTATATATATATATAATATGAAACATTATTTATATATATATATATATATATATATATATATGAAACATTATTTATTTATATATATATATATATAATATGAAACATTATTTATATATATATATATATATATATATATATATAATATGAAACATTATTTATATATATATATATATATATATATATAATATGAAACATTATTTATATATATATATATATAATATGAAACATTATTTATATATATATATATATATATAATATGAAACATTATTTATATATATATATATATATAATATGAAACATTATTTATATATATATATATATATATATATAATATGAAACATATATATATATATATATGAAACATTATATATATATATATATATATAATATGAAACATTATTTATATATATATATAATATGAAACATTATTTATATATATATATATATATGAAACATTATTTATTTATATATATATATATATAATATGAAACATTATTTATTTATATATATATATATATATAATATGAAACATTATTTATATATATATATATATATATAATATGAAACATTATTTATATATATATATATATATGAAACATTATTTATTTATATATATATATATATAATATGAAACATTATTTATATATATATATATATATATAATATGAAACATTATATATATATATAATATGAAACATTATATATATATATATAATATGAAACATTATATATATATATATAATATGAAACATTATATATATATATATATATATATATATAATATGAAACATTATATATATATATATAATATGAAACATTATATATATATATATATATATATAATATGAAACATTATATATATATATATATATATATATATAATATGAAACATTATATATATAATATGAAACATTATATATATATATATATATATATATATATATATAATATGAAACATTATATATATATATATATATATATATATATAATATGAAACATTATATATATATATATATATATATATATAATATGAAACATTATATATATATATATATATATATATATATATAATATGAAACATTATATATATATATATATATATATATAATATGAAACATTATATATATATATATATATATATATATATAATATGAAACATTATATATATATATATATATATATATATATAATATGAAACATTATATATATATATATATATATATATATAATATGAAACATTATATATATATATATATATATATATATATATATATATATATATATATACATACATACATACATACATACACTGTGGATAAAGGGGTTAGTTAGATCTAGTGACAGGACCCAAAGAGTGTGAGTTCAATACCTGGTTAAGGCAGTGAAGAACTTTCAGAGGGGAATTAACAGGAGATAACTGACATCCATTAGACATGTCGCGTGGAACTAGAACAGTCTACCCCAGTGAGCCAAGTAAAGGGTTCAGTTCGACATTCCAACCACCTGAAGAAGGCCGGATCGTACAAAGGCCGAAACGTTGTGATAAACATGGCGACAAAGATGAGGACAATAGTCACAATAATATAAATAGTGCACATTATCTCATCTCAGAAATATAGACATTATATATATATATGTATATAGTGAAATGGACTAAGTCCGACAATTATTTTTATATATTTTTTTTATACGTTAGTTTTATACATACAAATATTTAAGTAAATGCTCTGTTTATAATAAACAGTATTAACAAAATTTACTTTAGTTCGAGAAATTTCATAGAAAATATGTGTCCTCCGACAGGAATCGAACCTGTATCCTACTCGGAACCGTCGTATCGCCTGAAGTGCTATACCATTTAGCAACAGAGGAAGCGTCTGCTTAGCAAGGTCGAATTACTGCTTTTAAACCACAGATTTCCCATTATTTCTCTCGAACGCTCATATTTCCTCGAAGCTTAACTTAACGTAAACAAATGACATCATATGAAATGGACTAAATAGGTAAATGGGATACTAGTTCGGATCCTTAAATACGAGTGGCCAGCTATACATAAATAAAATAAACGGAATTAAAAATGACTTACTTCATCCAGTGTAATTTTATATTTTAGAGAAATAAAAAAATTTTTTTTCGACTCTGAAAGCACCACCTTCCTATGCTACTTATCATCCATTGAACGTCAACAAAATATCTCTTTTCTGACGTCAATGGAAAAATGCCGGCTTACTGTATTGTTTACCTTCAGTATTCATAGTCGAATGTCGAGAACAGTTGAGAATTACTAATTTAAGAAAAGCATGTAAAATCAGCATGGCTATAGATAGGCAGTGTCAAGAGATTTTCTGAATAAGGAAGATATATGCAAGAGAAAATGTTTAAAAAAAAATGTTTCCTGGCAGCAAGTGAGATAGAAATTCTTATATTTAAATATGGAAAGGAAATTTTCAGTTTCAAGCGTGATAAGTCAATGACTCCGTGTGGAAGACATGGGGAAAAGTGGGGAGACCGACCGGAGACATGGGGGGAAAAGTGGGGAGACCGACCGGAGACATGGGGGGAAAAGTGGGGAGACCGACCGGAGACATGGGGGGAAAAGTGGGGAGACCGACCGGAGACATGGGGGGAAAAGTGGGGAGACCGACCGGAGACATGGGGAAAAGTGGGGAGACTGACCGGAAAGCGACAGGAGACATGTGGAAAAGAGGGGAGAGCGACAGGAGCCATGGGGAAAAGAGGGGAGAGCAACAGGAGACATGGGGAAAAGAGGGGAGACGTACCGGATACATGGGCAAAAGAGAGGAGACCGACTGGAGACATGACTCATCTCTGGCGACTCAACGACATGTAAACTATGAAATTTTTTTCAACTTTTTAAAACCAAAAAAGTAATTTAAGGATCATTTTTAAAACTTTTTAAAAACCAAATAAAAGTAATTCATTAAAAGATAATTGTTTTTAATATCGACTTTATTTTTATTTTTAAAATTTATTGAAAATGGTACGCACTTAACCTGAAATATTCACTTGAAGACCATTGGGAAAAGGAAGAAACAATATACAAAATTCTTTCATTTGCCTTCATATATTTCTTCAATTTAGTGGGGGAGAGGTATGACCCCCAATTAATTGCTTGAAAAATGCATCTCAGTTTCTTTGCACCTTTTGCAGACCCCCATCATAAATCTCCATATTCTGGGGTAATCCTTCCCCACCACCTATTTGCTGCTTCAGCATGGTTATTTATCCGATCTTGAAAATTAAACACCAATCAGCCAAATATGATGTTGTAACTAATAAATCACAAACAGCCAAAATTTCGAAAATCTACGAGTCAAAGCCGATCTAAAATATGTGAATATTAAGAGATCCAACACCAGTCTTAAGCTATGAATTCGACGTCAGCTTTGAGTTGTCCTCGCGCTGAGTAGGCTGGTGGTGAGTCTTCCTGGAGAGGAGTTGGCAAGTGTTGAGTCGGCGATAATGAAATGTCTCCTTCCGATACTGGCGGTCATCTGACTATGCAGATTTCATTCTAATGTGGAGAGAAATTCTCGTCGTTTCTCGTCCCATAGTTTTTGAAGATTTCTAAATTAATGTAGATGTCTTCTCGGTTGACCATTTAAAGAGCTGTACTTCTTAATTAGTCGCCTCATATCTATTCTTCGTGAAAAAGAACAGCTTCGGTCCTCAGAAGGGCATGGACTGACGTGTTGGTTTTGCCGTGTTCAAACCTTTCATCGGACATTTTGGATCTACCACAACTGTGTTTGGATCCATATTTTTCTGGTTAAAGCAAAAAAAAGTTTCACCGCTGTCAGGTTCCGAGGAATTAGTTCAAGAGTTTGGCTTCATTATAGCCTCCGATTCGCAAGTTCTACAATCTTTACACTATCGCTAATTGCTACGGCAAATGTACTAACGATTTACATTCATTAGTCCTGCCAGTTCAAACCTTTACAGTTAGGATACACCATAGGTTCACGGCGTCAAATCAACACAATTCCCTTTCTGTTCTTTTGCTAAGGGTTAAGTTCCACTCAGAGCGCTTCTCTCCCAAAATATACCCCTGAGAGCAATCTTCCCTGGCATATTAACCTCTTCAAGTCAAATGTTATCGAATCCATTACATTCATGTACGTGCTAATACCCTTAGGACAGATATGAATCCTCATATTCTCTTCCGCCAGATATGGATAAATAGCAAAACAGCCCGAGTTCTATAGCGTTAGATGTCAATTGGTCTACCGCATAAAGAAATGACAACCAGCTGCGGGGAAAAAATCTACCTCGTCAGATACATAATCGCTATACATGATCATAACATAACTGACTGACATTTTGTTGAGTAGGATTCATCTTATTCCTGCTCGTCCCTACGACTGAAACAATGGACTGTTCCTACTTATAAATATGGCATTTTGTAGTAATATTTGATTTACTCATGTATTTCTCTTCTATGTATAGGCATTTTAGTCTTCTGTTCCTTCGATATTCTAAATACAGCTTTCCTAATTCTCGGCTATTTTGAACAAAGGCAATTTTACAACACTGTCTTATATATATCCTCATGATAGGAACATCCTGATTCCTCGAACCCACTTACAAGAATCTCATTCAATAAACCTCTTTGAATAGTCTCGAGCCTTTTATTGTGTAAACTAAAACGCTCGAAAAGCGTCTCGCTCTCAATTTGTGTCGACTTTGTGTTTCTTTTTACACATTAGAAACAGATGGTGATGTAATTAATTTTGTCGCGCCCACACGCTCACGTACAACGATTGGCCAATGACAGGCGACGTCATAAATCGAAACAAACCAGAGAGTTCTACAAAATAAAAATAAAGCTCGAGCCTCGCTATGAGTCAGTAAAGAAATTTGACTTCACTTATGTCGGTCTGATCTCCGAAGGACATCTTAGAGAACACCCCCACATAGTCGTGCTGACAGAATATTTAACCAATCAAAACACCTAGGATCGTAGTCATGCTGCAAACAAAGGCGAAATAGCAACTGCAAGAGACAATAGCAGATTTACTCACGTCAAAGTTCTCACTTCGTCCCGTGGCAACTTCAAAAAAACACTAAAGACTTGACACTTAAAAAGCACGATACAGATTTTTAGACACTACCTTCCACATTCTTCTTAGCCTCATCGTATTTGTTTGAACAAAACTTTTTTTGATCAGAATATACCTGTGGAATAACACAGTATTTCCACCTACATTTTACGCGCGCGCGAGTTTTTCCATCCCTTCCTTTCACTTTCAGCTAGTAATAGCAGTAAACGGTTGTTCTGTAGCCGACGTGAAGGAAGCAGCTGCTGCTGATGTTGTTACGAGCCTAAGAAATCTCGGGATGAAAAACTCGCACGCGCGTAAAATGTAGGTGGAAATACTGTGTTATTCCACATACCCACAGTTACATAATTCTGAACTGGCATAAAACCGAACTTTAAACTGAACTTATGGGGAACCTTTCTTACAGTTTTGTAAACATCCATCTGTGTTTGGCTTTTGTTTGACTGATATATCAATCAAACAAAAGCCAAACACAGTGTCACTATTTACAGTATTTAAAGAATTCAGTTAATGGATTCAGAGTGAACAGAATATTAACGTTGTTTCCTTTACACTTAGCTGATGTCAGGAATCGGCGCCATTCGTTCGCGCTTAATCCGAGCTAAACTGTCAGTTATACGCAGACATTTTCTCCGATCAATTATTAAGAATGGCTTTGAGAACGTGAACTCTACGGATCTTAGCAAAGACGATCCTTCTTCAGACCTTGTGAATGGCTCGAAAGATTCATGAATCAAGAACTGAAACAAATAGCAGAAAACATATCATTTGAGGACTTTCAGCAGCAGCAACTACTCAAATGGATATCACATCTACAATGTGTGTGTGTGTGTGTGAGGGGGACAAATATTCGTACAAATACAAATTCTTAATTCATTGTATTTCCAACTAATGAATAAACATTCTTTTCATATAATTAACTGGACACATGCATAATAACTAAATATGCATAGAAATCAGAAAAAAAGATTTAATAGAAATAAATTCCATTTATTCATTTTAATGGACGAAAAAAGTATTCGTGCAATCCAAAAAAGAATACATAATCTTCATTTAATACTTTGCAGAATAGCCATTATTCACTTCTACAGCAACCAACCTCTTCTTGTAGTTCTCAATGATTGGCAAATTTAATTGGTATTTTGTTCCATTCTTCTTCGCATATGGTCCACAGTTCCAGGATGTTTGTCGGAGATCTCGATTGAATTTGAATTTTTAAATAACGCCACAAATTCTCGACTGGGTTTAAACTGGGTTTTCTGGAGACTGATATTTACATTAATTTTCAGCAAGCCATTTCTTCGTAGATTTTGCAGTGTGCTTAGGACCATTATCTTGTTGGAAGATCCAATCAGGAGGAAGTTCAAGATTTTCAACCGTAATCATTAAATTTGCTACTAAAACATTTTGATACGCTGCGGCATTCATTCTACTATCTGTTACTGATATTTTGCCAGTGTTTCTTGCAGAAAAAAACGTCCCCACACCATGATGCTGCCACCACCAAATATCACTGATGGACCTGCGTTCTTTTGTTTGAAGGCATCGCTATCTTTCTTCCATACATGATTTCTAGAATCATTTCCAAACAACTCAGATTTGATTGGTCCATAATACGATTTCCCAACTCGATTTTTATCCTTATGTTCACGAACGAATTTCAACATGGCATCGCTGTGCCTTTTCAATAGCAGTAGAGTTTTCCGAGTCGAGCGTGAATTTAGGGTGTTCCTATGAATTTCATTGCTTGCGGTCCGTTTAGTGACACAGATTTCTGATGAAAGCAAATCATCCTGCAACTCTTGACGAGTAACCATTTGATTTTGTTTAATTTGGCTCATTAATTTCCTCGAAGATCTTGAAGAAATCTTCCGTGCAGCTCCTGTTCTTCTTTGGTTTTCAACAGTTTTGAGTGTTTTTCTTATACCTTGCCATAAATGAACTAATGGTAGAAAAAAGGATATTCAGGTTGTCTGAGATTTTCCTGTAACTTTTACCTTCTTTCCAGAGCTTAACAATCAGTTCTTATTTGCGAATTTGTCAATTCTTTACCTCTTGCCGTGATGAAAACCTTCTTGCACGAATATCAGTTACAGACTATTCTGTTTGTATTTTCAGGCGAAAATAACTACTGATAACATTATTGGAACATTCTAGAATATCCCACTTGAATAATCCAGAGTATTAAAGCAATTTAAAATCTGAAATCTGCATTATACGAATACTTTTTCCCCCCATTAAAATGGATAAATGGGATTTATTTCTATTAAATCAATTTTTTTTCTGTTTTCTATGCATATTTATTTATTATGCATCTGTGTACAGTTAATTATATGAAACGTATGTTTATTCATTAGTTGGAAATACAATAAATTAAAAATTTCTATGCGTACGAATATTTGTTTCCCCACTGTAACACTGAGAGAAAATAATGACATGATCATCATGTTGATGTTCCACACTACTTCAAATAAGAGTTTAGGAAGGAAACCTTCAGTAATAGTTGAAAGAGCGATAACAGCTACTGGACTTGGGTAACTTAGTTTCCTGAAAAAATGTTTTAATGGAAAAATCTTATGAATTTCAACCAATAGCAGTACAAGTAACATAACCACATGTATTACTGAGTACTTCCATTCGAGATACAGAGTTCGAATTTCGACGGATTACGATAAACACGACCGCCAAATCCAAAGTAAGATGAACCAAATCAAATCGCTCAGATTTGTTTTATTTTTTATTTTTAGACTAGAACCGCCATTTAAATTATTATCCTTTCTCTCCTGGAGAAACTAGTGACGTAAAGACTCCAGGTATTCGACTAAATGTCACTTGCTGATAAAGCACATTCGTCTATCCCCATGAAGCAAAGACAATATTCTGCATAAAGCTGAGGCCCTCCCCGACTTCTCCGACGAGACAAAATTCATTCGCTTTTACAACGTCTATTCTAATCAGCTCTACCCAGAAAATAGTTATATTCAAAGCATTTCAGTTCAAAACTATAACTCCCGCTCGTATTCTTCATCTAGATCTGGGGGTCGGCAAACCCCGGGTCACATCCGGTCCGCGAGGGAGGTTTGTCCGGTCTGCAAACTTAACATCTTAAAACATCAGTTGGCGTTAATCGATATACAATGCGACGGATTTTTAAAGATAATAATTTAATTCCGAATCCACTGCTGACTTCTACAAGAAATATATTTTACCATGCGGAAGGTAAAAGGCCTTTAAAATGACACGAAAATGGTGGTGTCATTATTTGGAAGTAAATATGCTTAAGAACTACTTTTTGCGAAAATAAATTTACTAAAAGTCGTTTAAGAACAAGGTTTGATGATAACCACCTGAATGATGTTTTGCTCCTGTCATCAACAAATATTTCACCTGTTGTGAAGAAGTTATCGGACAATAAGCAGAAACAATTGTCTCATTAAATAATTCACCATTTCTAACTGTATCTTCTTTGCTGTAAGGAATTGGCATTTTCGCTGCATTAACTGTTATCCTGTTATTTCTGCAGTAAAATAAGAAACCTTGTTGAAATAATATAACATTAACTTCGTTGTTTTTTTCTTTAAACCTGCAAACCAAGGCAGCCTTGTTGTCTGAGGTCGAGACAATTTATTACAGAACATTTAATATCATGGCCCTCCTCCGAGACACTGCAGAGCTTCCGGGCCCGCTCTCTCTCAAAGGTTGCAGACCCCTGATCTAAATCCTTCTTTCCTTCGTCATTGTAATCATGTGTTATATTATTTATGACAGAAGAGACATTTATGTTAAACAACACTAAGCTTTATCAATAATTTCGATAATGAATTATGCAACTGTAGAAACCCCATAAAGTGTCCATTGGAAAATTAATGTCTTACTGAATGTATTGTTTATCGATGTGCTATTTCTTCTACTGAAAACCTGGGTATTAAGAAATTTTATATTGGCAGCACCAAAAACTGTTAAATTAATATGGTACCAACATATTTCTTTCTTTTAACAACATGTACTGTAACCGAACATCCCTATCTAAATAATTTTGGTATTTAAAAGTAAACATTACCTCCCCCCAGTAAAATAGAAAATATTTAAAAAAATGAGAATTTGTAAGTCCTTAAATGACCCATGCCCCCGTGTCTATATGAAAAACTACACATAATTATGTTTCCTAAAAAATATGGATCTATTAAATTAGCGAAATGAACTTATATGTCTCACTTATTTTCCTTTAACTCAACCTTCCAAGTTTTTGGTTCACCACTGTTGTGGCCTGGTATTGAACTCACAACTCATAGGGTCGAGTAACTGGATCTATTGAGGACACATAGCCCAGTGGACGAAGACGCTGGTTAGATCCAGTGACTAGACCAAAAGATCTGTGAGTTCAATACCAGGCTACAGCAGTGATGGACAATAAAAAATAACTTGGAGAGCTGAGTTAAAGGAAAATAACAGACATCCAGAAGAGGTATGGCACGGTGAAATAAAACACTCTACCCATACTAGACGAAATAAAGGGTTCGATTCGAAATTCCAATCACCTGAAGAAGGTCAGAGCGTACAACGGCCGAAACGTTGTGAATATGGCAATAAAGATGAGGATAACAGTTCGAATAATGTAAATAATGCAACTAATCATAATACCTCATTTCAGAGACAGATATATAGAGAGACATAGACATAAAGGCCGGAGTGTACAACGGCCGAAACGTTGTGAATATGTAAATGAAGATGAGGATGACAGTCCGAATAATGTAAATAATGCAAGTAATAATAATACCTCATCTCAGAGATATAGACAGTCACTCAATCTTATTTCAATTTTATTAACAACTATTTCAATTTCTCACATCTGCTACATTGTTTGATATATTCAGATACACTTTGGTATAATAATTTTGTATGAACATTTTCCTTTACAGTAACAAAACAAAAATTGTTTTAAAACACTTTTGAACCTTTTTTCAAGATATCTTTTTGTATTTTAGCTGCATTCAAAATAATTCTTTCCTTATAATCCTAGATGATATAAAATCATTACGCGTATTCTTAATTATTTGGAATATATATTGAATTTATACGAGTAGTGAACATTGAAAATTTTAAAAAGCTAACCACGGTGTTGATTTATAAAACTTAAATTATTTTAAATAGAGGAAACTTTAATTTTGTTAAAAACTTTTTTTTACACTATTTACATTATTCGGACTATTGTCCTCATCTTTGTCATCATATTTATAACATTTCGGCCGTTGTACGCTCCGGCCTTCTTCAGGTGGTTGGAATGTCGAACTGAACCCTTTATTTCGCTCACTGGGGTAGACTGTTCTAGTTCCACGTGCCATGTTTAATGGATGTCAGTTATCAGTTATCTCCTGTTAATTCCCCTCTCCAAGTTCTCCACTGCCTTAACCAGGGATTGAACTCACAACTTAGCTGATGATTTATTAACCACTTTTGTGGAAAGAGTCTATCAAGCATCATCTAAGAATACTGAAGCTTGGGCTGTTGCTTTAGACATTGCAAAAGTGTTCTACAGTGTTCGGTATACAGGGCTTCTTCACAAATTGAAAAGTTAGGGTGTTTCTGAACACATTTTTGAAATTATTCCGGTTTGGTATCTGTCTATATTTCTGAGATAAAGTATTATGTACACTATTTACCTTATTCAGAGTATTGTCCTCATCTTTGTCGCTATATTTATTACAACGTTTCAGCCGCTATACGCTCCGACCTTCTCCAGGTGGTTGGAATGTCGAACTGAACCCTTTATTTCGCTCACTGGGGTAGACTGTTCTAGTTTCACGTGCCATGTTTAATGGATATCAGTTATCTCCTGTTAATTCAACTCTCCAAGTTCTCCATTGCCTTAACCGGGTATTGAACTCACACACTTTGGATCCTGTCACTGGATCTAACTAACGCCTTTAACCACTGTGCCATGTGTCCTTGATATAGACAGAAACGTTTTTATGTTGAATATTTATCTCAAAATAGTCAATAAGTGTTGTGTGACAAAATCCTGTAGAGGCAATTATAATTAGTAAAATATGGTCCGGCTGTTCTCCACCTGGTTATGAAAATGTGTTTGTTCAGGGAAAAGCAGAGTCCCAAAACCCTCCATCAATATTCAATAATTTGCCATCAAGTGTGATACGGAGTCCTTTACCAAAACCAAGGACAAAAAAAAGATCCGCTTCTTTGCGAAATAACGAGTTTGCACATTTCTTTAAAAACAAAAACAAAAAATGAGAGAGAATTGAGAATTTTACAAATTTGTTTGCTGATACTGACCATCACGATTTTGCGCCAGCAGTTACCTGCTACAAATCAAACAATCAGCAGTTCATCCAGTTTTCTCATTTTTTTCACTGAAGTTATTCCGATTTTTTTTATTAAAATTTTTTGAAAACTTGATGTGTGAAAACAGGAATACGCACACATATTTATTCCCTGTTGAAAACCAGAATGAATGTTTCAAAATTGGTCTCAAACTGAGGAAGCAAATCGCTACCCTGGTAACTTGAAAATTGAACAAAAGAAACAAATTTTGAGACAACATATCGAAGTTAAGTCCTCATAAATAGTTGACAAAAAAAGTTTATGAGTTGGAAATTCTTGTTCCTGTTATTCCAATATATTACCCCATCCCCGTCTCTTTATAACAGAATTCGAGACGATTCCAAGTTACTTAGTGTGAAAATATTAGTGGATGTAACATCAAAAATTTCGAATGTAGATGATCTGAATTTTCTTCGTAATGTGTTTAGCAGATGAATAGAAAAAAATGTATCATACTAATTGATGAAGTTTATGTTAAAATGAGCTTATAATATCAAGGTGGAAACTTATTTGGTTTTGCCAAAGATTCTGGAGAGGCATTAGCAAAATACTGTATTGGGTATTATGACCAAGTATTTACGTGGTGGACCAAGGTTTTTGATTAAGATGATCCCAGCTGCCAAACTAAATTCAGAAATTTTGTTTCAGAATGTTAGAAATGTTATTGATTTGCTCAATCATTTGAAAGGTCATGCAATTATTTGAAAGGTCATGTAATTACAGTCATTTGTGACATTAATCAAACTAATCAAGCTTTATTCAAGAAATTTGATTCTGTTGCAAATAAGCCTTGGGTTACTAAAAATGGTTTATACTTGCTTTTCGATTATGCACATATATTTTTAAAATATTCGCAATAACTGAATCACTGACGCTTCTTCAGACTTTTCTTTTTTATTCTGACTATAAAGAAACGACAGCAAAGTTGGGAAATAGTGAAACAACTTTTTGCGCATGAAAAAACATCAATTTGTTAAGTTATCAAAGCTAACAGAAATAGCGGTTCTTCCTAAACCAGTTGAGAGAAAGTTTCAAACTGAGACTGTAGCTGCAATGAAAATCATCCATTATTACAGGATGATGATACAAGAGAAACTTACTTTCATCGAAGAAGTTTTGAAAAATAATGAGCGGAAAAGATATTTATGGAAGTTCCATGACAAATGATCCACTGAAACGAGTGGTTGAAAATTTGACATTTCTTGCAGATTTTGGAAGTATGGCAAAACAAACGAGGAGAAAGTAAGGAAAGAGAATAAAATTGTCCAGAAAAGACACTGGTATGACTATCGAACATGCATGGAATCGTTTAAATGATCTTTGTAGATATTTACTTGACAGACGGTTCAATTTTGTCCTTCTTAAAGAATTTACCACCAACTATTCTGAAACTGAATTTGGTAAATTGAGACAAGATTCTGGCAGTACTTTATTACAAGACAACATGTTTTTCTGAAATTTCATATTCTCAAAGCAAAATTACTTCTTCGGTTAAAAGTTGATATTGAAGAATGTAGTCATGATCCAGGTAATAATTGCTCAAAATGTGAATATCTATTATAATAACGTTTGATCACCTGCCAGACCTAGAAACTGGTATCACCAAAGATATTAAAATGTCACTATATATATATATATATATATATATATATATATATATATATTTTAAGACATTTTTATGCTTATACATTCTTTTTATACATACAAATATTTAAGTAAATGCTCTGTTTATAATAAACAGTATTAAACAACATTTGCCGGCCTGAATGTCCGAGAAATTTTTATTTGAAAATGTCTTAAAATAATCGTCGGATTTTGTCCATTTCATAATGTGTGACGTCATTTGTTTACATTTGGATACGCTTTGAGCAGATATGAATGTACGTGAGAGATTCGTGGAAGATTGAAGTTTAAAGGCAGTAAAATCCATTTTGCTAACCGAACGCTCCTCTGTGGCCAAATCGGTTAAAGGCACGTCAGGCTATATGACGGTTCCGTATAGGATACAGTTGCGATTCCTGTCGGAGGATGCATATTTTCTATGAAAATTTCTCGAACATTCAGGCTGGTAAATGTTGTTTAACACTGTTTATTATAAACAGAGCATTTACTTAAATATTTGTATCTATAGAAAGAATGTATAAACATTAATTTCGGACTTTGTTCATTTCATAATATATATGTTATGTTCCGACAATCCTCGTCGCCACTGTTATATTCTGTGCTAAGGGAATAAATAAATAACACCAGGTGGATACCATAAGAAAGGTACACGACAAGTACAATATGAAATACGGTACAGTTATACACACATGTCAACTTAGTAGTGCCACTAATTGGAAGGTCGGACGTGCTTGCGTCTTCTCACTCACTATCCTCTATCTACTCTTCTTACGTAGACAGTGACTTTATAGGTACTTACTAACTATAGTGTAATCATTCATGGGGGTGCTGGGTTATTCCATTACATCAATATATAACTATACACGAAAAGATCCTCTTACAGAGGAGGAAATATTCAATGATACTGCTTTTTATTATCATGAGTATGAAAGTGTTTCGAAAACAATAGATCGTAGCGATTTAATAGTTCCATTGGATACTACATTCCGGTTACCTTAACTCAATGCATTGAACACTGTTCGTTTTATTGGGTAACTTATGGATTTTTAAGTAAACCTTCTATTTAATCTATGGACATTTTATTATCTCATTTCATCTTCCATTTCAGTGAATCTGTTTATTTTTTTTCTCATTCAATCTTCCATTTCAGTGAATTTGTATGCTTAATTTAATCGACTACAAGACCACACACGAGCTAATGCTGAAATTTTAGTTTGAACTTTGTTTTCTCGATTATTTTATGATGTGAAATGAAGACTATAGCCAAGATGTCGTGTAGAAAACAATAAAAATAAGGAAAGTTTGAAGTTTGGGTTAGTAAACATTTATCACATTTGAACAAACTATTTTTCTATGCTTGACATCATCGACTGGTGCGGGTCCTTTTCTCTTTCTGTTATATTCCGTGCTAAAGGAATAAATACTTAACACCAGGTGAATAATAAAAGAAAACTTTATTGTACACAACCAGTACAATATGAAATACGGTACAGTTATACACACAGTTCAATCTAGTAGTGAGTGCCACTAATTGGAAGGTTGGATGTGCTTGTGTCATCTCACTCTCACTCTCCCCCCCAGTCTCTTGTAGACAGTTGACTTTATAGGTACTTACTACCTATAGTGTAATCATTCATGGGGGTGATGGTTATTCCGTTACATCAGGTGTAGACTTGAAGCAACAGAAATATGGTTCTACAGAAGGATGCTGAGAATAACAGTGATCGAATACGTGATCAACATGGTGACAAATGTTCTACAGAGGTATGTTGAGAATACCACGGGCTTGGACATGTGAGCAACATGGAAGTCTTAGGGATAATGGAAACAAGACTCAGGAATCAGTAAAATACAATATCAAGAATATGAGGAAAAGGGGCTTGGGGAATTTGACACTCACAGGGCATATTAAAAGCAAGAGAGATTGATGAAACCAGTGAATAACCTATGTAAGAAGCTGATTGTTATATTCCATGCTAAGGGAATAAATACTTAACACAAGGTGGATAATAGAAGAAAACTTTATTGTACACAACCAGTACAATGCGAAATACGGTACAGTTATACACACAGGCCAATCTAGTATTGAGTGACACTAACTGGAAGGTCGGGCGTGCTTGCGTCTTTTCGCTCTCACTCTTAATATTTAACAGCCCCCATCCACGAGGGATGTATTTGGCACAAGGCCGAGTTTACCGTGGGTTCTCCGAGCCCGTAGGCTCGGCCAAAAATATTCCCTTAGAACTCGCTTAAGCGGCTTCAGGATCTGTCTACCTCCTCGGACGAATGTTCTTCTCTGCTCAAGGCAAAGCGTTCGACAGTGAAGAACAGGAGCGAGCACTCGCTCTCACTCTTCCTAGAGTCTCTCGTAGACAGTTGACTTTATAGGTACTTAATCATTCATGGGGGAGGGGTGATTGGCTATTCCATTACATCACTTTAACACAATATACACGTCATGAAAACAATAAACAAAAACTAAAAATTCTTGAAGCTATATACATAAGACAGTTGAAACCTAACCTGAACAAAATAAACTATGAAATCTCCACAAATATTCTTAAATGCCTATAATTTATAACAGAAGCCATTGGTTTGTACCAACAGCTTCCCATACTTAATACTTCTCGTTTTCACTCTCGCGTGGTCATATGCGACGTCATGAGCTGCGGTGCGATTTTCGCTTCCAGCGTCTCGTATACACGAGTTTGTCGTTGCTTGGAAATCTTTCATGCAACAAAAACAAAGTATCATTATTGTTTTGTCCGTATATTGTTTTGATACATTGAAATGTAATTGTCATCTTTGATAATGGCTTATGTAAGCCGAAAGCTTAGATAGGATTATAAAACATGTATCAATATGGTGATTTCCTTTCGTCTTTCAACGATAATGTGATTAAGCTTATCAAACAATATGAAAGGAGCTTACTTAAAATAGACAAAAATTGTCTATATTATTTAATAAAACATGCATCAATGAAAAATTGCTGCCGAAATATACACTATATATCTATATATATATATATATATATATATATATATATATAGCCTCTAAGTGCTGACTTCCATGTCCACTTTCATATTTACACACGCTCTATCTCTGATGTTGAGCACTTTATCCCATAAATATAGCACACTTTAAGACTATATTTCTTCATATATATATATATATATATATATATATATATATATATATATATATATATATATATATATATATATATATGTATGTGTGTGTGTGTGTGTGTGTGTGTGTGTGTGTGTGTGTGAGAGAGAGACTAATCTATATATTTGGGCAACAACTCTTTTCTTTTAAAATTTTTTCGTAAAACATGAGGGACAAGGAAATTTTTTAAATTTTTTTATTTAGTTATTCCATTTTTCTGTTTGATGGTAGAGAGTACAAAACTATCCAAATAATCGATGTCCAGACCGCTTCCGGCTACTTTTTTAGCCGTTACCAAGGTTGGAGGTGTTCAGACTACACACACACACACAATAAAAAAAACCTTGAAAATGGCTAACGAAGTCGCTGAAAGCGCTTGGGACAATCAACAATATGAACAGGTTTTTTTTTAAATCACATTTTTCCACTTGGTGAAAGTGAGAATTAGAACTCTGGAAAAACTAAATAAAAAAAAATTAATTTGTGTATATTGTTATATTGGAATAAAGTGTCGCTGCCGACATAGTAGTTTGAACAGAGATCGCCAGAAAGCAAACACAGGCAATCCCAATTTAAATAAGTAGATCATGTGAAAGCAAAAGCAATGTATATATGATAATAAGCGCGACGTCTAATGGATCCCCATTTCTACACTATCCTCTATCTCTATAGTTAATCTCTACGCGGTTCACTCTTTCTACACTATCCTCTATCTCTATAGTTAATCTCTACGCGGTTCACTCTTTCTACACTATCCTCTATCTCTATAGTTAATCTCTACGCGGTTCACTCTTTCTACACTATCCTCTATCTCTATAGTTAATCTCTACGCGGTTCACTCTTTCTACACTATCCTCTATCTCTATAGTTAATCTCTACGCGGTTCACTCTTTCTACACTATCCTCTATCTCTATAGTTAATCTCTACGCGGTTCACTCTTTCTACACTATCCTCTATCTCTATAGTTAATCTCTACGCGGTTCACTCTTTCTACACTATCCTCTATCTCTATAGTTAATCTCTACGCGGTTCACTCTTTCTACACTATCCTCTATCTCTATAGTTAATCTCTACGCGGTTCACTCTTTCTACACTATCCTCTATCTCTATAGTTAATCTCTACGCGGTTCACTCTTTCTACACTATCCTCTATCTCTATAGTTAATCTCTACGCGGTTCACTCTTTCTACACTATCCTCTATCTCTATAGTTAATCTCTACGCGGTTCACTCTTTCTACACTATCCTCTATCTCTATAGTTAATCTCTACGCGGTTCACTCTTTCTACACTATCCTCTATCTCTATAGTTAATCTCTACGCGGTTCACTCTTTCTACACTATCCTCTATCTCTATAGTTAATCTCTACGCGGTTCACTCTTTCTACACTATCCTCTATCTCTATAGTTAATCTCTACGCGGTTCACTCTTTCTACACTATCCTCTATCTCTATAGTTAATCTCTACGCGGTTCACTCTTTCTACACTATCCTCTATCTCTATAGTTAATCTCTACGCGGTTCACTCTTTCTACACTATCCTCTATCTCTATAGTTAATCTCTACGCGGTTCACTCTTTCTACACTATCCTCTATCTCTATAGTTAATCTCTACGCGGTTCACTCTTTCTACACTATCCTCTATCTCTATAGTTAATCTCTACGCGGTTCACTCTTTCTACACTATCCTCTATCTCTATAGTTAATCTCTACGCGGTTCACTCTTTCTACACTATCCTCTATCTCTATAGTTAATCTCTACGCGGTTCACTCTTTCTACACTATCCTCTATCTCTATAGTTAATCTCTACGCGGTTCACTCTTTCTACACTATCCTCTATCTCTATAGTTAATCTCTACGCGGTTCACTCTTTCTACACTATCCTCTATCTCTATAGTTAATCTCTACGCGGTTCACTCTTTCTACACTATCCTCTATCTCTATAGTTAATCTCTACGCGGTTCACTCTTTCTACACTATCCTCTATCTCTATAGTTAATCTCTACGCGGTTCACTCTTTCTACACTATCCTCTATCTCTATAGTTAATCTCTACGCGGTTCACTCTTTCTACACTATCCTCTATCTCTATAGTTAATCTCTACGCGGTTCACTCTTTCTACACTATCCTCTATCTCTATAGTTAATCTCTACGCGGTTCACTCTTTCTACACTATCCTCTATCTCTATAGTTAATCTCTACGCGGTTCACTCTTTCTACACTATCCTCTATCTCTATAGTTAATCTCTACGCGGTTCACTCTTTCTACACTATCCTCTATCTCTATAGTTAATCTCTACGCGGTTCACTCTTTCTACACTATCCTCTATCTCTATAGTTAATCTCTACGCGGTTCACTCTTTCTACACTATCCTCTATCTCTATAGTTAATCTCTACGCGGTTCACTCTTTCTACACTATCCTCTATCTCTATAGTTAATCTCTACGCGGTTCACTCTTTCTACACTATCCTCTATCTCTATAGTTAATCTCTACGCGGTTCACTCTTTCTACACTATCCTCTATCTCTATAGTTAATCTCTACGCGGTTCACTCTTTCTACACTATCCTCTATCTCTATAGTTAATCTCTACGCGGTTCACTCTTTCTACACTATCCTCTATCTCTATAGTTAATCTCTACGCGGTTCACTCTTTCTACACTATCCTCTATCTCTATAGTTAATCTCTACGCGGTTCACTCTTTCTACACTATCCTCTATCTCTATAGTTAATCTCTACGCGGTTCACTCTTTCTACACTATCCTCTATCTCTATAGTTAATCTCTACGCGGTTCACTCTTTCTACACTATCCTCTATCTCTATAGTTAATCTCTACGCGGTTCACTCTTTCTACACTATCCTCTATCTCTATAGTTAATCTCTACGCGGTTCACTCTTTCTACACTATCCTCTATCTCTATAGTTAATCTCTACGCGGTTCACTCTTTCTACACTATCCTCTATCTCTATAGTTAATCTCTACGCGGTTCACTCTTTCTACACTATCCTCTATCTCTATAGTTAATCTCTACGCGGTTCACTCTTTCTACACTATCCTCTATCTCTATAGTTAATCTCTACGCGGTTCACTCTTTCTACACTATCCTCTATCTCTATAGTTAATCTCTACGCGGTTCACTCTTTCTACACTATCCTCTATCTCTATAGTTAATCTCTACGCGGTTCACTCTTTCTACACTATCCTCTATCTCTATAGTTAATCTCTACGCGGTTCACTCTTTCTACACTATCCTCTATCTCTATAGTTAATCTCTACGCGGTTCACTCTTTCTACACTATCCTCTATCTCTATAGTTAATCTCTACGCGGTTCACTCTTTCTACACTATCCTCTATCTCTATAGTTAATCTCTACGCGGTTCACTCTTTCTACACTATCCTCTATCTCTATAGTTAATCTCTACGCGGTTCACTCTTTCTACACTATCCTCTATCTCTATAGTTAATCTCTACGCGGTTCACTCTTTCTACACTATCCTCTATCTCTATAGTTAATCTCTACGCGGTTCACTCTTTCTACACTATCCTCTATCTCTATAGTTAATCTCTACGCGGTTCACTCTTTCTACACTATCCTCTATCTCTATAGTTAATCTCTACGCGGTTCACTCTTTCTACACTATCCTCTATCTCTATAGTTAATCTCTACGCGGTTCACTCTTTCTACACTATCCTCTATCTCTATAGTTAATCTCTACGCGGTTCACTCTTTCTACACTATCCTCTATCTCTATAGTTAATCTCTACGCGGTTCACTCTTTCTACACTATCCTCTATCTCTATAGTTAATCTCTACGCGGTTCACTCTTTCTACACTATCCTCTATCTCTATAGTTAATCTCTACGCGGTTCACTCTTTCTACACTATCCTCTATCTCTATAGTTAATCTCTACGCGGTTCACTCTTTCTACACTATCCTCTATCTCTATAGTTAATCTCTACGCGGTTCACTCTTTCTACACTATCCTCTATCTCTATAGTTAATCTCTACGCGGTTCACTCTTTCTACACTATCCTCTATCTCTATAGTTAATCTCTACGCGGTTCACTCTTTCTACACTATCCTCTATCTCTATAGTTAATCTCTACGCGGTTCACTCTTTCTACACTATCCTCTATCTCTATAGTTAATCTCTACGCGGTTCACTCTTTCTACACTATCCTCTATCTCTATAGTTAATCTCTACGCGGTTCACTCTTTCTACACTATCCTCTATCTCTATAGTTAATCTCTACGCGGTTCACTCTTTCTACACTATCCTCTATCTCTATAGTTAATCTCTACGCGGTTCACTCTTTCTACACTATCCTCTATCTCTATAGTATTTTTCTATAAGCATCACTATACGGTGAATACTTTTCGAGCGAGTATTATCGAGCAAGTACTATTAGTGCGAGTGATATTCGAAGACGTCCGACACTAGTATTGTTCAACGGCGTATTACATTTGTATCTGCGGTTACCAAGTGTCTGCAACTACGAGCATTACGAAAGTGACAACGCGTAATCGTTGTCTGTCTATATTTCTGAGATGAGGTATTATGTACACTATTTACATTCCTCGGACCATCATTCTCATCCTTGTTGTCATATTTATCACAATATTCCGACAGATGTACACTCCGGCCTTCTTCAGGTGGTTGGAATGTCGAACTGAACCCTTTATTTCGCTCGCTGGGGTAGAGTGTTCCAGTTCTACGTGCCATGACTAATAATTGTCTCCTGTTAATTCACCTCTCCAAGTTCTCCACTACCTTAACCAGGTATTGAACTCACAACTCTTTCGGTCATGTCACTGGATCTAACCAACGCCTTAATCCACTGTGCCATGTGTCCTTGAGGATAACTGACATCCATTAAACATGGCACATGGAACTAGAACAGTCTACCCAAGCGAGCGAAATAAATGTTTCAGTTCGACATTCCAACCACCTGAAAAGGCCGGAGCGTACGACGACCGAAACGTTGTAATAAATATGGCAACAAAGACGAGGATGATAGTCCGATCGATGTAAATAGTGAGTATTCGTTGCCATCACAAAAGTGGCAACGAGTGTTCGTTGACATCTCTCTCTCTCTATATGTATGTATGTATGTATATATATATATATATATATATATATATATATATATAGTGTGTGTGTGTGTGTGTGTGTATTTAGGCAGCAATCCTTCTTTCATGCACATTTCATTGAATACGACAGAGAAGGTGCTTTTATTTAGTTTTTTTTTTATATAATTTCTCATGCGATCTATTAATTTTTTTTTTCGGATGATAAGTTATATAAAAACTGTCCGAATGTTCTTTTTATCCGAGTGCTTTCGGCTATATCTTTAGCTATTTTCAGGGATTAAATATTTTAACTGTTACATAAGAAATAGTTTGTTGTATGTATGTTTTATAAAATGTTTTCATTTTTTAAAGCACGGTCAAGATATTGTGTCCATGTTCTATAATTATTTATTTTTATATACTAAATAAAAGCACCTTGTCTGTAGTATTCAATGAAATGTATCTAACACACTTACGTTAAAAATACAGTTTAAGGTATGCTGTACTTAAAACGTGCTCAATATGAGGAACAGAGCCTATGTAAATATAAAATTGGACAATGACGTCAACACCGAGCGGCATGCGTGAACGCAGTCTTTAGGCCATGAGCATTCACTGGATATCTCATTTTTCATTTATTATCTTTTTAAATACACATTAGTCCAAAATTGATTTTTGATTGTTATTATAAAAATGTTTAACATCGACTTTTTATAACAGTTTCCTTTTTTAGTGGCCAGGCATCAAAGAAGTAAGGTGAATCATCGGGTAATCTCATAACCACCAGGTGCATATTCGGGCCATCACTGGATATCAGTGGCTGCCCTCACTCCCGTTTCTTTTCGTCTACCGGCCTGAAATACGGAGACTCAATTACTCAAATACGAGTATCCGCTAAAAAAATATTTTTAAGTAACAAAAATCTGTCAGTTTGTTTTGTTTTATTTTACGGCATATCAACCT
>OZ038515.1:62530932-62543432 GCA_964036315.1 Acanthosepion esculentum | reverse complement strand
TATTGAATAAATTCACTCTTTAGTATTTCAAGATATTTTCTGTAATTTTGGTAAATACATCAATTAAAAAGAGATGTCAGCGTTGTTTTCATTTTTGCGTCATTTAGACGACAATTTATCCATCGCGCCCTGTACATGACTATAAAAATGTTCAAAATAATTACAGAAAGAAAAGAGAGAGTCCGTGAAAGAGAAAGAGAAAAATAGAGAAAAAAAGAAAGATATAGCGTGCTAGAGAATGAGTGAGAGTGATAGAGAGGGATAGTAAGATAGAAAGTGAAAGAGAGAAGTTTCAGTCTCGCCTCTGTTTCGTTGTTATTTTTAATACGAGTATTGTTATTTCGCTTTTACAGACTCAACATATGAAAAGATAAACAAATTCTTGGTCACTAATTTCATTTGGTTGAAGCCTGAATAATATATATATATATATATATAAACCTATATTATTTTTTTCCTAATTAATTTTGAATAGAAAAAACTCGCGCACATGGAAGTCTGTAATTTCATTATTTCAATCTCGTGTATTTGTTAATGAGATTTGGCTTTCAGAGACAAGAATCTGTTTACTGAGATTAGCAAAGACAAACATTAACAGCAATCATAAAAGCCCAACCATAAAACGACCATTTAGGATAGAAAGCACTATTGAGTACAAGACTACCGGTCATGGGCATTCTTTAACAACCAGATAAACAGAATTAGTAATGGAATGATAATCATAATTCGACAGCCAGACGCTTTTTTATTATTAATATTAATTTCTGGTCTCACAAACGGTTAGCGGGACGATTTGATCATTGATGCTTTAATTCCATCATCAGATTCGAACTGGATAAGAATCTAGTTCGAATCTCGTGATCTCTATCGCTTGATCAATAACTGAACCACTCAATGTAGATCCGTGATCTGAATGTGGCTTGGGTCTCGTGTTTATTCCAGACCTTTCTTAACAATAATATTCACGGTGTACAAAGGCTCAAGAACTCTCGATGAAAAGGGTTAAAAATTAAGAGTCAGATTTTTGCAGGATATATGAAAAAGATAACAGTTAACTCTTCCCTTGATTATACTGATCGGATAAGCGTCCTGTTGGGAGTCGGTTCTACAAAATAACGGTTGAGGAACTCATATATATATATATATATATATAGTGTAACCCGGATATAAGAGAGTTGTCGGGACCGTAGAAGACGTCTCTTATATCCGGGTTTGGTCTATTATATATACATTAACACAGGCTCTAATTTGGAACCAGATAAAATCTCTCTTATATCCGGGTTACACTATATATATATATATATATATATATATATATATATATATAATGCATAGTCATAGAGGCTGGAAAAAGGATCGTGCCATTCTGTCGCTCCAGGAAGCATCTGGCTGCTCCTGTCATGACTTCACTTCACTAATCTTCACTTCCAAGCCTTGATAGCGTACACAGTCTTTCGCGAAGAATTGAGATTCTTCACTCTGCAAACGCTTTCCTACATACGCAATGTTGCTGCTCTATCGCTGTTTTGGCTTACAGCCATATCAGGTTGAATCACCGGAGTTAAGCAACATCGAGCCAGGTCAGTGCCTAGATGGGTGACCGCTTGGGAATATCAAGTTCTGTCAGCTTTGATGTGTGGTTATTGTAATAGATAAAGTCACGGAATTGTTAATCGTAGAGCCGAGACAATTCCAGTAGAGTTCTTTATATTCACTTAGGCGCAAATATCATTGGAAAATGTATGAATCCATCTCTTCTCCCCCAGCTATAGGTTAATTAGTAAGATTCATATCACTGCACCATTATTATCACGAAAGCAAATTCTTGCAATCTAAAAATATTTTCTTGCTTTAAATTAACCTGCAAAGGGTTTATTTCGTCGTAGAAATCAAAATCTATCGCTATTTCCAGGGCGATGAATTTTACTGATCGGTTTGTTTAATTTTTACGGCTTACTTGTAGATTTTAAGAGTGAATATGCAAGGGTATTTACGCCTAAGTGAATAAAACGAACTCGACATGAATTCGAACTCTGCTCTCTTCTTTTTCATTCTGAGTCGTTTTACCGACTTTACCACCCGCACGTCGAGGTTTACGACAGCAAGTATTCCGAAGAGATTACCCACCTAAGTATTGACCAGGTTCGATATTTCTGAACATTGGTGATCGGGCGAGAATCGTTGCTTTAATGTGATGTGGCGAGAAGCCTATGGCTAATGTTCAGATGCAAACCTTTGCAGCTGAGACGAAGCAACCTCAATTTCCTCCATTGTCCACCTTCAATTCAGGTCGCATTCATATTTTGACTGCGATATCCCTTCAGTGTTTCTTCAGCCATGTAATGAGTCAAATTTAGTGCATGAAAAAATAATGTTGACATCGAATTATTCTTGTTAATTATACAAAAGCTTTAGAAATGTAGTGACAGAGAGATGGGAAGATAAAGTTATAAGTGTATATGAAAAGGAATGGGAAAGGAAAAGATAGAAGGGAATACAGAAAGGTTGAGAGAACGACTATTATTGAAAAGAGAGGATGAGAAGAGAGGGCAAGAGGACGCGAGGACGCCCTTAGTTAAGAGGGTGCAAGAGGACGCCCTTAGTTAAGAGGGTGCAAGAGGACGCCCTTAGTTAAGAGGGTGCAAGAGGACGCCCTTAGTTAAGAGGGTGCAAGAGGACGCCCTTAGTGAAGAGAGAGAGAGACAAAGAGAGAGAGAGAGAGAGAAAGAGAGAAAGAGAGAAAAAAAATAGAGATAAAAAGAGAGAGAAAAAGAGATAAAGAGGGATGCCATTTAAAAAAAAATAAACAGTTTAAACCATTCTTCATTATTTTTAAACAAAGGTTGATCGAATTATGATACAGGAAATCAATTATTTCACACAAAAAAAAAAATCATGCCCTAATGGAGTCTCCAGGACCGATATACATAGCTCTTCCGAAATTCACTTGGGTAATGTATAAAATATTATTTAATAAATTACCGTATTTTACGGCTTGGAAGACGCACCCTAATATTGGAAAGAAATTTTTAAGAAAAAAAAAAATGACTTCTCATACAACACCACATTCACCATGCGTCCCTCACAAACTGGCGTCACGTATTTTTACATTAATCACTCGTCCGATTTTGTTTGTATGGCGATGACATACTTATCAAGAGAAGAAAGGCTCCCACCGCTGCTAGTAAACAGACCATGTTTAAGTTTGTGACGCGGCCCCAGGAAGGTTTATAGTCTTGGAAATACTTGTAACAGCTAAGTACTGAGGTTACATTATATAAAAGGCTAAATTATATAGCTAACATTATAGTGTAATGACTCAACATACAAATCCACATCCCTATCAGTCAAGCCAATTAGGCGACCGTTTAAGCTTACTTGAGCCTGAGCGTTGCCTTACATTCGCCTTCGAAAACGCACATGCATTTTGAGGGTATTTTTAAAAAGAAAAAGTGCGTCTTCTAAACCGGAAAATACGGTAATTAAATATTACTTTCTAAATTCATTAACACGAAGAGGAAATGTGTTTTTGTTACAACTTTTAAGAATATCATTTTTTTTTTCTTTCGTTGTTAAAAAGTTTCGGACAATTTATTCTCCGGCCCTCTCCAGGTATGAAATCTATATGGAATTTTATTTTTTTAAATTTTGAAGCGGGTTATCATCGGCAGAAAACGATTTCGACAGTTTAACTTATTATTCCTGTTGCTCTTCTTATTTAACAGAAAACTTTTCAGGAAGAGGCTGAGGTAAAATGAAGCCAACATTTTTTTTTTTTTTTTAATAATGCTGGGTATTTTTTTTTTTTTTTTTAATTTGGATAGGAGTCATAATCAATCTAACAATTGAATTCATTCTTAGTGCGACTATTGTAATTAAAATAATTATTTGTCCGATCGATTCTTCGGCTTTACTCCGTAATGAAATATGATTCACTTTTTACGGAAAAAAAGTTAGCAAACAATAGATTATTTAAAATATTAGAATTTTTTAAATTAGAATTCAAACAAAGCCAGAGAATTGTTGAATGTGGTATGTTTATTAATTTATTTGTTTAGCGTCATATCAACACCTTATGGGTCATTTAATATCGAAATTACATTTTCTTTGGAAGCATTAGTAATTTCTTTCATAAAACTGTATTGATGGTATTTTTCCAATAACATTTTGTTCTATTTTCATAATGTTTTGACCACAGTTTGGCTTGGTTTGTTTTACGGCATATCAACCTCAATGGGTCATTTAATACCGACAACTTTTTTTTTCCTGGTAATATTTTTGTTTTATCAAAAATCCATTTCTGTTAATATTTTTTTTCCTCAAAATTACATAGCTGGTAATATTATTTTCAAAAACGTATAGCTGGTACACATTTATAATGCTTTTTACCTCAGTTTCGGGGTTAACTATTTACCCATAGCTGGGACCCTAACACCGGGTCAGGGTGGACCTGGGAACACCAGCAATTAAGAGGCGGTTCCACGCTCCTCAAAACCTCCTGATCAGAGGCCTCGCTGTTGGACGTAATTTATCGTCTTACCATGGACGCGGATGTAGTTTATCGTCATACCCAGGACGTGGATGTAGTTTATCGTCATACCCAGGTCGCCACAGTTTGGGAGTTCTCTATTTGCTCATAGCTGGGACCCTAACAGGTGCTACCAACCCGGGTCAGGGTGGACCTGGGAACACCAGCAATTAAGAGGTGGTTCCACGCTTTTCAAAACATTCCGATCAGAGGCCTTGCTGCCAGATGTAGTTTATCGTCATACCCAGGTCACTTCAGGTAGTATGCGGTATCAACAGAAGTGGAGGTGGCAGGTGGTGAGCATAATAAGGATAAGGAAAAAGATGACAAATTGATCCTTGACTTGAAGAGGTCATGATTGAAATGTTCAGGAAAGCAACAAAGCGGGAGTCTCTTCCAGGATGTCCGAGTAAAACATTTTCTGTACATTTTGAATACTAGATTGGCAGCAAGGTCTAATCAGTTTAAAATGGCGAAATGTAGCCATGAATTTTATGTTAACAGTTTCTTTCGCTTGTGAAATTCTATTCTGGCTCCTAGTTTTACAGTCAATCTTGATCTTCAATAATTTAAATGTAATGTCAATCGTTATCTTCTGTCTTCTACAGGTCTTTGCCTTTTTAGGTGTGCATGGAGTCTTACTCTTCTACAGGAGATGCACTTTTTTTTATCTAAGCCTCGCCAGCAAGGTAAACGGCTAGATCTAATAGTAAGTTCTATGCTAACAGTTTCTTTTCTCACACTTCTCACTTGGGGAACTCTCTTCCGGCTCCTCGTTTTCCAGTCAATTTTGACCTTCAAAAATTTAAATGCAATATCAATCGATATCTTCTGTTTTCTTAATTCCTGTTTTTTTGTCTCTCTCCTTAATGGTGTTTCTTTTTTTATGTTCTTTCACACTCAATAACCGTAGTGCCTTAGTGGATTTATGGTCTTGCTTGGGGGGGGGGAAGATTGATTAAAAAAATAATAACTCTTATCAAAGTCAGGTTCATGGTTTGAATTTATCATATAAGATATCGAACCTACTTTTAAAGATATTGGGATTAAGAGATTGCTTTAGTAATGAAATTAACTTGAAATCGTTCGTCCTGGGTATGACAATAAACTACATCCGGCAGCAGGGCGGCTGGTTGATAAGTTTAATGAAAATTCGTTGTAAGATCAACGAAAAATAAAGAAACCAGTAAAAATCGCCATTTTGTTGCTAATTATACAGGTTTTCACGATATCGGTGGACTCAATTATAAAGTTAAATGTCTGTTAAAAATTCAACTTATTGTTGGCTACAAATGAGTGAAAATTGTATTAGATTGATTGAAAATCTTTGTGCTGTTGAGACGGAAAAGTACGAGGAAGAGGAAAGAAAAAGTCAGTCATATCCTGATCACAAAAAGAAGAGGTATTGAGCAAAATATGGGATAATTAGCTCGTGGGAGGTGTTGTAATGTTCCACTCTCCCTATCGCATGTGTGGACTGACTATATCAGTAGATATATATATATATATAGTAAGCACAGGTTATACCTGGTGGACTTGCTTCGGTAATTCGTTGGAGATTCGTCTCCAGCTGTGCTAGTCGAATTCTCAGCCTTCGGGCAGAGAGGAACCCGGGCAAGGCTCAGCCGAAGGGCAGAGACTCGTATGGGAAGGTTGACCAACCCGATTCTGTTTTTACAGTTTCTACGGGCATTTTTTGGCCGAGCATACGGGCTCGGAATACACACGTAAAACTCGGCCTTGTGCCACATCTTTCCCTCGTGGGGGAGGGGCAAGTAAATATTGACTTGCTTCGGCAGTTCGTTGGAGATTCGTCTCCAGCTGTGCTAGTCAAACTCTCTGCCTTCGGACAGAGAGGGACCCAGACGAGGCTATGCCGAAGGGCAGAGTCTCGTCTGTGGAAGTAGACAGCTACCCGACCCTGTTTTTTACGGGGTCTACGGTGAATTTTTGCCCGAGCCTACGGGCTCGGATACCCCACGATAAATTCGGCCTAGTGCCACATCAGACCGCGTGGGCCGGTTGGCAAATATCCTTGCTTCCGCAATTAGTTGGTGATTCGTCACTAGGTATGCTAGTCAAATTCTCTGCTTTCGGGCAGAGAGGAACCCAGACGAGGCGATGACGAAGGACAGAGTCTCTTCTGGGGTGGTAGACAGCTACCCGACCCCGTGTATACGGGGTCTACGGGGAATTTTTGCCCGAGCCTACGGGCTCGGTTTTTCCCCCGCATTAAAAACGGCATTGTGCCACATCCCGTCTCGTGAGGAAGTAAAGTAAATAACCTTGCTTCGGGAATTACTAGCCTGCTAACCGATTCCTTGTCTTTAAGTAGTGTATTCTCTCTTACAATAAACCTCTCTTTCTTTCATTTATGCCCGTGTTGCTGTTCCTTTCACTCGAGTATCACCTTTGTTTGTTTGTAACCTCTTTAAGGACCCAAAAACTCAATTATCAAGTTAAATGATTGTCAATCAATCAACTTATTGCTGGCTACAATAGAGTGAAGTTTGTATTAGATTGCTTGAAAATTGAGGTCATTTTTTAAAAATTTGTGTTGAAATCGAATTTTTGTTTTTCGCGGCTTTTCGCTAAACGCACTGATGTAGAAATAAAAATGTGGTATCGCTGCGTCTGTCCTGATGTAAGTAGCCTACATACAGAGGAAGAAAGTTGAATTTATCTATTTTTGATCGGCAATATCGATTTTTTACGGTAATAACCTATCTCTTATATTGTACAATATATATGCCAAGTTTGCTAAAGATCGGTTGGATGGATCTCGAGTGAAAAGGTATTACATAGACAGAGACATCCTCTATTTTATATATATATATATATATATATATATATATATATATATATATATATGTGCGTGTGTCTGTGTGTGTGTGTGTGTGTGTGAAAATAAAATGAAAGAACAGTAAGATTTATAATCCAGTGTTCTTATTAATTATATTTATTTTTAAAATACAGTGATCAATGCAATTCTGCAGAGCATAAATATTATAAATTTAAAAATAGGGTTCCGTCGCTACACAGGAATTACCATGTTTCAAAAACAGAAACTAAAAACTTCAAATTTAATTATAGAATTAAATTAAAATCCCTAGTACTGTTTCATTTTCAAGCGAATTTTGGAATAACTTATTTTGAAATTTACTGAGTTTTATAAGCACATACATTCTTAATATTAGTTTCTAAGGATACGAGGAAATTCAATCATTTTGACAAGGGATGGTTGGGTATTCATTTTCACTGACAACTATTGTATCAAAATATGAGTTACTTTCGAAATGAAGTTAAGTTAAGGTAGGGGTACCTGTTTAACAAATGATGACATCCGTTTTTCGCATGAAGTCTGTTTTTTTTTCAATGATAAAAAGTATATATATATATATATCCATTTGACTCAATATGGTCGTTTTCTTTTTTACATATTGACAACAAAGATCTCTGTAATATTTTTTATGTCTTGTTCTCCTTTAACTAGAGATTGGCAGCTGGTCTCTCCTTTCACCTATCTGTAACATATCAGTTGGGGAAAAATGACTGATTACATTCAATGACTCGAAAACAAAACTAGTCATATTCAATCATTGTTGATTGGGTCCAGATGAACGGAGGTTCCAACAGGGCAGTCCCCATGCCTTGAGCGGCTGTTGCGACTCTACCCAGACCTCAAGTAGCTCTCGTACATACGATCTATCGCTGAAGATGAAAAAAAATCGTCGATTCCTTGTACGGTTCCAGTAATTACCTGATTCCTCCTGCCATCCTCTACCCTCAAAAGAGCCAGATCAGATCTCTTACTGTATATGGGCAGGAGCTGCTCAGTCTGAACTTTCCAGTCTTGATCGAGTCCAAAAGCGTCTTCGCGTCCTTTCGGGTGACAAATTATTTTTCTAATCACCAACCACTTTCTCGCAGACGAAACGCCGCAAGCATCTCACTTCTGTTAATATCTCTGTGGAAAGTGCTCAGACGAATTACAATGCCTAGTAGGCCAGTTCTGACCTTCACGGCTAGGACCCGCCATGATATGCACATTGTAATGAACCAAACTCATTCTAATCGCATTCTACTGGTGAGATGTAAGTCCCGCTCGAGCAGCTTCTTACCACGGACTTCCAAGAGGATACAATGCTGACCTGTTCAAGTAAACCGTTATATTCCCCACATATCCGCATAAACTATGCCTCTTAACTCGAGTGGATCCCGGACCTTACACAGGGTGAACATCACTGTAAAAAAATAATGCTATATTTATGGGTAACAGTGTTGATTATAAAGGACGGAATGTGTGTAAATTTAGAAGTTGACACGGATATCAACACCGAATGGCGACAATCTCTTTTATGGTTCAACGCAAACTTCAAATCATCTAATTAGAATTCAGAATGGCATTAACATTGCGTTCAAGCATGAAATAGACTGTTGCCATTCGGTGTTGATATCCGTGTCGACTTTTATATTTACACACGCTCTAACCTTGACATTGAGCAGATTTACCCATAAATAAAGAATGCTGTAAAACTATATATATATATATATATATATATATATATATATATATATATATATATATTTATATATATATATTTATATATATATTATTTTTTTTTCAAACGGCAGATGAAAGAAGAGACGCGGAGATATAAATTTACAGAAAATGTACGCATCTGCGTAAGGAAACGATGCTGAAAAGTAAATAACGATCAGACAAATGAAACTCTAAAACGGACATTTTTTTTGTTCCAACCTCATTGGAATAGATCCATCTGCTACACTATTATGCTAACTTAAATCGATAGGTTTATTTTTTGTAATGTCATTGGAGTCTCGAAGCAGAGATTGCAAATAGGATTTTATATGGAGGCGTTAAAATGTCAGAAGATAAGAGGGTTTCACGATTTCATTTTCTTTCAACGATACACTGAAAACATATCTTTATATAATGTGTCCCTCCAGGACGTAGGCGATCCTGACTCTCCACAATTTCCTCTTATTCGTAGCTCTTACTGAATTTTCTCAATTTTTTCTTTTAAACCTTGTTCCGCTATTCATTGACGCATGCTCACTAAATAGGTTATGCTTTGTTTTCCTCTGTCGCTCTTGACTTCAATTAGTCTTGTGAGTATAAGATTTTCTAAACCTTCTTTCCTCATTAAGTACCGTAGATATTTCAACTCTTTCTGATGTTAAGTATAAGTTTCCTTCTTGCTTCCATTTTCTCCAAAACCTTGTTGTTGCTCACATTTTTTATTCATGCTATCCTCAGCATCCTCCTGTAGAACCAGATTTCTATTGCTTCAAGTCTCCTCTTCATCTGTGAGGAGATTGTCTAGCATTCACTGCCATACAGGAGGACTGATTTTATGTAATAATTTAGTACTCTTCTCTTCGTTTCTAACAAAATTTTCCTGTTTCTTAATACTCTGCTTAGCTTTTGGAAGGCTTCTTTAGCTATCCCAATGCACCTTTGGATTTCAATGTCACACTTTTCGTCCTATGTTAGAACACTTCCCAGATATTTAGATTGTTGTACTTGTTTGATTTTGCCATCCCCAATTTGTAATGTTTATGTTGGGCTGTTCCTTTTTCTAACAACCATTCATTCTGTCATCTTGCAATTGATATTTAGTCTTCTTGCTTTCCTTTCTCTACTTTTTGAAAGAGTTCTTGTAAGATTGTGGCTGTCAGTAATTAATTCTCGTAGGACTTACTTTCATGTGTCATATGCCTTTGTCGCAGTTAGCTCCTCCTCATTTCCTTAACCCGTCAACAGGGGTCTCTCTCTCTCTCTCTCTCCCGGGAGTATAAATACTGGCTGACCTTTCGCCTCTTTCTCTCTTTTCTCTGATTACGCGCACGCGCGAGCAACTAACTCGACTTCGGCCGCGGGCCGCAACCTCGCACGTGAGGCGAGGTATATAAAACTTTCTCTTAAAATTTCCAATATGTGAACTCCTATACACAACCAGCGTTTCCCATATTCTGGGAACACGCTAAAACAAAATTCACCCGTACGGACATTCAACTCAACGCACACACAACTTTCCATACAAACTGTAACATTTTATTCATGTCTTCAATGTATTTGTAATTCGTGTATTAATCTATTTGTTATTAATATATATTTGTTCGCATACATGTATGTCGGTCTTGTTTGTTTCTTGGGACTCCATTAAAGTCCAACATTCTTATGTAGCTGGACCGGCCTTGCGGAAGCCTTAACCTAGAGATAACTCATCTTCTCTTCTCACATTCACACACCGCATGGTCTACTACACCTTCACGGCATAGGCGATCATGACTCTTCAAAATGTTATGCCCTTTGTAGCTGTTAATACATTTTATTTTTTGTTCTTTCCTAAACCCTGTTCCGCCATCCATTTACTCAAGCACACTAAGTATGTTATGTGTTGTTTTCTTCTGTCGCTGTTGCCTTCAATTTGTGCTGTGAGTATTAGATTTTCAAATCCCTCTTTCCTCATTAAGTACCGTCGAAATTTCAACTGTCTCTGCCTGATATTAATTCGAAGTTTCCTTTTTGGTTTCATTTTCCCTGGAACCTCGTGGTTTCGTCCAGGCTTTTCTCGCGACTTGCTTCGTCCATAATATCTTCAGCATCTTTCTGTAGAACCTTGAATTCTCTTATTCTACGACATTGTCGAGCATTCACTGCCGTATAGGAGAACTCCTATCGCAGAAGTGTTCAGTACTCTTTTCTTTGTTCCTAACGATTCTGTTTCTTAATACCCTGCTCCTCTAACGACATTTCCAATTAGTTGGGCTGTTCCTTTTACTAACAATCAATCATGCATTCTGTTTTCTTGTAGTTGATGTTTAATCCTTTCCTGTCACTTTCCTTCAGTACCTTCTGTGAGGGAACTATTTACCTTATTCGGACTATTGTCCTCATCATTGTTGCCATATTTATCACAACGTTTCGGCCGTTGTACGCTCCGGCCTTCTTCAGGTGGTTGGAATGTCGAACTGAACAATTTAAACGTTGTGATAAATATGGCAACAAAGATGAGGACAATAGTCCGAATAATGTAAATAGTGTACATAATACCCCATCTCAGAAATATAGACGGATACTGAAGGGCCGAAACGTTGTAATAAATATGGCGACAAAGATGAGGACAATAGTCCGAATAATGTAAATAGTGTACATAATACCCCATCTCAGAAATATAGACGGATACTGAAGGGCCGAAACGTTGTAATAAATATGGCGACAAAGATGAGGACAATAGTCCGAATAATGTAAATAGTGTACATAATACCCCATCTCAGAAATATAGACGGATACTGAAGGGCCGAAACGTTGTAATAAATATGGCGACAAAGATGAGGACAATAGTCCGAATAATGTAAATAGTGTACATAATACCCCATCTCAGAAATATAGACGGATACTGAAGGGCCGAAACGTTGTAATAAATATGGCGACAAAGATGAGGACAATAGTCCGAATAATGTAAATAGTGTACATAATACCCCATCTCAGAAATATAGACGGATACTGAAGGGCCGAAACGTTGTGATAAATATGGCGACAAAGATGAGGACAATAGTCAGAATAATGTAAATAGTGCACATCATTCCCCATCTCAGAAATATAGACAGATACTTCTGTAAGGTGTTTTGTTGTTTTCATTCCATATCTTCTATTAACATTGTGTATGTCTGTTATGTTTTTATTGTCTTGAATGAAGATAACGCAATCAAGAAGTGGTATGTTCCTTGGGGCCAACACGTCATATGGGACCCGAAATAAGGAGTGCCAGAGAAATGCAATAACAACAATGTTGCAATACGAGCGCTGGTAAAAATGGTTGCTGAAGACATTAGGTTTATAATACCCAGATGTCATCAAGGACACATGGCACAATGGATAAAGGCATTGGTTAGATCCAGCGACAGGATCAATACCCGGTTAAGGCAGTGGAGAACTTTCAGA
>OZ038515.1:62490932-62523432 GCA_964036315.1 Acanthosepion esculentum | reverse complement strand
CTTGAGTTCCTTGATAAGTGCAAATAAGAATCAGCAACATTATTGGTCCTGATCACGTGGCTTGACTTCAGTCACTTTCCTACCATCTTTCTGAATTATTGTCTCTGATTCCATTGACCAGTTGAGATAAAATAAATTTTCATCTTTTATTTTTTTAAAAATAATTCTTAAAAATATTAAGTCTACTTAATCATTTGCATATAAATTACCACACAACCAAATTGAAACATTGAAATAAATACAAGAATAACTGCTTTTCAGTGCCTAATGCAATGGGGAAGTTTTAATGATAGGGTGGTGGAATTTTACACATTATTGAATAAACAGGGAGGTATTAATAATAGGGGTTGGAATTTTCCTCACAGAATAAACAGGGAGGTCTTAATGATAGGGAGGTTATAATTTTTCACATTATAGAATAAACAGGTGGGGGTCAATGAAAGTATGGAATCAGAAAATGAATTAAAGTGCATTTTTCTACTAAGCATCTGAGAAACACCTCTTTGCCTTCCATCAGTATGGCTGATGCTAACCTCCAGGAAAGTGACCTGCTTTCTCAGGTTAATGTTCCCAGCTGACATGAAGTGGAAAGACGATATTAAATCCATTGCTAGATCAGCTAGAAAGTTGGTTCACTGTGTCATGCTAGAGAATCTTTTCTCTCCAGAATCTATCTTACATTTCTATAAGTCTACCATTTGTCAATGCTTAGAATATTGCTGCCACATATGGTCTGGTGCCTCTTGCTATTTACCTTGAGTTCCTTGATAAGTGCAAATAAGAATCAGCAACATTATTGGTCCTGATCACGTGGCTTGGCTTCAGTCACTTCCCTACCGCCTGTGTCTTTTCTATAAATATTTTCATCGTAATTGTTCCGGTGAGCTCTTGGTACTCTAGACTTTTTGAATTTAAGTGCAGTACTAGACTGGCGTCAAGATCTAATGAATTTACAGTTGAGCTGGCTAGATGTAACCGTAAATTCTATGCTAACAGTTTCTTTTCTCGCACTTCCCGCTTGTGGAACTCCTTTCCGGTCCCATGCTTTCCAACCAACTTTAATCTCCAAAAAGGTAGATGCAATATCAATCGCTTATCTACTGTCCTCTTGATTATGCTTTTCTCTTCCCGCTCATCCATGCTTAGAATATTACTGCCACATATGGTCTGGTGCCTCTGCTATGTACCTTGAGCTCCTTGATAAAGTCTAAATAAGAATCAGCAACATTATTGGTCCTGATCTCATGGCTTGGCTTCAGTCACTTTCCGACCATCTTTCTATATCTTTTCTATAAATGTTTTCATGGTAATTGTTCGGATGAACTCTTGGTACTTGGACTTTTTAAATTTAAACACAGTACTAGACTGGCGTCGAGATCTAACCAATTTACAGTTGAGCTGGCTCAATATAACTGGAAATTCTATGCTAACAGTTTTTTTTTTGTGCATTTCTCACTTGTGGAACTCCATTCTGGCTCTATGCTTTCCAGCCATCTTTAACCTGCAAAAATTTAAATGCAATGTCAGTCATTATCTACTGTCCTCCTGATTACTCTTTTTTAGTTTCTGTTCCTAATTCTTTCACACTCCTTGTGTCTTAGTGGCTTGACTGCCTTTCCGGTCCCATGCTTTCCAACCAACTTTAATCTCCAAAAAGGTAGATGCAATATCAATCGCTTATCTACTGTCCTCTTGATGACGCTTTTCTCTTCCCGCTCATTATTAAGGTTTCTGTTCCTAATTCTTCAACACCCTGTAACCCCCTTGCATCTTAATGGCTTTACTGCCTTGCAAGGGGTGATACCGATTAATTCATATATATATATATATATATATATATATAGTTTTAAGGTGGGCTATATTTATGGGATAAAGTGGTCAATATCAGAGATAGAGCGTATGTAAATACGAAAGTGAACATTAAATCACCACTCAGAGGCGACACCACTCAGAACATTGAATCACCACTCAGAGGCGACACCACTCAGAACATTGAATCACCACTCAGAGGCGACACCACTCAAAACATTGAATCACCACTCAGAGGCTGTTTCATGCTATACGCAATCGTCAGGCTGAGGCTAACGATTGCGTCTATCATGAAACAGCCTGTCGCCTCTGAGTGTTGACTTAAATGTTCACTTACACACACACAAACACACACACAGTGTAGCCAAATGATGATAGAAGCATTTATTTTGAACAACTGATATTTGTTTTAAAAAGAATCTAATGCGTCTGTATTAATCACATTGTAAAATATTTCTTCTATGAAGATTACAAATCAAAACTTAGACTGCTGAAATCCAGATCCATTTCCGTATACCATGACAGTAAGAAGTATGTGACTGACTGACATGCACACTCTCATAGATTTATGCTAATAATATTTCTTTATGTAGTCCTATGTAAATAAAAAAAATAAAATAAAAAAATTAGGCAACCCAGATTACAAATCACACGAAAACGTGATCTCAAACATATCACGTGACATGTATTGATGCTCGCATCTTCAGATGCTTTCTTCTGACAAAGGAAAAGAAGAGATTCAGTTCGAATCAGTCGACAGTAGAATCTCCGATAATTTGGCGGCGACGTCGAAATATCACGTGACACAGAAGTCGTACAAGCGAAACAAAAGAACAATTGATTGTGTGTCTCTTTTTCGACAAGAGAATCGGATAGCTAGGAATATCAGGCGACTTTAGCAGCAGAAGACGATGCGACGTTTCCAAAATTAGGTTTGTCTCTCATTGCAGATTCCTCTTCGTTTTCTGTTTTTAATCAAGTCTCGTGTCGTGTGACTCTTTCAACCGCGTGATTTTCACACAAATAAGCAATAACTATGTCATATTCTTAGGATATAGATATTTGTTTTTATTTTTTAATAAATCCAATACGTTTTTTTTTCGAAAACATAGGAGATAATGACTCTCCCCGAGAGACACTTTTTCTTTATCTGGAAATCGAGATAAAGTTTCGGGAAAGATAGTGGAGTGGTTACCCGCTGTCTTCTCTTCAGTTTCCCATCCATTCGACAGCTTCTGGAGGCCCGGATCAAAGTGTAGTATCTGTTCGCAGATCGCTCGCTTTGTCGGCCTTCTGGCTGAGAGCTTCACTCGATACTTACCAGGTGTAGGGATTCGTCCCTGCGGTGGTGGTATCATGGCTACGTCTAGCTATGACCAGCTTTGACCAGCTCCGCCCAGCTTGGACAAGCTATGACCAGCAAAGACCAGCGCCCCGGGTGGAAACACTCGGGTCCCCACGTTAAAAACCGACCTTGTGTCACAACCTGACTCATTGGGTGGGGGGGTCAAGAAAATACCGGCAGTTTACCAATCAAGTTTAGAGAACACGGTGTACACTGATATTTAACCAATAGCTGCGGAACAGGAGCAAATGTTTAAACCGTGTCGCCATGAAATGCAAGAACGATGTACGGTGCCCTGTCTCTTTGAAATGCCAGGATGTAACAAAGAAAATCTTGTCTTCTATACTATCATTATTCTGTTCTAGAGGATGTCTGATTCTTACCATAACTTTGGAATAAACGCCACATTTGAAAATTATAAGATATTAGAAAATGAACAGACATTGTTGATTTTAAGAACACACACATATTATATATATATATATATATATGTGTGTGTGTGTGTGTGTGTGTGTGTGTGTGTGTGTGTGTGTGTGTGTGCAGTAATAAGCAAACAGTGAAATATTTGTTAAAATCGTACACGTTAAAAAGTGCTCAAATTCACGTAGGAAAACCAAACTTGGAGAGCGATTTAATGACTTCAAAAGATGAGAATTCTGACCGGAACACTACCGCGGTTTCGACCGTCGAGGCCTGAGATTATAGCCAAATGTAGACACGTCAAAACGTAAATTTGAGAGCTATACGAACCCCAGATAAAGTTGTGACAATTTATTTTTCACTACAATTCTCCCCACCACATCATTTTGGGTGCCGAATGAAGGCATTTAAATTGCTGAGTTGTCTCTGATTGATTCGCTGAACATACCACATGACGAGACCTCGGCGGTCGGAACCGCGGTACTGTTCCAGTCAGCGCTCTTATCTTTTAAGATGTGTGTGTGTGTGTGTGTGTGTGTGTGCGCGTGTGCGTGCGTATATATATATATATATATATATATATATTGGCTTTCTGGTCAGCTTTTTAAAATATATATTTAAAGACATTTTAATGTTCATACATTCTTTTTATAGATACAAATATTTTAGTAAATGCTCTGTTTATTATAAACAGAGCATTTACTTGAATAATTGTACCTATAAAAAGAACGTATAAACATAAAAAAATGTCTTAAAATAATTGTCGGACTTTGTCCTTTCCATTATATATATATATATATATAGGCTTTCTGGTCAGTTTTTTTAAATATATATATATATATATATAGGTCTTCTGGTCAGCTATATATATATATATATATATATATATATATATATATATATATATATATATATATATATATATATATATGTTTTCTGGTCAGCTTTTTATTAAATATATTTAAAGACATTTTTTATGTGTGTGTGTATATGTATGTATATGGATTAAAAAAGACCGCTGACCAGAAAACTTTATATATAAAGTTTTCTGGTCAGCGTTCTTTTTTAATATGTATATATATATATATATATATATATATATCTTAATATATTGCTCACTAAACATAATGCTTCGCAACAATTTAATCGATAAGGAAACATGCACACCACTTACACCCACAAACGTTACACCTACTCTTTTCTATCTCCTTCCTAAAATACACAAAAGCAACAACCCAGGAAGGCTGGTCATTTCATCATTCAACTGCTACACGACCAAAAATTTCCAAATACGTGGATCATTACATACAACTCCTATCTAAGGAAGTAAAATGCTACATCAGAGAGACAACAGATCTACTAAACAAAATTAATCACATACTAGCAGTTCCAGAGAATGCTATTATAGTGGCTATAGACGTAAGGTCACTCTACTCAAACATTAAACACATCGAAGGTCTAACCGCGCTTCAGAAAACACTTACTAAAAGAAGAAAACAAGATCCCCCCACAGAAGCTATCATAAAACTCATGGAGCATATTCTCACATTTAACACTTTTAAATTCAATGGAGCACACTACCTTCAAGTAAGAGGTTGTGCCATGGGCACCATTGCAGCTCCTTCATATGCTACAATATTCATGGGAAAATTTGAGGAGTGCCATATCTGTTCCCTTATTGGTAACGACTGCGTATTCTATGCAAGATATATCGATGATATATTCTTTGTATACACGGGCAGTGACGACAAACACATCCAATTCCTCATGGCCCTTAACACAGTGCACGACTCAATTAAGTTTGACTATGAAAAATCCACAACATCGGTAACATTTTTAGACACCCGCATTTACATAGATGAAAACAGGAAACTGCAAACGACACTACACACTAAAATCACCGACACCCACAACTATCTACACTTTAAGTCTTCCCACCCAAAACACCTCAAGGAGAACCTTCCCTATTCACAAGCACTTAGATGGATATGTTCCAACAATGAAGAATTAAACAAACACATTGAAAATCTGGAGCATCAATTCACAACACGTGGCTATAAACAACACCTAATCAGGGAACAAATAAATAAAGCAATTTCCACACCTAGAGAAGACACCCTAATGTACAAGATTAAAAATAAATCTAGCCGCATCACTGAAGTAACCACTTTCAATCCCACTCTGCCTCCACTACCCCAAAATAATCAAAAGTCGATGGGAAATACTACATCTCAAACCAGACCTTAAAAAATTGTTTAAGGAACCCGGCCTTCTAGCATATCGTAGACCTAAGGACCTAAAAGAAATCATAGGTAGTAACCACATTTCAGGGGACAAGGTAATCCGTAATAAACTAACAAAAGCAACAGGATTTTCCCAACCATATAACAAGAAGCTTATGCTGCAACCACATTAAACACACGAATTCATTCACAAGCTCAGTCACTAAATCTACTTTCAAAATCTACCATGATTCTAACTGTAGAAGTCATAACATAATTTACCTCCTCGAATGCACACTATGCCAGAAACAAAATGTAGGAAAATCTGAATGTCGCTTTCACTACAGAATTAACAATTATCGCAATCGAATTAAGTCGACTCCCTATGAAAAATTATTACCTGTAGAACAACATTTCCGCCTAGAAAAACACGATTTCAAAACCCATGTCAAATTCACTTTCATTGAGAGAATAGGAAAGTTTAGAGCAGATAACATTAGAAAGATTTTAGAGTTCCATGAAAATAAGTGGATACGACGTTTAAAACACACTATCCAGCCGGGCTAAACCATAAATTTAACAATATAGATAGTATTAATATTAAGCCCTACAAATCAAAACCTACCCACATTTCTCACCCACACAAGACAGACATGCTTACGGAGGTGTTGCGGCCTCACACTTATACACACACCCACACGAATATACACACTTACGCACATCATATTTACTCACTCCCTAATGAACCAAATGATAACACACACCCACAGTAATATACACGCTTACACATATCATACTCACTCACTCCCTAAGAACCAAATAACACACACACACTTAACAGAGACACATCCCCTCTCCAGGAACCAATAAAACTGTCAGACTGACCAAGGGAATTCAAAGCAGCATGAATCCATCCAGCTCTTATCCAAATAACAACTTAAAAGAGACTGTTTGACCAACACAAGGAATGTTGAAAAATTCATGTTAAAAAGATAAAAAAAAACAAATGAAAACTACAGACAAAAGTTCATTTTCTCCAAGACATTCATTTCTGTAGTTCACTGCTACCAGAAAGCAGAAATATTTTTTTCTCCTGATGATTTCCATGTTGGCCGAAACTAGTCGAGGAATCTAAATGAAATAATAATAATAAAAACGAAAGAATATTAATCTACAACCCAGTGTGTCTGAAGATTTTAATTTAATTTTTTAATAATTTTTATTGTTTAATATATATATATATATATATATATGACAAATGGAAAGTGCTTCGTTGAAACTAGATTTGATTACGCGTTTCTAGGCTTCATTAGATCAACAAAAAAAAAGAAAGATAAAAAGGTGTGTATATCTATTCTTAAATAATTAATCATAGTACGTTTTTCTTAAGCTCTCGTTTCTTGTGATTAAAGAAAGAAAAAGAAATGACTGACTTTCAAAAAAGCCGTTCAGTGAAAATGAGATTAGGATTTGCCTTTAATTCGATACAAAAGAACAAAATTGAAAAATATATTAACACCTTTCGACATGAACTAAGAATTCTGAAGAAAAGATACACAATAAATGTTAACGACCTTTTTTTAAATGTCACTCATTTTCTTCTTTAATCACAAGAAACGCCATCTTAGGGAAAAATTACTACGATTCATTATTTATGCATACATACGTTTCTTTCTTTCGTTTTTGGATCTGTTGAAAGCTAGATTATTTAGGAGTTTGGTTTGATCAGAAACAAATAATAAATAATTACATCGGTCACAATACTACATGCCTATCCGGACGAATTACGTTACACCTATCCAAACACAGCTCCATTAGATCCCACTAGCAGCATGGCCCGGCGTTGTCCGTGCTTGATTCAAAAATCGTACGACTCATACAGCAATCGCTATCACTTGACTTAAAATATTTTTGCCCGTCCTTGCCTTTAAAGGAGTGCCTTTTGGCGTGCTGATGTTGCTACATGCCTTACTTCTTGCCTATCTCACACTGCAAATTTTTTCTAAGCTCTATACTAAACATTAAATCTGTTACGAAAAAAGAACTAAACAAAATGAACACAAAACGATCAGCTTTAAAAAAGGACTCGTAACAGGAAAAACCGAATGAAAAAGAATGTTAACAAAAACTTTTTCACACCCAACCCAGTTCTGCGGAATCAGAATCAACGTTGAGTTTAAGCAGGCGAATGAGCCAATTGGAGTAAAGTGCCATGCAGATTTAAATTTTTCCCACTTGTGACGAATGCAGCTATCGATTTATTTTGAATGCTAGCATGCTAGTTAACATTCGTGTCAGTCAGCTGTTGGCTCTCACGCTAGCCAATAGAATCTTCCTGGCTATTCGTGGCAGCCAGTTATAGGCTCTCACTCTGGCCAGTAGAAAATGGCCGCAAACTACATGAAAACTGCCGTAGAAGCTTGAAAAATCGATTATTTCCACTATCGATGGGAGTTGGTAAATGCAAAGTCGGTCTTGGTCTTTCCACTAACTTGGAGCATGTGCATGTAGATTTTGGTGCAAATCCGTCGAAAATTGCGGCCGTGCATTCGTTACACCCACACATCCTGCCTTTTAAAGATAGAGATTTAAACACGCACACAAACCTAAATGATACCATCCGAAACATAGTAGAAAATAGAATAATAACAGCATACCCATGTAAAAAAAAGATTAAAAATAATGGAAGCCCTACACTATTTACATTTTTCTGACTATTGTCCTCATCTTTGTCGCCATATATATATATATATATATATATATATATATATAAAGACACAAAACACCAGCAGTGTTGAAACAAAATTTATTTATGCATATTTCGATTCGCATTTAATTTTTTCGTCTCGAATGCTACCTGAATTTTACCCAAAACAAAATAATTTCCATGCTTGAAGATGACTGAATATACAGTTGAAAGTACTTGCGTATTAAAAAAAACCTTATATAGCTTATAATTTTAAAAAACAAGGATCATAACATTCATCGAGGGATTTGTAGGTTAATGCAACTTTTAAAATTTTGTTTGCGATGAGATTTTGCCATTTTATATCATTAACTTGACTAATCTACTTTTTGTATGAATTATTCATTGTAATATAAATTGAACTGCTCCACACACACACACACACATATTATATATATATATATATATATATATATATATATATATATATATATATATTAATACTTCACTTTGTGGCCATCGTAGTTTCTATACATTTCTATTCCAGAGAATGTAAATAAATTTAAAAGGCATGCCTGTGTATCTAATCTGTATTTTATTGATTGACCGATTCGTTTTCTACGGCTTATCAAATCATTTGCAGGTAATTTAACATCAGAAACTATTTTTTAGATTGTAAAAATGTAAAAACTGTTTGTTTTTTTGGTGATAAGAATCGTTTATTGATACACGTCTTACTAATTAACCCATAGCTGAGGGAGAAGGGCTGGATTCATTAATACTTGGCTCTCCGATAAAAAATTCCGAGTCATTATCCATTAGACCACCCGAACATCCAAGCTTACAGCACCTGGTATTCCCAAGTGGTCAACCATCGAGGTACTGACAAGGGTCGACATTGCTTAGCTTCGCTGATCGTACAGGAACCGGTGTTTCAACGTCATAAAACCTTAACTTTAGAAGCCAAGGTAATATGCTAACACGTGTCACACTAAAGATGTCTGGGTTTGTATAGTGAAATAAATAAGGACATATGGCACAGTGGATAAAGGCTAGAACCAGTGACAGGACCCAAAGACTGAGTTCAATAGCCGGTTAAGGCAGTGGAAAACTTGGAGAGGGGAATTAACAGGAGATAACACATAACTGACATCCATTACCTATGGCACGTGGAACTAGAACAGTCTACCCCAGTGAGCTAAATTAAAGGTTCAGTTCGGGATTCCAACCACCTGAAGAAGGCCGGAGCGTACAACGGCCTTAAACGTTGTAATAAATATGGCAACAAAGATGAGGACAATAGTCCGAATGATGTAAATAATGTAATTATAACTAATTTCAGAAATATAGATAGATACTGAAATAAATTTGCTGTGTACTTTTAATAAATGTTGTTTAGATTTTCCACAAGATGTAACTGTTATGGTGACCTATCTACATTAGAATGAACTCTTCCTCCTTCATAAATACTAACCTGCGAGACTTCCTAAGCAGGCAGTCGGGACGCAGTGTAACCTGATATTTCGAACGAACACTTCTATCTGCTGACTTATGATACGCTTATTTTGTATATATGATCTGTTATTTCAATACACTTATTCAACATAACTTCTTTCTTTCCGTGTCTTTCTTTCTGGCTCCTAACAGGCCACAACAGTAAAATGCTTAATAGATTTTATGCCTAAAATCACAAAACTGGTTGATTTTACGAATTAAATCGAAAATTTGACCAGTCCCCTTAACTTCCGGGCTTTGATTAGCCTTATCACAAAATCCTTCACAGACCTACGGAGATTTCAATTCCTGAGCATTAAGCTAAATGTAGTAGATCTCATGTCGCGACAGAAAACAGATTTAACATTAGGTGTGTAAAATAAGAGAATAAGTTAATTTTCAGCATTAGGGAAGATCACGAAAGCGACTCAGAGAAAGAGTGTGAGAGAGAACGCCAAAGCGACTTAGGCAAAGAGAGAGAACGCCAAAGCGACTTAGGCAAAGAGAGAGAACGCCAAAGCGACTTAGGCAAAGAGAGAGAACGCCAAAGCGACTTAGGCAAAGAGAGAGAACGCCAAAGCGACTTAGGCAAAGAGAGAGAACGCCAAAGCGACTTAGGCAAAGAGAGAGAACGCCAAAGCGACTTAGGCAAAGAGAGAGAACGCCAAAGCGACTTAGGCAAAGAGAGAGAACGCCAAAGCGACTTAGGCAAAGAGAGAGAACGCCAAAGCGACTTAGGCAAAGAGAGAGAACGCCAAAGCGACTTAGGCAAAGAGAGAGAACGCCAAAGCGACTTAGGCAAAGAGAGAGAACGCCAAAGCGACTTAGGCAAAGAGAGAGAACGCCAAAGCGACTTAGGCAAAGAGAGAGAACGCCAAAGCGACTTAGGCAAAGAGAGAGAACGCCAAAGCGACTTAGGCAAAGAGAGAGAACGCCAAAGCGACTTAGACAAAGAGAGAGAACGCCAAAGCCACTTAGACAAAGAGAGAGAACGCCAAAGCGACTTAGACAAAGAGTGAGAACAACAAAGCGACTTAGACAAAGAGTGAGAACAACAAAGCTCGAGAAAGAGTGAAAGAGAGAACACCAAAAGCGCGAGAAAGAGAGAGGTAGAGGACACGAAAGAGAGAAATAGAGAGAGAACTAGGAGTGTGAGAACACAGAGTAGAGAGCGGGAAACGAAGAGAGAGAGAGAATTGGGACAACATTAAACAGAGAGAGAGAGAGAACTAGGAGTTTTGCGAAAGTATATTAATCATTGTGCGAGTGGGAGATAGAGGAGTGGGGGAGCACAAAACTTGCGGGGGGAGAAAAGAGAGAGAGAGCGAAGTGTGAGGGCAGAAAACAGAGAGAGACAACAATCGATCTTATCGATACGGAGTTTCCTTGACTGACTTCATCTGCTTCGGGTCTCACGTTAGAGAATAGTAAAATTGCCGAAACGACAAGAGATACTGGCAAAGTGAACGCTGAACAAAATCGAAACCAAAACAAAAAAGTGCACAAAGTGAAAACAAAAAAAAAAAATGGAAAAGAAAGAAATCGAAAATCCTAAATATTAGACGAAATAGGTCAAAGACAGAAAAGAAATGTCGTCAATATTATCTAAAAAAATCAATTGCAGGATCTTCCTTGATATCCATTCGTCTTTCTGTGTTTCTGAGTCGGTGGGTGCAATTATTCAAACAGCCAGTCAGACGTAACTTATCAACCTTCACGTTGGTGTCTACATAGGAACGGCAGCGTTCAGGAAATCTAAAACCCCAAACACTCATATTGACATGAGAATTTCATTTCATTCTAACAGTGACACAGGAGATAGACAGGGTGCGATGGATAAATTGTCGTCTAAATAGACCTACCCATAATGCACCACTGAACAGCATACAGGGTGCGATGGATAAATCGTCGTCTCAATTATGCAAAGATTAAAATTTAGCAGATATATTTACCAAAATTATAGCAAAATATATTTCTTCTTGGATAAGACGTTAAACTACATCCCCGTCGTCGGTAAGACGTTAAACTACGTCCAGCAGCAAAGCCTCTGATCAGGAGGTTTTGAGGAGCGTGGAACTACCTCTTAATTGCTGGTGTTTCGAGGATAACCCTGACCAGGGGTAGTAGCACCTGTTAGGGTCCCAGATATGGGCAAATAGTTAACTATTTCCAGCAATACTTTTTTGAAACAAATTATTACCAGCAATACAATTTTGAAGGGAAAATATTACCAGAAATAGATTTTTGACAAAACAAAATATTACCAGCAATAAAAAATGTTGTCGGCATTAAATAACGCATTTTCGTTTTTATTATATCTGTTGCTGTTCTTTAAATTCTTGAATGTTGCCATGACCCTTGCTTTCAGTTCATCTTCGGTGTTAAAGTGAGTTTTTGGGTCTGTCATAATAATCAAAGTGGTTTCAGTCTGGGTAGTTAGATGGCCAGATGTAAAAGGTTATGAGGTGACAGAAATTGAAAGAAATCGAAAATCCTAAATATTAGAGGAAATAGGTCAAAGACAGAAAAGAAATAGACTGGGCCAACCAAAGATTGAACCAACCAAGGAAACAAAGACAGAACCAACCAACCAACCAACCAACCAAAGACAGAACCAACAAACCAACCAAGCAACCAAAGACAGAACCAAACAACCAAAGACAGAACCAACAAACCAAACAACCAAGCAACCAAAGACAGAACCAACCAACAAACCAACCAAGCAACCAAACACAGAAACAACCAAGCAACCAAAGACAGAACCAACCAACCAACCAAGCAACAAAAGACAGAATCAACCAAAGAAAGACAGAACCAAACAAACAAAGACAGAGCCAACCAAGCAACAAAAGACAGAACCAAAGACAGAACCAACCAACCAAGCAACCAAAGACAGAACCAACCAACCAAACAAAGACAGAGCCAAATAGCAACCACAGAGAGAACGAACCAACCAAGCAACAAAAGACAGAACCAACCAAACAATCAACCAAAGACAGAACCAACCAACCAAGCAACCAAACACAGAAACAACCAAGCAACCAAAGACAGAACCAACCAACCAACCAAGCAACAAAAGACAGAACCAACCAAGCAACAAAAGACAGAACCAACCAAGCAACAAAAGACAGAACCAAAGACAGAACCAACCAACCAAGCAACCAAAGACAGAACCAACCAACCAAACAAAGACAGAGCCAAATAGCAACCACAGAGAGAACCAACCAACCAAGCAACAAAAGACAGAACCAACCAACCAATCAACCAAAGACAGAACCAACCAACCAATCAACCAAAGACAGAACCAACCAACCAATCAACCAAAGACAGAACCAACCAACCAAGCAAACAAAGTCAGAACCAAACAACCAATCAACCAAAGACAGAACCAACCAACCAAGCAACCAAAGACAGAACCAAACAAAGACAGAACCAACCAACCAAGCAAACAAAGACAGAACCAAACAAAAACAGAACCAACCAACCAAAGACAGAACCAAACAAGCAACCAAAGACAGAACCAACCAACCAAGCAACCAAGCAACCAAAGACAGAACCAACCAACCAAAGACATAACCAACCAAGCAACCATAGACAGAACCAACCAAGCAACCAAAGACAGAACCAACCAAAGACAGAACCAACCAACCAGGCAAACAAAGACAGAACCAACCAAGCAACCAAAGACAGAAACAACCAACCAAAGACAGAACCAACCAAGCATCCAAGCAACCAAAGACAGAACCAACCAACCAAGCAACCAAAGACAGAACCAACAAACCAACCAAGCAACCAAAGACAAAACCAACCAACCACGCCAACTAAGACAGAACCAAGCAACCAAGCAACCAAAGAGAGAACCAACCAACCAAGCAACCAAAGATAGAACCAACCAACCAGTTTCAGTCTGGGTAGTTAGATGGCCAGATGTAAAAGGTTATGAGGTGACAGAAATTGAAAGAAATCGAAAATCCTAAATATTAGAGGAAATAGGTCAAAGAGAGAAACGAAATAGACCGGGCTAACCAAAGACTTAACCAACCAAGGAAACAAAGACAGAACCAACCAACCAAGCAACCATAGACAGAACCAACCAAGCAACCAAAGACAGAACCAACCAAAGACAGAACCAACCAACCAGACAACCAAAGAAAGAAACAACCAAGCAACCATAGACAGAACCAAGCAAGCAACCAAAGACAGAACCAAGCAAGCAACCAAAGACAGAACCAACCAACCAAAGACATAACCAACCAAGCAACCAAAGTCAGAACCAACCAAAGACAGAACCAACCAAGCAACCAACCAAAGACAGAACCAACCAACCGAGCAACCAAAGACAGAACCAAACAAACAAAGACAGAAACAACCAACCAACCAACCAAAGACAGACCCAAGCAACCAAAGACAGAACCAACCAAGCAACCAAAGACACAACCAACCAAGCAATCATAGACAGAGCCAAGCAACCAAAGACAGAACCAACCAAGCAAAGAGAGAACCAACCAACCAAGCAACCATAGACAGAACCAACCAAGCAACCAACCAAGCAACCAAAGACAGAACCAACCAACCAAGCAACCAAAGACAGAACCAACCAAAGACACAACCAAACAAGCAACCAAAGACAGAACCTACCAAGCAATAAAAGACAGAACCGACAAAGCAACCAAATAGAGAACCAAGCACTCAAAGACAGAACCAAGCAAGCACCCAAGCAACCAAAGACAGAACCACACAACCAAACAAAGACAGAACCAAACAAGCAACCAAAGACAGAACCAAACAAGCAATAAAAGACAGAACCAACAAAGCAACCAAATACAGAACCAAGCACCCAAAGACAGAACCAAGCAAGCATCCAAGCAACCAAAGACAGAACCAACCAATCAACCAAAGACAGAACCAAACAAGCAACCAAAGACAGAACCAACCAAGCAATAAAAAACACAACCAACAAAGCAACCAAATACAGAACCAAGCAACCAAAGACAGAACCAAGCAACCAAAGACAGAAACAACCAAGCAACCATAGACAGAACCAAGCAACCAAGCAACCAAAGACAGAACCAACCAAGCAACCAACCAAAGACAGAACCAACCCACCGAGCAACCAAAGACAGAACCAACCAAACAAAGACAGAAACAACCAACCAACCAAAGACAGAACCAAGCCACCAAAGACAGAACAAACCAAGCAAACAAAGACAAATCCAAACAAGCAACCAAAGAGAGAACAAACCAACCAAGCAACCAAAGACAGAACCAACCAACCAAGCAAACAAAGACAGAACCAACTAAGGAACCAAAGAAGGACCAACCAAGCAAACAAAGACACAACCAACCAACCAAGCAACCAAAGACAGAACCAAGCAACCAAAGACAGAACCAACCAAGCAACCAAAGACAGAACCAACCAACCAACCAAAGACATAACCAACCAAGCAACCAAAGACAGAACCAAGCAACCATAGACAGAACCAACCAAAGACAGAACCAACCAAGCAACCAAAGACAGAACCAATCAAGCAAACAAAGACAGAAGCAACCAAAGACAGAAACAACCAAGCAACCAACCAAGCAACCAAAGACAGAACCAACCAAGCAAACAAAGGGCCAACCAAGCAACCAAAGAGAGAAGCAACCAACCAAGCAACAAAAGACAGAACTAACCAACCAAGCAACCAAAGACATAACCAACCAACCAAAGACATAACCAACCAAGCAACCATAGACAGAACCAACCAAGCAACCAAAGACACAACCAACCAAGCAATCATAGACAGAACCAAGCAACCAAAGACAGAACCAACCAAGCAAGCAAAGAGAGAACCAACCAACCAAGCAACCATAGACAGAACCAACCAAGAAACCAACCAAGCAACCAAAGACAGAACCAACCAAGCAACCAAAGACAGAACCAAACAACCAAGCAACCAAAGACAGAACCAACCAAAGACAGAACCAAACAAGCAACCAAAGACAGAACCAACCAAGCAATAAAAGACAGAAAAAACAAAGCAACCAAATACAGAACCAAGCACTCAAAGACAGAACCAAGCAAGCATCCAAGCAACCAAAGACAGAACCACACAACCAACCAAAGACAGAACCAAACCAGCAACCAAAGACAGAACAAACCAAGCAACCAAAGACAGAACCAAGCAACCACAGACAGAACCAAGCAACCATAGTCAGAACAAACCAAGCAAGCAACCAATCAACCAAAGACAGAACCAAGCAACCAAGCAACCAAAGAGAGAACCAACCAACCAAGCAACCAAAGAAAGAACCAACCAAGCAACCAACCAAGCAACCAATGACAGAACCAACCAACCAAGCAACCAAAGACAGAACCAACCAAGCAACAATAGACATAACCAACCAACCAAGCAACCAAAGTCCGAACCAACAAAGCAAGCAAATACAGAACCAAGCAACCAACCAACGAGAACCAACCAATCATAGACAGAAACAGACAAGCAACCAACCAAGCAACCAAAGACATAACCAAGCAACCAAAGAGAGAACCAACCAGCCAAGCAACCAAAGACAGAACCAACCAAAGACAGAACCAACCAACCAAAGACAGAACCAACCAAAGACAGAACCGACGAAGCAACCAAAGACAGAACCAACCAAGCAACCAACCAAGCAACCATAGACAGAACCAACCAAGCAACCAAAGACAAAACCAACCAAGCATCCAAGCAACCAAAGACAAACAACCAAGCAACCAAAGACAGAAAGAACCAAGCAATCAAAGACAGAACCTACCAAGCAATCAAAGAACCAACCAAGCAATCAAAGAACCAACCAAGCAATCAAAGACAGAACCAACCAAGCAACCATAGACCGAACCAACCAAAAACAGAACCAACCAAACAAAGACAGAACCAACCAACCAAGCAACCAAAGACAGAACCAACCAAGCAACCAAAGACAGAACCAACCAAGCAACCATAGACCGAACCAACCAAACAAAGACAGAACCAACCAACCAAGCAACCATAGACAGAACCAACCAAGCAACCAAAGACAGAACAAACCAACCAATCATCCAAAGACAGAACCAACAAACCAACCAAGCAACCAAAGACAGAACCAACCAAGCAACCATAGACCGAACCAACCAACAAAGCAACCAAAGACACAACCAACCAAGCAACCATAGACAGAACCAACCAAGCAACCAACCAAAGAACCAAACAACCAAGCAACCAAAGACAGAACCAAGCAACCAAAGACAGAACCAACCAAGCAACCAAAGACAGAACCAACCTACCAAGCAACCAAAGACAGAACCAACCAAAGACAGAACCAACCAAGCAAAGACGGAACCAACCAAGCAACCATAGACAGAACCAACCAAGCAACCATCCAAAGACAGAACCAACAAACCAACCAAGCAAGCAAAGACATAACCAACCAACCAAGCAACCAAAGTCCGAACCAAAAAAGCAAGCAAATACAGAACCAAGCAACCAACCAACGAGAACCAACCAATCATAGACAGAAACAGACAAGCAACCAACCAAGCAACCAAAGACATAACCAAGCAACCAAAGAGAGAACCAACCAGCCAAGCAACAACAGAACCAACCAACCAAAGACAGAACCAACCAAAGACAGAACCGACGAAGCAACCAAAGACAGAACCAACCAAGCAACCAACCAAGCAACCATAGACAGAACCAACCAAGCAACCAAAGACAAAACCAACCAAGCATCCAAGCAACCAAAGACAAACAACCAAGCAACCAAAGACAGAAAGAACCAAGCAATCAAAGACAGAACCTACCAAGCAATCAAAGAACCAACCAAGCAATCAAAGAACCAACCAAGCAATCAAAGACAGAACCAACCAAGCAACCATAGACCGAACCAACCAAACAAAGACAGAACCAACCAACCAAGCAACCATAGACAGAACCAACCAAGCAACCAAAGACAGAACAAACCAACCAATCATCCAAAGACAGAACCAACAAACCAACCAAGCAACCATAGACAGAACCAACCAAGCAACCATAGACCGAACCAACCAACAAAGCAACCAAAGACACAACCAACCAAGCAACCATAGACAGAACCAACCAAGCAACCAACCAAAGAACCAAACAACCAAGCAACCAAAGACAGAACCAAGCAACCAAAGACAGAACCAACCAAGCAACCAAAGACAGAACCAACCTACCAAGCGACCAAAGACAGAACCAACCAAAGACAGAACCAACCAAGCAAAGACGGAACCAACCAAGCAAGCAAAGACAGAACCAACCAAGTAACCATAGATAGAACCAACCAACCAAGCAACCATCCAAAGACAGAACCAACAAACCAACCAAGCAAGCAAGGACAGAACCGACCAAGTAACCATAGATAGAACCAACCAACCAAGCAACCAAAGACAGAACCAACCAAGCAACCAACCAATGACCCGACCAACCAACCAAAGACACAACCAACCAAAGACAGAACCAACTAAGCAACCATAGACAGAACCAAGCAACCAAAGACAGAACCAACCAAGCAACCAACCAAGCAACCGAAGACACAACCATCCAACCAAGCAACCAAATGCAGAACCAACCAAGCAACCTACCAAGCAACCAAAGACAGAACCAACCAAGCAAACAAAGAACCAACCTACCAAGCGACCAAAGACAGAACCAACCAAGCAACCAAAGACAGAACCAACCAAGCAATCAACCAAGCAACCAAAGAACCAACCAACCAAGCAACCAAGCAAAGACAGAACCAAGCAACCAACCAAGATACCAAAGACAGAACCAACAAAACAACCAAAGACAAAACCAACCAAGCATCCAAGCAACCAAAGACAGAAACAACCAACCAAAGACAGAACCAACCAAGCAACCAAAGACAGAACCAACCAAGCAACCAACGACAGAACCAACCAAGCAACCAACGACAGAACCAACCAAGCAACCAAAGAGAGAAGCAAGCAACCAAGCAACAAAAGACAGAACCAACCAACCAAGCAACCATAGACAGAACCAACCAAGCAACCAAAGACACAACCAACCAAGCAATCATAGACAGAACCAAGCAACCAAAGACAGAACCAACCAAGCAACCATAGACAGAACCAAGGAAGCATCCAAGCAACCAAAGACAGAACCACACAACCAACCATAGACAGAACCAAACAAGCAACCAAAGACAGAACGAACCAAGCAAACAAAGACAGGGCCAACCAAGCAACCAAAGAGAGAACCAACCAACCAAGCAACCAAAGACATAACCAACCAACCAAAGACATAACCAACCAAGCAACCATAGACAGAACCAACCAAGCAACCAAAGACAGAACCAAACAACCAAGCAACCAAAGACAGAACCAACCAAAAACAGAAACAACCAACCAAGCAACCAAAGACAGAACCAACCAAGCAACCAAAGACACAACCAACCAAGCAATCATAGACAGAACCAAGCAACCAAAGACACAAACAACCAAGCAAGCAAAGAGAGAACCAACCAACCAAGCAACCAAAGACAGAACCAACCAAAGACAGAACCAAACAAGCAACCAAAGACAGAACCAACCAAGCAATAAAAAACAGAACCAACAAAGCAACCAAATACAGAAACAAGCACCCAAAGACAGAACCAACCAATCAACCAAAGACAGAACGAAACAAGCAACCAAAGACAGAACCAACCAAGCAATAATAGACAGAACCAACAAAGCAACCAAATACAGAACCAAGCACCCAAAGACAGAACCAAGCAAGCATCCAAGCAACCAAAGACAGAACCAACCAATCAACCAAAGACAGAACCAAACAAGCAACCAAAGACAGAACCAACAAAGCAACCAAATACAGAACCAAGCAACCAAAGACAGAACCAAGCAACCAAAGACAGAACCAAGCAACGACAGACAGAACCAACCAAGCAAGCAACCAAGCAAACAAAGACAGAACCAAGCAACCAAAGAGAGAACCAACCAACCAAGCAAACAAAGACAGAACCAACCAAGTAACCAACCAAGCAACCAAAGACAGAACCAACCAAGCAACAATAGACAGAACCAACCAAGCAACCAAAGACAGAACCAACCAACCAACCAAGCAACCAAAGACAGAACCAACCTACCAAGCAACCAAAGACAGAACCAACCAAAGACAGAACCAACCAAGCAATCAAAGACAGAACCAACCAAGCAACCAGACAGAACCAACCAAGCAACCGAAGACAGAACCAACCAAGCATCCAAAGACAGAACCAACAAACAAACCAAGCAACCAAAGACAGAACCAACCAAGCAAAGACTGAACACACCAACCATAGACAGAACCAACTAAGCAACCATAGACCGAACCAACCAACCAAAGACACAACCAACCAACCAAAGACAGAACCAACTAAGCAACCAAAAACACAAACATCCAAACAACCAAAGACAGAACCAACCAAGCAACCATAGACAGAACCAACCAAGCAACCAACCAAAGAACCAACCAAGCAACCAAAGACAGAACCAAGCAACCAAAGACAGAACCAACCAAGCAACCAAAGACAGAACCAACCAAGCAAGCATCCAAAGACATAACCAACAAACCAACCAAGCAACCAAAGACAGAACCAACCAAGTAACCATAGATAGAACCAACCAACCAAGCGACCATAGATAGAACCAACCAAGCAACCTAAAACAGAACCAACCAAGCAACCAACCTTGCAACCAAAGACAGAACCAACCAACTAAGCAACCAAAGGCAGAATCAACCAACCAACCTACCAAGCAACCAAAGACAGAACCAACCTATCAACCAACCAAAGAACCAACCTACCAAGCAACCAAAGACAGAACCAACCAAGCAATCAACCAAGCAACCAAAGACAGAACCAAGCAACCAAAGACAGAACCAAGCAACCAAGCAACCAAGCAAAGACAGAACCAAGCAACCAACCAAAGACAAAACCAACCAAACATCCAAGCAACCAAAAGACAGAACCAACCAATCAACCAAAGACAGAACCAAACAAGCAACCAAAGACAGAACCAACAAAGCAACCAAATACATAACCAAGCAACCAAAGACAGAACCAAGCAACCAAAGACAGAACCAAGCAACGACAGACAGAACCAACCAAGCAAGCAACCAAGCAAACAAAGACAGAACCAAGCAACCAAAGAGAGAACCAACCAACCAAGCAAACAAAGACAGAACCAACCAAGTAACCAACCAAGCAACCAAAGACAGAACCAACCAAGCAACAATAGACAGAACCAACCAAGCAACCAAAGACAGAACCAACCAACCAACCAACCAACCAAAGACAGAACCAACCTACCAAGCAACCAAAGACAGAACCAACCAAAGACAGAACCAACCAAGCAATCAAAGACAGAACCAACCAAGCAACCAGACAGAACCAACCAAGCAACCGAAGAGAGAACCAACCAAGCATCCAAAGACAGAACCAACAAACAAACCAAGCAACCAAAGACAGAACCAACCAAGCAAAGACTGAACACACCAACCATAGACAGAACCAACCAAGCAACCAACCAAAGAACCAACCAAGCAACCAAAGACAGAACCAAGCAACCAAAGACAGAACCAACCAAGCAACCAAAGACAGAACCAACCTATCAACCAACCAAAGAACCAACCTACCAAGCAACCAAAGACAGAACCAACCAAGCAATCAACCAAGCAACCAAAGACAGAACCAAGCAACCAAAGACAGAACCAACCAACCAAGCAACCAAGCAAAGACAGAACCAAGCAACCAACCAAAGACAAAACCAACCAAACATCCAAGCAACCAAAAGACAGAACCAACCAACCAAAGACAGAACCAACCAAGCAACCAAAGACAGAACCAACCCAGCAACCAAAGACAGAACCAACCAAGCATCCAAAAACAGAACCAACCAAGCAACCAAAGACAGAACCAACCAAGCAACCAAAGACAGAACCAACCAAGCAACCAAAGACAGAACCAAGCAACTAAGAGAACCAACCAACCAGGCAACCAAAGAGAGAACCAACCAACCAAGCAACCAAAGAGAACCAACCACAGACAGAACCAACCAAGCAACCATAGACAGAACCAACCAAGCAACCAAAGCCAGAAGCAACCAACCAAGCAACCAAAGACAGAACCAAGCAACCAAAGACAGAACCAACCAAGCAACCAAAGACAGAACCAACCAAGCAACCAAAGACAGAACCAACCAAGCAACCAACCAAAGAGAACCAACCAACCACATACAGAACCAACCAAGCAACCATAAACAGAACCAACCAAGCAACCAACCAAGCAACGAAGGACAGAACCAACCAAGCAACCAAAGACAGAACCAACCAAGCAATCAAAGACAGAACCAACCAAGCAACCAACCATGCAACCAAAGACAGAACCAACCAACTAAGCAACCAAAAGCAGAACCAACCAAGCAACCTACCAAGCAACCAAAGACAGAACCAACCAATCAACCAACCAAAGAACCAACCTACCAAGGAACCAAAGACAGAACCAACCAAGCAATCAACCAAGCAACCAAAGACAGAAGCAAGCAACCAAAGACAGAACCAACCAACCAAGCAACCAAAGACAGAACCAACAAAACAACCAAAGACAAAACCAACCAAACATCCAAGCAACCAAAAGACAGAACCAACCAAGCAACCAAAGACAGAACCAAGCAACCAAGCACCCAAGCAAAGACAGAACCAAGCAACCAAACAAGCAACCAAAGATAGAACAAACAAAACAACCAAAGACAAAACCAGCCAAGCATCCAAGCAACCAAAGACAGAACCAAGCAACCAAAGACAGAACCAACCAAGCAACCAAAGACAGAACCAAGCAACCAAAGAGAGAACCAACCAACCAAGCAACCAAAGACAGAAGCAACCAACCAAGCAACCAAAGACAGAACCAACCAACCAAAGACAGAACCAAACAAGCAACCAAAGACAGAACCAACAAAGCAATCAAAGACAGAACCAACCAAGCAACCAAAGACAGAACCAAGCAACCAACCAACCAAAGAGAACCAACCAACCACAGACAGAACCAACCAAGCAACCATAGACAGAAACAACCAAGCAACCAACTAAGCAAACAAAGACAGAACCAACCAACTAACCAAAGACAGAACCAAGCAACCAAAGATAGAACCAACCAAAGACAGAACCAACCAAGCAACCAAAGACAGAACCAACCAAAGACAGAACCAACAAAGCAACCAAAGACAGAACCAACCAAGCAACCAACCAAAGAGAACCAACCACAGAGAGAACCAACCAAGCAACCATAGACAGAACCAATCAAGCAACCAAGCAACCAAAGACAGAACCAACCAACCAAAGACAGAACCAAGCAACCAAAGACAGAACCAAGCAACCAAGCAACCAAAGACAGAACCAACCAAACAAAGACAGAACGGACCAACCAAGCAACCAAAGACAGAATCAACCAAAACAGAACCAACCAAGCAACCAAAGACAGAACCAACCAAGCAACCAACCCAGCAACCAAAGACAACCATCCAACCAAGCAACCAAAGACAGAACCAACTAAGCAACCATAGAGAACCAACCAAGCAACCATTGACAGAACCAACTAAGCAACCAAAGGCAGAACCAACCAAGCAACCTACCAAGCAACCAAAGACAGAACCACCCAAGCAACCAACCAAAGAACCAACCTACCAAGCAACCAAAGACAGAACCAACCAAGCAACCAAAGACACAACCAAGCAACCAAAGACAGAACCAACTAAATAACCAAAGACAAAACCAACCAAGCATCCAAGCAACCAAAGACAGAACCAAACAAGCAACCAACCAAGCAACCAAAGAGAGAACCAACCAACAAGGCAACCAAAGAGAGAACCAACTAAGCAAGCAACATATAGACAGAACCAACCAAGCAATCAAAGACAGAACCAACCAAGCAACCATAGACAGAACCAAGCAACCACAGACAGAACCAACCAAGCAACCATAGACAGAACCAACCAAAGACAGAACCAACCAACCAAGCAACCATAGACAGAACCAACCAAAGACAGAACCAACCAACCAAGCAACCATAGACAGAACCAACCAAGCAACCAAAGACAGAACCAACAAACCAACCAACCAAAGACAGAACCAAGCAAGCATCCAAGCAACCAAAGACAGAACCAACCAACCAAAGACAGAACCAATCAAGCAATAAAAGACAGAACCAAGAAAGCAACCAAATACAGAACCAAGCAACCAAAGACAGAACCAAGCAACCAAAGACAGAACCAACCAAGCAACCATAGACAGAACCAACCAAGCAACCAACCAAGCAACCAAAGACAGAACCAAGCAACCAAAGAGAGAAACAAACAAACAAGCAACCAAAGAGAGAACCACCCAACCAAGCAACCATAGTCAGAACCAACCTAGCAACCAACCAAGCAACCAAAGACAGAACCAACCAAGCAACCAACCAAGCAACCAAAGACAGAACCAACCAAGCAACAATAGACAGAACCAACCAACCAAGCAACCAAAGACAGAACCAACCAAACATCCAAGCAACCAAAGACAGAACCAACCAATCAACCAAGCAACCAAAGACAGAACCAAACAAGCAACCAAAGACAGAACCAACCAAGCAATCAAAGACAGAACCAACAAAGCAAGCAAATACAGAACCAAGCAACCATAGAGAGAACCAACCAAGCACCCAACCAAGCAACCAAAGACAGAACCAACCAACTAACCAAAGACAGAACCAAGCAAACAAAGATAGAACCAACCAGCCAAGCAACCAAAGACAGAACCAACCAAAGACAGAACCAACCAACCAGGCAACCAAAGACAGAACCAACCAACCAAAGACAGAACCAACCAAGCAATCAAAGACAGAACCAACCAAGCAATCAGACAGAACCAACCAAGCAATCAGACAGAACCACCGAAGCAACCGAAGACAGAACCAACCAACCAAGCATCCAAAGACAGAACCAACAAACAAACCAAGCAACCAAAGACAGAACCAACCAAGCAAAGACTGAACATACCAACCATAGACAGAACCAACTAAGCAACCATAGACCGAACCAACCAACCAAAGACACAACCAACCAACCAAAGACAGAACCAACTAAGCAACCATAGACCGAACCAACCAACAAAGCAACCAAAGACAGAACCAACCAAGCAACCAAAAACACAACCATCCAAACAACCAAAGACAGAACCAACCAAGCAACCATAGACAGAACCAACCAAGCAAACAACCTTGCAACCAAAGACAGAACCAACCAAGCAAACAACCTTGCAACCAAAGACAGAACCAACCAAGCAACCAAAGACAGAACCAACCAACTAAGCAACCAAAGGCAGAACCAACCAAGCAAACTACCAAGCAACCAAAGACAGAACCAACCAATCAACCAACCAAAGAACCAACCTACCAAGCAACCAAAGACAGAACCAAGCAACCAAAGACAGAACCAACCAACCAAGCAACCAAGCAAAGACAGAACCAAGCAACCAACCAAAGACAAAACCAACCAAACATCCAAGCAACCAAAAGACAGAACCAACCAAGCAACCAAAGACAGAACCAACCAAGCAACCAAAGACAGAACCAACCAAGCAACCAAAGACAGAACCAACCAAGCAACTAAAGACAGAACCAAACAACCAGGCAACCAAAGAGAGAACCAACCAAGCAACATATAGACAGAACCAACCAAGCAATCAAAGACAGAACCAACCAAGCAACCATAGACAGAACCAACCAACCAAGCAACCAAAGAGAACCAACCAACCACAGACAGAACCAACCAAGCAACCAAGCAAGCAACCAAAGACAGACGCAACCAACCAAGCAACCAAAGACAGAACCAACCAACCAAAGACAGAACCAAACAAGCAACCAAAGACAGAACCAACCAAGCAACCAAATGACAGAACCAAGCAACCAACCAACCAAAGAGAACCAACCAACCACAGACAGAACCAACCAAGCAACCATAGACAGAACCAACCAAGCAACCAACCAAGCAACCAAAGACAGAACCAACCAACCAAGCAACCAAAGACAGAACCAACCAACGACAGAACCAAACAAGCAACCAAAGACAGAACCAACAAAGCAACCAAAGACAGAACCAACCAAGCAACCAACCATGCAACCAAAGACAGAACCAACCAAGCAACCAACCAAGCAACCAAAGACAGAACCAACGAACTAAGCAACCAAAGGCAGAACCAACCAAGCAACCTACCAAGCAACCAAAGACAGAACCAACCAATCAACCAACCAAAAAACCAACCTACCAAGCAACCAAAGACAGAACCAACCAAGCAATCAACCAAGCAACCAAAGACAGAACCAACCAACCAAGCAACCAGGCAAAGACAGAACCAAGCAACCAACCAAGAACCAAAGACAGAACCAACAAAACAACCAAAGACAAAACCAACCAAACATACAAGCAACTAAAAGACAGAACCAACCAACCAAAGACAGAACCAACCAAGCAACCAAAGACAGAACCAACCAAGAAACCAAAGACAGAACCAAGCAACTAAAGAGAGAACCAACCAACCAGGCAACCAAAGAGAGAACCAACCAACCAAGCAACATATAGACAGAACCAACCAAGCAACCATAGACAGAACCAACCAACCAAAGAGAACCAACCAACCACAGACAGAACCAACCAAGCAACCATAGACAGAACCAACCAAGCAACCAACCAAGGAACCAAAGACAGAACCAACCAAAGACAGAACCAACCAAGCAACCAAAAACACAACCATCCAAACAAACAACCAAAGACAGAACCAACCAAGCAACCATAGACAGAACCAACCAAGCAACCATAGACAGAACCAACCAAGCAACCAACCAAAGAGAGAACCAAGCAACCAAAGACAGAACCAACCAAGCAACCAAAGACAGAACCAACCTACCAAGCGACCAAAGACAGAACCAACCAACCAAAGACAGAACCAACCAAGCAACGAAAGACAGAACCAACCAAGCAAGCATCCAAAGACAGAACCAACAAACCAACCAAGCAACCAAAGACAGAACCAACCAAGTAACCATAGATAGAACCAAGCAACCAAAGACAGAACCAACCCAGACGACGAAAAATGCACATTTGAATAATGAAAGATGCCTTCCAGAAGCTAAGTAAAATATTAAGAAACAGGAAAATTTCGTTAAACGCAAAACAAAACGAGTGCTGAAGTGTTATGTAATATCAATCCTAAACAGCTGAGAATACACTATTTACACTGTTCGGACTATCGTCCTCATCTTTGTTGCCATATTTATCACAACGTTTCGGCCGTTGTACGCTCCGGCCTTCTTCAGGTGTTTGGAATGTCGAACTGAACCCTTTACTTCGCTCGCTGGGGTAGACTGTTCTAGTTCCACGTCCCATGTCTAATGGATGTCAGCCCTCTCCAATTTCTCCACTGCCTTAACCAGGTATTTAACTCACACTCTTTGGATCCTGTCACTGGATCTAACTAGCGCCTTTATCCACTGTGCCATGTGTCCTTGGGGGGACATACTACAGAATGAATATATGAGGGACGAGGAAGAAAAATGCAACAAAAAAGATATTTGCACCGAGAGAGTTGAAATTTCTAGGAGTTAACGAGGCAAGAGATTTTGAAGAATGGCAAGAGGGAAATACTTAGTAATCTACGTAACGAGCTTTTTTAAATGCATGGTAGAAAAGAGGATACTTGAGAGAAAAACATTGCTTAGAGCTACAAAGCGTAGGGAATTATGAAGAGCAGTTATCACCGACGTCCGGAAAGGACACGCATTAAAGACGACGTCGTCTCGAGCCGAATGAGAAATTTAGGGCACTGAACAGCTACAGATACATATACGAAAAGGAATCTCATCTGTGTATTCAACCATCAGCAGCAGGGAAATGGGACAACATTGAAAGGAGACCTCTCAGATAAATTCCCAACCTGAATCAAATAATAAAAGAAACAGATGCTACTTTCTAAGCCTATATCGTCCGCGAATTGGCAACGATTTCTTTTGTCGATTTGAAAAAAATCCTGTCCGCATAGGCCTCTCATTAAATCTCTCGACAATCTAACGTCGACGCGGGGAAAAAAAGCGCCTCATCTTCCTCCAAGAGAATTCACCTTTGTGGATAGGGTATGACTTATTGTAAAATAATTTATTTCCTGTGTCATAACTCGAGAAACTTTCGTTCAAAAATATTCAGAATGGTTTAATTCAGTTTATGGTTTAAAAAATAAAAAAAATGCCACCCCAACACAAAATTTCTAAAATCGTATATAAGTATAAGAGGAAGCACGGTGAATAGAAGAAAACACCAAAAAAAAAAGAAAACACCAAAAAAAAAAAAGAAAACACCAAAAAAAAAGAAAACACCAAAAAAAAGAAAACACCAAACAAAAAGGAAGAAAAACACCAACAAAAAGAAAAAAAGAAAAAAAAGAAAAAAAAAGAAAAAAGAAAAAAGGAAGGAAAAAAGAAAAAAGAAAGGAAAAAAAAAGACAAAAGGAAGAAAAAAAAGGAAGAAAAAAAGAAAAAAGGAAAGGAAGAAAAAAGGAAGTAAAAAAAGAAAAAAGAAGAAAAAAGAAAAAAGAAAAAAGAAGAAAAAAAGAAGGAAGAAAAAAAAGAAAAAAAAGGAAGAAAAAAGGAAGAAAAAAAGGAAGAAAAAAAAGGAAGAAAAAAAGGAAGAAAAAAAAGAAGAAAAAAAAGGAAGAAAAAAAGGAAGAAAAAAAGGAAGAAAAAAAAAGAAAAAAAGGAAGAAAAAAAGGAAGAAAAAAAAGGAAGAAAAAAAAGGAAGAAAAAAAGGAAGAAAAAAAGAAAGAAAAAAAAGGAAGAAAAAAAAGGAAGAAAAAAAAGGAAGAAAAAAAAGGAAGAAAAAAAAGGAAGAAAAAAAAGGAAGAAAAAAAAGGAAGAAAAAAGGAAGAAAAAAAAGGAAGAAAAAAAAGGAAGAAAAAAAGGAAGAAAAAAAGGAAGAAAAAAAAGGAAGAAAAAAAAGGAAGAAAAAAAAGGAAGAAAAAAAAGGAAGAAAAAAAAGGAAGAAAAAAAAGAAAGAAAAACAAAGGAAGAAAAACAAAGACGAAAAACAAAGACAAAAAACAAAGACGAAAAACAAAGACGAAAAACAAAGACGAAAACAAAGACGAAAAACAGAAAAAAATGGAAAATACTATATAAAAACAAAAAACGATAAACAAGAACAACAAAAAGAAATACAAAAACAAGACCCCCCCCCCACAAAATAACAACAAGAACACAACACCACCAAGAGAAACAACAATAAAGGTAAAGCCTTAATCATCGCTTAAACAGATTTTGCCAAAAGGGAGCTTAGATTATCAGAGTCAATCGATAATACGTGAACTATATACAGTAATAGAAAGGCTTAAAGCCTCAGGTTGACTATTAAGAAATGTGTCGGAAGATTATAAGACTATTGCATCAAAGTCTTACCTTTCATTAATACATCATTCGTAAATACAAAATACTTTTGAAGTGGCAGAAACGTTTCAGAAAGAAAAAATCGATTAGCACTATATAATCGGCATTTAAGAGAAGGTCTTAGGAGTCATAATCGGACGGCAGCTAAGACTTTCAAATCGGCGAAGATTAAAGCAATCGAACGAAAATCACGAACGCAATTAATTCCTCTAAGGGTTCAGACGAGAATAGGAACAAGAAAGATTTCGGTTCTAACTTTGTTTATAATGAGATGAAGACAATAGACTGAATCAAAGGTTGAGAAAAATAAGAGATGGCACATAGAGTGATGGACATTGTTGACGGGGGCGGGGAGAGGGGGGATTTGATGAATATAGAAAATAATGTAGATTTTCAAGGTAACATTTGGATAGAAAATTCTTAATTTCAGATAGATTGAGAAACGGGAGAATATCAATATTATTAGATCGAAGTTTGTATGTTTCTGGCGTTCCGGCAAGTGCCACATTTACTTATTTCCCATAACTCAAAATCTCAAAAGGTATGTGACCTCGACGAAACTCAGAGAACAGTCAAGGTCACCAATAAAGAGAACATGTCATGTCTAGCCAAATTAAGCAGATTCTAGAGTGAAATATTTTGCTTGCTATGCATTGAAGTCATTGAAAGTAGAATTAAGTTGTGTCTTTACAGTCACATAATTAGATTTCCTGTCTATATCTCTGAGATGAGGTATTATGATTACTTGCATTATTTACATTATTCGGACAGTTATCCTCATCTTCATTGCCATATTCACAACGTTTCGGCCGTTGTACGCTCCGGCCTTTATCTCTATGTCTCTCTATATATCTGTCTATATATCTGTCTATATCTCTGAGATGAGGTATTATGATTACTTGCATTATCTACATTATTCGGACTGTTATCCTCATCTTCATTGCCATATTCGCAACGTTTCGGCCATTGTACACTCCGGCCTTCTTCAGGTGATTGGAATTTCGAAACAAACCCTTTATTTTCTCCATCGGGGTAGATTGTTCCAGTTCCACGTGCCATACCTCATCCGAATGTCAGTTATTTCTCTTTAACTCAACTCTCCAAGTTTTGGTTCACCACTTCTGTGGCCTGGTATTGAACTCACCGCAGGGTTGAGTACGAAATTCCAATCACCTGAAGAAAGTCGAAGCGTACATCAGCCGAAACGTTGTGAATATGGCAGTAAAGATGAGGCTAACAGTTCGAATAATGTAAATTATGTAAGCAATTGGGCCGTTCGGGCAACTAGCGGACAGAAATCATTGGAAAAGTTGATTTATCCTCCCCTACCGCCCAGATCCTTGGCGGTCAAAATGAAAATATTTTTTTAGTCAAACAAATAAAAAAGAAAAAAAAAAAAGAAAAAAGTCTAAGCTAAAAAGTTTGCCTTTTCTATATTGTGTGTAAAAAACAATTGCGCAAATCTGAAAAAAGGTTTTTGACAACAATTTTAAAATACTTTTCTTTTCTGTTTTTCTAATAAAGGAAGAAAAATAGAAATGTCCCCAAATGACAAAGACTTCTAGTGACGCTGGAAGCAGGGCCATTACTGCACCAAAGAATGATACATTTGAAAAAATAAACTTCAAACTGTTGCATCAGATCCAAAAGGAGGTTCAACTTAAGAAATTTCTCGTAAAGAAACTTACAGTATTAAGTAACGATCAAATAAAAAAAAAACAGGAAAAAAAAGACATTTTGAATGCAAATGACTAACTACACTTCACTAATTACAAGATAATATCGAAGGACTAATAACATCCGATTAAAACTTCCAAAACCTCACCAGGAATAAATAGGTATCAATGTAAACTTTTCTACTTTATTCATCATCAAAAAGATTTTCTTAACGTTTTTAATGATATATATGTTTATATATATATTAATACATGTTTCATTAAATAATATAGATAAGTGTTGTCTATATATTTTATGTAAGTTTTTTTCATATAATCTGATAAGCTTAATGACATTATCATTAAACAATGAAAGAAAATCACCATATTGATACATATTTTTTAATCCAATCTAAGCTTTCGGCTTACATAAGCCATTATCAAAGATGACAATTACACAATATATTTAAGCAATACACGAACAAGAAATTGATGATAGTCTTGTTTGTTTACATGGATGATTATATATATATATATATATATATATATATATATATATATATATATATATATATATAAAGTCATCCCATAAGTTCTGTCCGAATTTTAACTTTTTGTTAAAATGAACGAAATTTAAAGAGTATTTTATAATGTCTAATGGAGCTGAACATTATTTTTATGTTTAGATACATTTAAACTGATCAAATTTTATTTCAGAGAACAATAAAATTAAATTTTGTTTGATTAAAACCCTGCTAACATGGAAGTACCCAAGAATCATTTGAGGCACATAATGCTTTATGAATTCAAGAAAGGAAACTCAGCAGCCGAAGCGGCTAGAAACATTCACTCATTTTATGGAGAGGAATGTGTGAATGAAAGAACTTGCAGAAGATAGTTTGCAAAATTCAGAGGTGGAGATTTCACCCTTGAAGATGAAGATCGAACCGGACGTCCAGTTGAGTTTGATGAAAAGCTTCTTGAAGCAGCCCTTGAAGAAAATCCTGCTTTATCAGTTGAGGAATTGGCAGTGGATCTCAGTTCAAACCATACAACTGTTCATCGTCATCTTCAACAACTAGGAAAAGTTCCTAAACTTGGAAAATGGGTGCCTCCTGAATTGTCTGAAAACAACCTCAAATCCCGAGTTGACATCTGCTCTTCTCTCCATTCTCGCCAACTTGTTTCACCTTTTTTGGATAGACTTGTGACTGGCGAAGAAAAATGGATCTTTTATCGAAATGTTAAGCGTCGTAGACAGTGGCTTGGTAAAGGGGAAGGACCCCAGCCACAGCCGAGAAGGGAACTTCATGGGCAAATGGTTCTTCTTTCAATCTGGTGGGATTGCCAAGGAATAATCCACTTTGAATTCTTACCACCTAATGCAACA
>OZ038515.1:62475932-62480932 GCA_964036315.1 Acanthosepion esculentum | reverse complement strand
GGATAATGTAAAGTTTTGTACTCACTTACTCCTACAAAATCGTGAGAGTCCAATATATATATATATATATATATATAGGTAACTATACTCGTGTCGAAAAAACCTTCTAATTCTTGATTTAACAATAGCCAAATCAATCTCGAAGGGAAAAAAAAGGTTTTAAAGAAGAAAGAGCCATGGACATGAAAGTCTGTCGAAAATAATCGCACAGATACAGGTTCAAGGCCCAAAGAAAAAACCCCGATACGCTTAAACGACTATCTGAAGAGCTCGATACAAACGTAGAGAAAACCTAGTCAAACCTAATGAGCCAGACAAACCTACCAAGGTTTCACTTAGGCAGATCGTCAGGGTCGGCTGGCTAAAGAGGCAACAGAAAACGGCGTATATATAGGCGACAACCAAGACAACACCACGTGACCAAGGAAAAAAGAAAAAGAAAAAGCGACACCGTGGGGATGGGGTATAAATTTATTCATATAACTAAAAGGTGGGGAGATATCTTAGGAAAACACAAACAATAACGATAACGATACAATCGGGGGAGAGAGGCTTATTTCAGTAACCAAGTTTTTCTGTGTCTACATTTGTTAAGGATCTCGGTTTTAGAATTTAGTAGATCATTAGGTTTATATTGCGTCCAGCATGAAACAGTCTGTCGCCTCTGGGTGTTGACTTCAATGTTCACTTTTTATATATATATATATATATATATATTTGTGTGTGTGTGTGTCTTGAACAATGAAAATTAAAATTTTCAGACACACTGGGTTGTATATTAATATTTTTTTTCTTTTATTATTTCAATTAGCTTCCTCGACTAGATTCGCCCAGCATGGCCATCATGGGGAGAAAAACGTTCCTGCTTGTTCGTAGCAGTGAATCACAGGAATGAATGACTTTCTGAAGAAAATTAACTTTATCTGTAGTTTTCATTTGTGTTTTTTATCGTTAATTTTGGTCAATCCTTGTGTTGGATATATATATATATATATATATATATATATATATATATATATATATATAAGTGTATATATATATATATATATAAGTGTGTATATATATATATATATATATATATATATATATATATAAGTGTATATATATATATATATATATAAGTGTGTATATATATATATATATATATATATATATATATATATATATATATATATAAGTGTGTGTATATATATATATATATATATATATATTTCTAAAACTAGGTTTGCTTAAGAATGTTTTACTGCATTCTTATATATGAAGTTATTTTCTCCCAAGCAACACGAGGTATTTCTACTTGCATTAGCAAAACCTTTGTCCGATGGACAAGACTGAAATATAGAAGAATATAATAGAGTTTGGTTAAAGGCGACATCAGTTATAGCGAATAGCCGTTTATTAGGACCGACTGGTAAGAACATTAACGTAATAATTTGTTCGTTATTTACTAGCGGCCGGTTACTGGGGCCAAACTTCCTAGTCTCGATGACGAATCCGCTGTAAACATTTTTAATGTCTCCTCGTATTTTTTAAGCCGTCGTTTTCTTACACTTCAACAATATTTGTGGACAGGTTTCCTATTATTTCCATGTTAGTTTTGAATATTGGTGAAAAGTCAAAGAAAAAACCGAGCGATAGAAAATTTAAATATTTACGAAGCTCGGAAGGAAGAGATAAGCGATTGACATATATGGAAAAAAACAAATTCCTGCTTCTGATATATAAAAAAAAAGTTTGAGGCTATGTATAGTCGAGATATATAGTTTATAAATCTTATAATACTAATTTTCAAAACTTTTTTTTAAAGAAAACACCTTTAGAATAATAAACTTTTTATGTGATGAATTCTTTCAAATATGTAAAAAAAAAAAATTAAAAAAAAAGAAGAAATTTTATGCAAGTGAAGATTTCGTATATCCAGATAAAATAACTAAGGAAATTTGTTATATTTAAAAATAAAGACTTCTTTAAATAAATTTTGCCATTTCTTAAGCAAGTTCTGAATATTATAACTGTGAATATATAGCTGAATTTTGGTAGATTTTTAAGTTGGCTTTTAGCGTAGATTTTTCAATTTACTTACACTTTTCGATACAATCTAACTGTAGTCAGTGCGAAATAAGAACGCCAGTTAAAGAAAAAGACGGAACGGAAAAACGCGCGCCTATGTGAAATTTTCTTTAGACCGATGAAAACCTTGCCTTCATAGAGATTGACCGGTGAAGACGCAAATAATTTTGCGAGCCTATGTGAAATTGCTCTTAATAATTATTTTTCTTTACAGAAATTAGCCGTTAAGCTGATAAGAAAGAAAAGAAACGTAACAAGCCTATGTGAAATTACTTTTCATTTACAATGAGGAGAACAATTAAATTAATAAGAGAAGACTGTCTGCAGTCATTTGAATGGTTTCGTTTCTGTTTACCGCAACCAGTGTTGAAGTTTTCGCTAGTACACAATTACTTGCCAATTATATTATCGGCCTTTAACCAAGCACAAATAATTTTTCACCAAGAATTCAAGAAAGCTAATTATTTCAAACTATATCTCTTCGTTTACTTTTGAACCTATGAAACCGTATGTCCCTTCTGTGAGCATCAAACTCTTGCTTTTGTTTTAAATATTTTTTAAAAATATTATTTTATGTTAGATCTTTTAATCTGTTGTATGAACATTTCTTCTTCAGGACAAATTCAAGCTACAGATTATGTATTTTACTGAAACTAGCTTCTGAGATAACGTCAAGCGAGTAAATTCCTTACCGTGTTTGTTAAAATTATCCGTGTGTTTTCTCGTCATTATCATCCGTCATTAATCTTTTTGGTGTGGGTAAATCAAATGTTCATTCTAACCCCGAAGCCCCACGCCACTATATAACAATATTTCAAGCAAGAATAACCAGTTATCAGTTTCACCCCCAAACATTCACACCAGATGATTATTCAATCTTTTACAAATAACAGGAAAGGAATACGATGAAATCAAGTTTTAGATACATTTGTGCTCAATACTGTGTAGAAATGAAAGTCGTGAATTGAACTTACAGAAATGAGACCAAAGTAATACAACGTGAGCATTAAAAAAATGAAATAGGAAAAGTAAGTAAAATTAAATAAACAAACACTACATATATATATATATTGATGAGCGGATATTACGTATATATGTATGTCGGTGAGCATAGAAAACGTATATATGCATATCGCTGATCGGAGAAAAAAACACACACATTTATATATATATATATATATATATATATATAGGTTTTTGTGGTACAGAATTTAATAATAGCTAGGAAAAGGCAAAATTTATAAAAAAATAAATAAATAAAAAAAAATAACAATCGGTTTCATCCCAGGACTTATCAAGTTTATTTTTCTGGTAATAGAAAATTTATAAAAGCTTGTAAATTAAATTAACGAGTGAAATGGAATGGAAAAAAATGAGTCCAATAACATTCAGACCCGGTAAGCATTCCCTCTGTTTACAAAGGGAAGGCCCACAGGATCTGATATACATTCGTTAATTTACACGCTTTTATAAATTTTCTATTCCTAGAAAAATAAACTTGATAAGTCCTGGGACGAAACCGGTTCTTTTTTTTTTCTATAAAAATTGCCTTATAAATTTTGCCTTTTCCTATATATATATATATATATTAATGACCGTAGAAGATGTGTGTGGATGTAGATAATATATCTGACGAGCTATTTACACTGGCAGCACAACTGAATGAATTTAAGCTTGCTACCAGGTTGGCAACTCGGTCCCACACTTTCACTTAAAAAAAAAAAAAACAGTTAAAAGTAACAGACTCTTTCTTCTCCTCCAAAAGATTCTTCTCGCGCACTTTCCCACAGTGGAACTTCATTCCTCTTAATGGCTTCCCTGACAGCTATAATCTTCAAATGTAATGTCAATCGACATCTTCTGATTCCTTGATCTTGATCCCCTTCCTTCTCTTTATCCTTTCCTCAAACACCCCACTTTACTCTTACTCTCTGTAACCCCTTGCGCCTTACTTGGGGTGAAATGCTTAAAAAAAAATATATATATATATATGTATGTATCCACATCCACACAGGTTTTCTACCGTTATTAATATATGATGAAATTGAAAATGAAAACTTGTAGAAAATAAGTGAAAAAATAAAGATGTCTACTTACCCGAACTGAAATTCAATTAATTTGATTAATCAAACAGAGACAATTACCATATCCGATAACGTATTTCCCACAGTTTTATATTTTGTAGTATTATGAAGTTACGACTGGCACCAGAGTTAGTCATTTACAGCGTCTGGATCACTCAGCTTCGCATATGAGAACGAAGTGATATTTCTTCAGCCATTTTTGAGAATACAATGCAAGAGTCTGATATGCTACCAGAGATGGTAATAAATGGTTCAATATTTTTGCAGAAATGCACCTTTCCCAAAACAAGCATTTTCTTTTTTCAAATTTGTTTTCTTCATTTTACAATACAGTCCACGTAACGAACATCAGTCGAAGGAAAAATAAATTCTACATTTTAAGATGGAAGCGTACATACCCTATAAGAAAAACTTTTCATTTTTTTTTTTATTTACAAATTTTAAAATCCTTTAAAAGTTAAAATAAATAAAAAAATGTCATATTTCTATTATTTAAATCATATTCTTACTTTTTTCAGTGTTGAATTAAAATAATGCATAATCTATACATAGAAAATATCGAAACAGCCTCTAAGTATGAATTTAAAAGATTATTACATTAGTTTCGTTATTGTGTTACATAGTGCTTTGACCAATTTCTGACCAATTTTAGGTCTTTCGCCTGAGCTCCTGAATAAACTTTCGCAAACAATTGGCATGTATCACGGTAAATAAGTTTTTATCCACCGTTTAACCGATGGCTGGGCATTACGTCATTTTTCTCTACCACCTGCAAAGCGGTGGTCAAGGCTCAAAGGGTTAATTAACTTGCGGTGGGAGTTTTCATAGACGGTCAAGTTAGAATTA
>OZ038515.1:62465932-62470932 GCA_964036315.1 Acanthosepion esculentum | reverse complement strand
AACAAGTTATTCCTTTCCCCAGTAAACCTCAGAATGTAGATCCTTTTAAAGGTAAGTTGCCATTTTTTTTTTGTTGTTGCCAATATTTGTTTTACGGCATATCAACCTCAATGGGTTATTTAATGCAAAAAAAAAAAAAAAAAAAAAAAAAAATTATTACTGGTAATATTTTTTATTTTCAAAGATCTATTGCTGGTAATACTTTTCCCCAAAAAATCTATTGCTGCGAATAATTTTTTCCTTCAAAAATTTAATGCTGGTAATAATTTTTTTTACAAAGTATTTCTACTATTAAAGCCAATTTTACACTTTCGTAGTGTTTTGACCCCAGTTTGGGGGTTAACTATTCGCTGGAACCCTAACAAGTGCTACCACCCAGGTCAGGATGAACCTGAAAACACCAGCAATTAAGAGATAGTTCCACAATGCCCAAAACCTCCTGATCTTGATGTCGGACGTAGTTTATCGTCTTACCCGGGACGCGGACGTAGTTTATCGTCTTACCCGGGACGCGGACGTAGTTTATCGTCTTACCCGGGACGCGGACGTAGTTTATCGTCTTACCCGGGACGCGGACGTAGTTTATCGTCTTACCCGGGACGCGGACGTAGTTTATCGTCTTACCCGGGACGCGGACGTAGTTTATCGTCTTACCCGGGACGCGGACGTAGTTTATCGTCTTACCCGGGACGCGGACGTAGTTTATCGTCTTACCCGGGACGCGGACGTAGTTTATCGTCTTACCCGGGACGCGGACGTAGTTTATCGTCTTACCCGGGACGCGGACGTAGTTTATCGTCTTACCCGGGACGCGGACGTAGTTTATCGTCTTACCCGGGACGCGGACGTAGTTTATCGTCTTACCAAGGACGATCACAACGAATTGATCAGACTTATTATCGACAAAGGAGTAAATGGTTTTGTCATCAACATATACAGCATCAGTTCTCAACTTGCTATTTATTTTAGAGAGCTAATGAGATCTGTCATGTTCGACTGACAAGAATGATTCTTCTTCTTCTGGAAGCGAACAGACCGACTCCTCGCACATAATTTAATTATAGTGGTGAACGCAAGCGCTGAGCCCGATACACTTTACGGAGAACTGGTGCATATAGTGTGCTACGATGACCCTAAACAACCAAATTCAGATTTTGAATTCTGAGCTGTCCTTCCCCAATACTAGTTACCAAGCAAGACCGAAGAGGCCAGTCTCTCCTATTTAAAGCTGGCATAGAAGAGGTGGATTCAAACTTCTAAATGTGCGCGTAAGTGAATATATGCACCGGACTGGAATTCGAACTCGGCTCTCCGATTTTTATGTTTCAAGCCGCTATCCATTGCAACACGGAGTACGAACATACATACACAACATATATACACACGCAATACGAATCACACACAACATACACACACGATACGCAACATACACACAACATACACACAAACACAATACACAAAACACACACGCGCGCAATACACAACACACACACGCGCGCAATACACAACACACACACGCACGCAATACACAACACACACACACGCAATACACAACATACACACGCAATACACAACATACACACACAGTTCTATATCTCCCCTCCTCCTACAAGCCTAGAGGAACTTGAGCAGCGAATCACTGAGCTTCTGGAGAATATTACGCAAGACATGCTACAGCGTGTTTGGCAGGTGCTGGACTACACACTAGACATGTATCCAGTCAGATGTGGTGCGTATGTTGGACACATGGGAAACTTTGAACATCTTGTTCGAATTTTGATAAAGAAATCGTATTGATCAACATGCAACCTATTTAATTCCGTTTGCCAGGGACATGGAGTTACTCACATTTTAAATTATGTCAATTTTGTGGGGCGGAGACACCTTGTATATACAGGCTGTCCACAAAGTTCGTGTGCACTTTAAAAAAATCTATTACTTTATTTGTATTTGCGATAGAAATAATCTGTAAAAAATGTTATAAAGTGTAATGTACCTTGTTTCAAGTATAGCTAAGATAACTAATGTAATGGTAATGTTTCATATACCCCCCTCTTCAAAAACATATGCAAATTGTGACCCCCCCCTTGAACCAGATGGGGTCGACTGGAACTCATTTCAATGAATCTTCTGTGAAGACGAAATAATGTTTTTCATTATATATATATATATATATATATATATATATATTCGTCACAGCATTACAGTCGAATTTCTTCATTTCCTCACTTTCACAAGTTTTGCTAAGGTAAGTGTACATAGTTTCCATTATATATATATTATACGGATTATATATATATATATATATATATATATATATATATATATATATATTATACGCATTATATATATATATATATTATACGCATTATATATACATATATATATATATTATACGCATTATATATATATATATATATATATATTATACGCATTATATATATATATATATATATATATATTATACGCATTATATATATATATATATATTATACGCATTATATATATATATATATATTATACGCATTATATATATATATATATATATATTATACGCATTATATATATATATATATATATATATTATGCGCATTATATATATATATATATATATATTATACGCATTATATATATATATATATATTATACGCATTATATATATATATATATATTATACGCATTATATATATATATATATATTATACGCATTATATATATATATATATATTATACGCATTATATATATATATATATATTATACGCATTATATATATATATATATATATATTATACGCATTATATATATATATATATTATACGCATTATATATATATATATATATATTATACGCATTATATATATATATATATATTATACGCATTATATATATATATATATATTATACGCATTATATATATATATATATATATTATACGCATTATATATATATATATATATTATACGCATTATATATATATATATATATTATACGCATTATATATATATATATATATTATACGCATTATATATATATATATATATATTATACGCATTATATATATATATATATATATTATACGCATTATATATATATATATATATATTATACGCATTATATATATATATATATATATTATACGCATTATATATATATATATATATATTATACGCATTATATATATATATATATATATTATACGCATTATATATATATATATATATATTATACGCATTATATATATATATATATATATTATACGCATTATATATATATATATATATATATTATACGCATTATATATATATATATATATTATACGCATTATATATATATATATATATATATATATATTATACGCATTATATATATATATATATTATACGCATTATATATATATATATATATATATTATACGCATTATATATATATATATTTATATATATATTATACGCATTATATATATATATATTTATATATATATTATACGCATTATATATATATATTTATATATATATATATATATTATACGCATTATATATATATATTTATATATATATATATTATACGCATTATATATATATATATATATATATATTATACGCATTATATATATATATATATAAAGACATTTATATTATGTTTAACGTTCTTTTTATAGATACAAGTATTTAAGCAAATGCTCTGTTTTATAATAAACAGTATTAAATAACATTTACCGGCCTGAATGTCCGAGAAATTTTCATAGAAAATTTGCGCTCTCCGACAGGAATCGAACCTGTATCCTATACGGAACCATCATTTCGCGTGATGTGCCTTAACCTTTCGGCCACAGAGCGGCGTCTGTATAATATAAATGTCTTTAAATAAATTGTCGGACAATGTCCAATTCTAAAATATATATATATATATATATATATTATACGCATTATATATATATATATATTATACGCATTATATATATATATATATATATTATACGCATTATATATTATACGCATTATATATATATATATATTATACGCATTATATATATATATATATATATATTATACGCATTATATATATATATATATATATATATATATATATATATATTATACGCATTATATATATATATATATATTATACGCATTATATATATATATATATATTATACGCATTATATATATATATATATATATATATATATTATACGCATTATATATATATATATTATACGCATTATATATATATATATATATTATACGCATTATATATATATATATATATATTATACGCATTATATATATATATATATATATTATACGCATTATATATATATATAATACATATATATATATTATACGCATTATATATATATATATATATTATACATATATATATATTATACGCATTATATATATATATATATATTATACATATATATATATATACGCATTATATATATATATATATATACGCATTATATTTATATATATATATATATTATACGCATTATATATATATATATATATATATATATATATATATATTATACGCATTATATATATATATATATATATATATTATACGCATTATATATATATATATATATATATATATATATATATATATATATATATTATACGCATTATATATATATATATATATATATATATATATATTATACGCATTATATATATATATATATATATTATACGCATTATATATATATATATATATATTATACGCATTATATATATATATATATTATACGCATTATATATATATATATATATATATATATATATATATATATATATTATACGCATTATATATATATATATATATATATTATACGCATTATATATATATATATATATATATTATACGCATTATATATATATATATATATATATATATTATACGCATTATATATATATATATATATATATTATACGCATTATATATATATATATATATATATATATTATACGCATTATATATATATATATATATA
>OZ038515.1:62440932-62460932 GCA_964036315.1 Acanthosepion esculentum | reverse complement strand
GTGCCTTTGCTTGAACGTCAGTTATCAGCGAATGCAAATTCCGGTCGAGTTGGTTCACTTCGCGTTAATAGGAAAGCGCATAAATCAAATTTCTCCCACCTATGGTATGGACACGACAGTGTGGGCTTTCTAACCTTTTGTGATGGCAAGACTGAGAAAGAACGCTCTGAATCGAAACCGTTTTGGCGTATACGGGCCGCAGAACGCGGGATGAATATTCTTTGCATCATGTCATAGTTTGACAATTCATTCCAATCAATTCTTCATCGGCTGTCTTGGACACCGGCTTGACGTCAGATCTCGGAGAAGATATCCAGATAATGTCTGAACCTATGCAACCCATATACTCAGATAAAAGAAGTTTTCTAGAAAGGAACGATCATTATACATTGATAGCGATTATCTATACAAAGCTGTCAATAACTGTCTAGATTTTGTATAAACGTCTTTATTGTCGATGCTCTGACCTCTCCAAAGCGAGTTCTTTTCATTCCCAGCGTAGGTGGCTGTCAGCAAATCCAGAAATGAATTCAAACCGCCGTTTGCTCGGCGCTTCTGCTTTCCGAGCGATTTGAACAAGCACGCGCTGAAGTTTCGTTTCCCCAATAGAACACGTAATTACAACTTTCGCCACGGTCTTAACCTGTCGGTAAGCTCTTTCAACGACCAGCGTCTCATTGAGCGTTACCGGGAGATTATTGGAATATTAGCCTGTCTGCTTACTTATACTGGCGCTGACCCGAGAACTTCGCATATACACTTTATTGTTGAAAAACCGTTGCTGACAAACACAAAAGCCCAAGATGGGATCTGCGGATTGGAGGCAGTGAAAAACACAACCTCGGAAAATTAAATATCTAGTATGCATTTTAACAGAGGACGGCAAAAGCAACACTGAAATTCAGAAGTACATTGGTATAGTGAAAGATGCCTTGAAAAATCTAAGCAATGTATAAAAAACAGGAAAATTCTGCTAGGAACAAATAGACCGGAACTATTATTTTTTTTCATCATTTCACGCTAAGCAAGGCAATAAAGCATCTAGGACGTATGTAACGAGAAAAAGGTAGAGAGATTGAGGAAAGAGTACAATAAAAGAACAAGATAGACATTTTGAAGATTGAAAGTTAACTGGAAAGAAAGAATTACGGTGGAAGAAACTTTCGGTCACATCTAGCCATTTCAAATCTAAGATGAAACCCTGCTGCGAATATAGTACTGCGTTGAAATTTATAAATTTTACGTACCAATGAAGAAGTTTCATCAGAACAATTACCATGAAATTATATATAGAAAAGGCAGAGGGAATCTGCGTTATGATAATGGGAAAGTGACTGAAGCCGAGATGCTAGGTGAAGACTGTACCAAAGAGGAAAGCTCATCTGAACAATTACCATAAATTATATATAGAAAAGGCAGAGGGAATCTGCGTTATGATAATGGGAAAGTGACTGAAGTCGAGATGCTAGGTGAAGACTGTACCTAAGAGGAAAGCTCATCAGAACAATTACCATGAAATTATATATAGAAAAGGCAGAGGGAATCTGCGTTATGATAATTGGAAAGTGACTGAAGCCGAGATGCTAGGTGAAGACTGTACCAAAGAGGAAAGCTCATCTGAACAATTACCATGAAATTATATATAGAAAAGGCAGAGGGAATCTGCGTTATGATAATGGGAAAGTGACTGAAGCCGAGATGCTAGGTGAAGACTGTACCAAAGAGGAAAGCTCATCTGAACAATTACCATGAAATTATATATAGAAAAGGCAGAGAGAATCTGCGTTATGATAATGGGAAAGTGACTGAAGCCGAGATGCTAGGTGAAGACTGTACCAAAGAGGAAAGCTCATCTGAACAATTACCATGAAATTATATATAGAAAAGGCAGAGAGAATCTGCGTTATGATAATGGGAAAGTGACTGAAGCCGAGATGCTAGGTGAAGACTGTACCAAAGAGAAATGCTTATCAAAACAATTATCATGAAAATGTTCATAGAAAAGACACAGGGAAGCTACGTTATGTACTACAGTCACTTTCTTACAGAGGTGCTGTGGCTTCCTTCTGTCTTTTCTACAATTATTTTCATGGCAACTGCTCTGACGAGCGACTTTCACTGGTACCCCAACTGCATGAATTTAGGCGTGCTAAATGTAACCGCCTTTTCTACTCCAACAGTTTCTTCGACACAATTCCCAACAGTGGAACTCCGCTCCTCTTACTTTCCTGATAGCTGTAATCTTTAAATATTCAAATGTAATGTCAATCGACATCATCTGATGCCGTGATTCTGATCCCCGGCCTTGTCTATATCCTTTCCTCAAACACCCATCTTTACACTTGCTCTCACTCTCTGTAACCCCCAGTGCGGCTAGTGGCACTCCCGCCGTGCTTGGGGTGATAAGCTTTTAAAAATAAGTGAAACACAAGTTCGATTTCTTTCGTGACTGACTATTTTATGAAGCCTTTAAGTCTCTACGCAGGGACATTAAATTCCCGATGTAATAAACCGGTATCTTTACTCAAACACATGTGCTCCCTAAATATAACTTTTATAGCAGCACGTTACATATAATAATTACTGGAGTATCGTAAGACTATCAAGATTCTAATAATCTTTTAATATAATGTCAATTGACATCCTCTGATGCCTTGATCCTGATCCCCGCCTTTCTCTATATCGTTTCCTCAAACACCTCTCTTTCCTCTTGCTCTCACTGTAACCCCGTGTTAGTGACCCCACCACCTTTCTTGTGTGAAATGCTTAAAATAAGTTGGGATGAAGATGCCAGGGCAAGACCAATAGCATTGTAAATTCTTTATATTTCACCAAGAGTCTCTAAATATACAGCAGGAGCACCAGAGCAGATGTGGCTGCAATATTCAAAGCAAGGATGAACGTTAGATTAATAAATATCGTATATTTTGGTGAGAAAAATTATCTAACACGACATACTGAAGCAAATTTCTGAGCTGCAAACTGAGCAGTTGATTCGATATAGTCTTTCCACTGCATGTCAATGGAAAACGTTAGTCCGAGAAGGCGCAATGGTAACTCCCCTGGAGGTTAGCATCGGCCATGCTGATGGAAGGTAAAAGAAAGTTATCTCAGAGGATTAAAAGACAGTGGTTTCGTTTCTGAGGCGTTAAAATTAACAAGCCACTCCTTGTCCCATTTAATAACACATTATGAATAATTTTTTTCGATGAACTGCTAATTTAACCTTATCGGACCGATCAAATTTAATACTAACATAAGGGTAAGTAGTCCCCTCTACAGTATAGATACTGAGGGGATAACTGAAGACATCAGGAAGGTCATTTATGAAAATGAATATCAACGTCGGTCCAAGGATAGAGCTCCCGAGACAACTGCATTTATGCAAAAAGATCTAGAAGAGTAGCCATTCAAGACAAGTTCCATTTTGTGATGATGTTATGGAATATTGTCCCTCGTATATAGCAGTGAATGTTGGACAATTTTCTCACTGATAAAGGAAAGACCTTAGCCAACAAAAGGATGCAGAGAATACAATGGAATGAACATATAACGAGGAAATTTTAAGGTAAATTGAAACAAGAAACGATGCATATACTCAGAATTAGAAAAGACAGTTTCAATTTTCAGGGCGTATAAAAAGGATAGAGGGCTTTTAAAATTTGACAAGCGTAGGGCATATTGAAAGCTGGGGGGGTCAGAGGTTAGCAGTAAATAATCTACCTGAAGAACTTATTTAAATAATTGCCAAAAAAAGGAATAGTAAACGGATAAACATAAACATTACAAAGGACAGGAAGTTGTGGAGAGCTATAATCCGCAATGCCCAAGATCACATCTAATCTATCCAGGCTCTCTTTGTGGAGTAAACTTATCGTTTATGACGTTTATTAGTTGTCATTCGTCTGGGAAAACTGGGTTGCTTTCATCCCAATACGCGCGTTTGTCGCTTCTACGCTTTGATGATATTGTTAGTGGGTTGATGAAAGAACATTCGGTTTGGGGGGGGGGGTGTTTAGAGAGTTGGTTCCCATCGGCGAGAGCGTCGGCTGTTAAATCCGAAGCAAGTAGATCAAAAAAAGAAAACTACAAAAGAAAGTACTAATCTTATCAGGACAATTTACTGATAGTCCTTTGTCGAATTTTAGTGAAATGTAGCTGAAACTCAAAGGGAATAAATACTGGTCAAAATCGAATTGTGGAACAAAACTGCCATCAAGCATTCTTGTTTTTCCTGTGTGCAGTCTTGAGCAGACTATTTTGGGAGTTGTTTATTCGGACTATTGTCCTCGTCTTTGTCGCCATATTTATTACAACGTTTCGGCCATTGTACCGGAGGTGGTTGGAATGTCGAAGTGAACCCTTTATTATGCTCACTGGGGTAGACTGTTCTAGTTCCACGTGCCATGTTTAATGGATGTCAGTTATCAGTTATCTCCTGTTAATTCCCCCACCCCTGAAAGTTATCCACTGCCTTAACCGGGTATTGAACTCACATTCTTTGTGTCCTCTCACTGGATCTAACTAATGTGTCCTTGAGGACATCTGTGTATGGATTCCTGGGTATTATAAACCTCATGTCTTCAGCCTCATTTTTTACCAGTGCTCATATTGCAATTTTTGCTGTTATCATTTTCTTTATTTACCAGAACTCATATTGCAATATTTGTTATTATCACTTTTCTCTGGCACTCCTTATTAATGGTTGCCGTATTGTATTCATTTCTATGTTCGGTAATCTCAGGAGATTTTTGTACCTCGCGTATGTGCCGATTCCTTAAGTTTACGAATTTTCATATGCTGGAGTTACTTTCTTATGAGAACGATCAGGTTGAGTTTTTCGAGCTGCCGTACGTTTGTAATCATCATTAGCCTCATCCAGCTCTTTCGCACCACACACACACTACATTATATATATATATATATATATATATTATATATATATATATATATATATATATATATAATTAGTTAAACCTAGAGAGGCAGCCAAACCTACAAAAGGTTTCACCTAAGCGGATCGTCAGGGAAGGCTGGCTAAAAAGGTAAAAACGAACGGAATACTTATAGTCAAACAAAAAAAACATAACCACGTGACCAAATAAAAACAAAGAAACAAACAATGGGGACGGTTGGGGAAAACCATTTATTCGAAAATGACGAAAGGATAGGGGGTCTAGAGAAACACGGACAACAGTGGGTAATAACCATCTATTCAATCGAAGATAAAAAAAAAGAAAGAAAATACCGGGGAGAGGAATATGGTTATTACTCCCTGTTGTCCGTGTTTCTCTAACCCCCCCTCTCCCTTTCGTCATTTAGGAATAAATGGTTTTCCCCAAACCTCCCCATTGTTTGTTTGTTTTTTTTTTGGTCATGTGGTTATAGTTTTTTTGTTTATTGACTATAAGTTTCCGTTCTTTTTTTACCTTTTTAGCCGGCCTTCCCTGACGATCCGCTTAGGTGAAACCTTGGTAGGTTTGTCTGGCTCTCTAGGTTTAACTAGGCCTGCTCTACTTATTGTATTGAGCACTTTATTTACTTATTTTGTGTACACGTATCGGGGTTTTTTTTCTTTGCCTTTTGGACCTGCATGCTGGACGATTATTTTCGGCTAACGTACATGTTCTTGGTTCTTTCTTTTTTTTACCGTTTTTTTTCCTTTGCAAATCAAGAAACCGAAAGTTTTCCGAACGAGTATAATTTCTTATATTTATAAGATTACTACTACTAATTATATATATATATATATATATATATATATATATATATATATAGAGAGAGAGAGAGAGAGAGAGAGAGAGAGAGAGAGAGAGAGAGACCAAAGCGGACTTTATCTTATTTGAGGCGTTTCATCTTCTGACTTTATCATGATAAATGCACATTGTCCTTGAGAAAATGAAACGCGGCGACTAAGTTTTTGTATTTATTATTAATCTGAGATTGTATTTATATACAAATGTTGATCATAAGTGTTGATCAATCAAGATTATGCACTCTGTATGAACAGAATAATAGCAATATAAACCACAGGTAGTCACTAAGTGAAGAAACAAATGTGCCTGAGCAGGCGTTTGCAACAGGGATCAAATAGGTGCCATGTTTATCTATCTTTATAAAGTAGCACTAACTGAAACAGATCGTGGGCGGTGGTACCAAGAACGAAATCCTATATGATAATGTAAAATTTACCTTTGGGAAAAACTTCACAGGACATACAATATGAGAAACTGAATGTATGAAATTAAAACCAATGAATTAATGATTACATGTAGCCATAAAAATAAATATTTTCTGGAAAATGTCGAGCCGGATTAATTTCGCTAATTGCCACCATTTCTCATGTAGACACTGTAAATGTTTAAATATACATATATATCTCGACTGTGGTCGGGATCATCGTCTTGATCCTTTCCTTAGCTGCATCGTATGTGCTTTGCCAGGATCACGTACAGTTTTGAATTTCGAGTGTTTCTTCTGCTAGACCGGTTGCCGCAAAAGGCTGTAGAATGCAGCATGTCCTTTTTACCCCGAGGATGTGTGGAGAAGAGATGGATTCGTACCGTTCCCAAGCAAGTGAATGTGATGAACTCGACTGATTCCTCAATCCACTACACCACCGTGCCTCATTATATATATAATTTACTCATTAGTTCAAGCTATTTTGGATTGGGTTATTTTGCTTTACTGCATATCAACCTCAATAGGTTATTTAATGCCAACAACGTTTTTAGGATAGATTCGTATGAATAGAATATGTATTCTTTGGTTTAGATTGGTTTGGTTTATTTTGTTTTACGGCATATCAACCTCAATGGGTTATTTAATGCCAACAACGTTTTTAGGATAGATTCGTATGAATACAATATGTATTCTTTGGTTTAGATTGGTTTGGTTTATTTTGTTTTACGGGATATCAACCGCAATGGGTTATTTAATGCGGACAACATTTTTATGATAGATTCGTATGAATAGAATATGTATTCTTTGGTTTAGATTGGTTTGGTTTATTTTGTTTTACGTCATATCAACCTCAATGGGTTATTTAATGCGGACAACATTTTTATGGTAGATTCGTATGAATAGAATATGTATTCTTTGGTTTAGATTGGTTTGGTTTGTTTTACGGCATATCAACCTCAATGAGTTATTTAATGCCGACAACATTTTTAGGATAGATTCGTATGAATAGAATATGTATTTTTTGGTTTATATTTTTTTTTATTTTGTTCTGCAGCATATCAATCTCAATGGATTATTTAATGCTGTCAAAAATTTTTATTGCTGGTAATATTTTGTTTTCTCAAAAATCTGTTTCTGGTAATATATTTCCTTCTAAATTGTGTTGCTGATAATAATTTTTTCAAAGAAGTATTGCTGGTAATAGTTAACTATTTGCCCATAACTGAGACCCTAACAGGTGCTACTATCCTGGGTCAGGGTTATCCTCGTAACACCAGCAATTAAGAGGTTGTTCCAGGCTCCTCAAAACCTCCTGATCAGAGGCTTTGCTGCTGGACGTAGTTTAACGTCTTACCGAGGACGCGGATGTAGTTTAACGTCTTATCCAGGACGAAAGATATTTTGCTATAATTTTGGTAAATATATCTGTTAAAATGAGATGTCAGAGTTATTTTCATCTTTGCATAATTGAGACGACGATTTATCCATCGCACCCGGTATTGTGTCCAGTGGTGCATTATGGGTAGGTCTACTTAGACGACAATTTATCCATCTCACCCTGTCTATCTCCTGTGTCACTGTTAGAATGAAATGAAATTCTGATGTCGATATGAGTGTTTGGGGTTTTAGATTTCCTGAACGCAGCCGTTCCGATGTAGACACCAACGTGAAGGTTGATAAGTTACGTCTGACTGCCTGTTTTAAATAATTGCACCCACCGACTCAGAAACACAGAAAGACGGGTGAATATCAAGGAAGATCCTGCAATTGATTTTTTTAGATAATATTGACGACATTTCTTTTCTGTCTTTGACCTATTTCCTCTAATATTTAGGATTTTCGATTTCTTTCAATTTCTGTCACCACATAACCTTTTACATCTGGCCATCTAACTACCCAGACTGAAACCACCTTGATTAATTATTATGACAGACCCCAAAACTCACTTTAACACCGAAGATGAACTGAAAGCAAGGGTCATGACAGAATTCAACAATTTAAACAACAGATATAATAAAAACGAAAAGAATATAATTTCAAATTTCACAGCATCAATTCAAAAGAGGGCTCAATACCAGAAGTAGTGCAATAATTATTTGCTATAAGATTCACCTTTGCATCAAAACAAAAAAATGCATCTGTTGTAATTGTTTTTATCTGTATGTAAAAATTTTATCATTATATATATATATATATATATATATATATATATATTACAAATAAAAGTGAACATAGAAGTCAACACTTAGAGGCGACAGTCTGTTTCATGCTAGATGCAATCGTCAGGCCTGACGATTGCATCTAGCATCTAGCAGACTGTCGCCTCTTAGTGTTGACTTCTATGTTCACTTTTATATTTACACACGCTCTATCTCTGATATTGAGCACTTTATCCCATAAATATAGCACACCTTAAGAGTATATTTCTTCATATATATATATATATATATATTAGTTGATTATATATAATCAGTACATTTTTTTATATATAATCAACTCATTGTTTATTTTTCTAAGTGGACTGCTACAGTAACTTACCATATGGTGATAAATATTAACATTTTACAATGACTAGTCCTATGTGCATGAAACATAGCAATCGAACGTTGAGAAAAATGTCTTTATTGTCATTATATATATATATATATATATATATATATATATAAGACACAATAATACAAAGAATTAAATAGCAATTTTAATGTGATTAATGGCGAAATCACTTCGCTAACAAAACTTGAAACTTTAACTTACTATCAATTCCTTGAATACTACGTTCCTCATATTTGTGTTGTTGTCAGAATGATTTTAAAAAAAAATCATCTTTCGGTCTACACAACACATATTTCGTCTTAGTGTTTGCCTGTGTATGGAAAAATTGCACCCCGAAGATGACAATTTGAAATTGTCGAAAGTACTTGTCCCGTCAATTCCATCTGACAGCAATTCAAACATAAGGATCGTATCATTCCAGGAATTGATAGTAGGTTAATACCTCAGTAAGTCTTGCTAGCGAAGTGATTTCGCCATTAATCACATTAACATTGCTAATTACTGCTTTGTATAAATTGCTTCTTTATGATATAATATATAAGGTGCACTCTCTCTCTCTCTATATATATATATATAATTATTTATTCGAAAATTATAACAAATATGTTATAAAATCACTACAAAAATACCTATTTTGTTTTAAGACATCTGATGTCTTATGAAGTGATGGTCACTTAATATGACACCAGAAGTGTTGAAACAAAATGGGTATTTTTGTAGTGATTTTATAACATATTTATGTTATAATTTTCGAATAAATTATTATATTTGCTCTACTCTGTATTGAGCACTTTAAGAATAGTATTTGTTGGTTATTGCAATTTATTCCGTATATACCGATCCTATACTTGCTTATATATATATATATATAAAATATATATATATATATTATATATAATATATATAATATATATATATATAATATATATATATATAATATATATATATATAATATATATATAATATATATATATATATAATATATATATATATATAATATATATATATATATATATATATATATATATATATATATATATAGAGAGAGAGAGAGAGAGAGAGAGAGAGAGACATAGTGAGAGATTGTTCACCCAATACAAGGCCTAAATGTCACTGAAGGTACTAAGTTACTGGATAGGTATGTTATAAATACGTATAGAAGGAGCAACAGATGAATATTGTGAGTATATTTAGGATAGATAACCTCTTCAAGCCGAGGCTCAGCCGTTAAGATTTTGGGAATCTGGAAAGCATCTCCTCGGGAGTTCGTCCCACATTATAGCATTTTTTCGTCTACTATAGATCTTTATTGCATCCACAATTAACTTTTCTTATTCATTCTCGTAAATTGTTCGAAATCAATTTTCTTTTCTTCAAAATTCTGTAAGTGAAGACTAGTTTAATTTGAGTATTAATAAATATTTATCTTCGACCGATTCCATATTTCAAAATGTTTGTAATGATTTCACTTTAAGCCAGCTCTCAGCAAATCTTCTCTGCCGAGAAAAAGACGTCTCATGTGACGCAAATCCTTTTAACGATATGCTCGGACTGGATTTTATTTGCCATTAATGGATCGTCAATTGCATCCCTGGTGACACGGACTTGTTTTTTGTTTTTTTTGGCTTAATGTCTGAAATGGACAGCAAGATTTTCTTCGGCACAATTTCAGAGACTGATTCTGGAATTCGAATTAAATAAAAAATAAAAAAAAAAAGTGCTGAGAAAATAACGAGAACTTCAGGTGAAAAATATCGAAGCACCATTTAACATTATCCAGTCTATAGCCCTCATCTTCATTATCACATTCACGACGTTTCGGACGTCGTACGCTCCGGCCTTCTTCAGGATCTGTCTATATTTTTAAGATGAGGTATTGCAATTACACTATTTACATTATCCAGTCTATCGTCCTCATCTTCGTTAACATATTCACGACGTTTCGGACGTTGTATGTTCCGGCCTTCTCTAGGATCTGTCTATATTTTTAAGATGAGGTATTGCAATTAATTACACTATTTACATTACCCAGTCTATCGTCCTCATCTTCGTTAACATATTCACGACGTTTCGGACGTTGTACGTTCCGGCCTTCTTCAGGATCTGTCTATATTTTTAAAATGAGGTATTGCAATTAATTACACTACATTATCCAGTCTATCGCCTTCATCTTCGTTGTCATATTCACGTCGTTTCGGCCGTTGTACGCCCCGGCCTTCTTCCGGTGATTGGAATTTGGAACGGAACCCTTTATTTCGTTTTCGTCCATCGGGGGGGGGGGTGATTGTTCTAGTTCCACGTGCCATGCTTCTTTCGGATATCTCAGTATCAGTTATCTCCGTTTGACTCAACTCTTCGAGTTATTCAAGAAACGCTTTTATCCAAGGGCCAGAGAAGACGAGACGTAAACTGAGATATCCGGAAGAGGCATGGCACGTGGAAATAGAACTACGCCAGTAGACGAAATAAAGCTTTTTGTTCGAAATTCCACTCACCTGAAGAAGGCAGGAGCGTACAACAACCGAAACATCGAGAATATGCCAATAAATGGGAAGACAACAGTCCAAACGATGTAAATATTATACATAGTTACAGTACCTCATCTTCGAAATCTAGACAAATATTATCCAGTGTTATAAATCAAATGTATAATCTACAATATTGTGGATTGATTGTTTTATTTTTTTAAGGTTTATCAACTATTTTCTAAAACTTTTTAGACTGTAAGCATTGATTTTTTTTCAAATATTGAATGAACACTTTTTGGGAGATGAAACGATTTTTCCAGATACAAGTCTGCTGTTTAATCCATATATGGAGGAATGAGTTGGATTCACATATTTTCCTAAGGTATTTGCACATAAGTGAATTTCACGAACCCGACTGGAATTTGAACTAAGCTGTACGATTTCTTATTCCCATCTGTTTTGAAGGAAAAAGGACGCGGATAATCTCACATAAAACACTTAAATATTCTATTTTAAACCGTTTGTCTTATTTTCTTTCGGCATATAAAGGTATTTTAAAGGAATTTATAACAGAGCCCTTTAATATAACAAGAAACGAAATATACAAATACATATTGTGTAACAGTAAAATTGACCAATTGTTGGATTAAGCTCTGAGCCGTTGTATCTGAGAAATGATTAAAAATATCTTACTGGAATTCTCCGAGGTTTTTTTCTTAACACTGCTGAGACTCTACTCTGAGCAATAATATTGTACTTAACTTTAAATTGAAATGATGAACCCTCTTGCTGTTGTGATCTGATTCAGTTTTCCTCTCTTTCTGTTCCCTCTTTTAAAAACTTATTCGCCGTTCTCTTGATGGTTCTTGAATGAACCTTGAAGATGGATTACTGAAGGGCTGAATTATAGTTTTCCTTTCACCATTGCTCAGTTGGGAAGACAGTGAGGTTGACACAAAACGATTTTAACATGTTCTCTTTCTAGCTCAATAACTCAAAGGGTTTTCAGTGAATCTTACGAATAATTGTATGAAGATGTCTAAACGTCTTATCTGAAAACCCAGATAAAAGAAACTCAATTAGTTTATGTTTATATATATATATATATATATATTACTCCACCGTTCCTCCCAAACGGTAGAGGAATTGATAGAGTCTTGTATTGACTCAGTATTTTTATAAATTTAACTTTTTGTTAAAAAAAAGAATTTCTCTTTTATTTAAATTACTTGAAATTTTAAAACTTATGTTATTTCATTATATCGATGTCAAATGTTATTAATATTAATGTTTAATGATAATAATAATAATTCGTTATGGTGATGGTTATAATGCGATGATGATGGTTTCGCTGCTTAAAATGACTAGACATTTTCAATGTATCCATTTTGTACATGATCAGACCCTTCCTCCACCCTGTTTTTTTAATTTGTCATGTCCTGGAAGAAAAAGGCTTTTCTGGGTCACCCTGACGACCTGCTTAATTATCTCACTCACTATTTCCTTCTCCCCATCCCTATGACTATCTTTCTATTTCTCTCACCCAAACCAAAAAAAACTTATATTGAAATCTGTTTTCCTTCCCTTTTTTCTTTCTTTTCTTTTTCTACTTATTTTCTTCCTTCATTTTCCTTGTGTTTGAATAAATTGATCAATTTATTGATGTAAAATTGGCCTGAATAGATGGACGTGAGGTCCACGAAATAAATTATTATCTGACCTGACGGATTCTTAAGGATTCTGTATTATATATATATATATATATATATATATATATATATATATATATATATATATATGCAAGATAAATCATTTTGTTTGAAGAGAATCATGACGTAGAATGAAAGATAGAAAAATATTGTGGAACTGAATGTTAAATAAGGTTTATATTAAATTCTATACAAAAGGTTGGAATTAGGAAATCGCTTCAAAAATGGTACAAGATGGTGAAACAGAACGTTGAATACATTGTCCAATCAAGTTGATATCGTAAACTATATATATATATATAAAATAAAAATATGTTCTGGAAGGAGGTAATTCTAGAGTCGCCTTGAAAATGGTGGAACAGAACAGAAAGTATTTTGACCAATAATGTTAAACTCGAAAAAAAAAATATTAGTTTCATTAAACGGAACGGCCATCTGACAATGTCAAAAGAAAAAAAAAAGACGTATTTTGAAAAGAACTCAATTGAACATGCCTCAAGTGCCGATATCGGAGTTAATAAATTCAAGATCTGAAATCATAAAATTCTAAAATATGCTGATTTTTCATCCAAAATATTAATTTTCATGATAGAATATTACTGGTTGAATTATACAGAAGCCAACAGAAATATCTTCCACGAATATCTTGTTATGTGGAGTTAAATGGATTTTGTTTAGCAGCATATCAACCTATATAAGTTATTTAATGCCGAAATCTAATTTTCATTGGTTTGGTTTGGTTTGGTTGTTTTTGTTTAGCGGCAAATCAACACCTCTATGGGTTATATAATGCCAAAATCTAAATATTTTGATTGGTTTGGTTATTTTTGTTTAGCGGCATATCAACACCTCTATGGGTTATTTAATGCCGAAATCTAAATATTTGGTTTGGTTGTTTTTGTTTAGCGGCAAATCAACTCCTCTATGGGTTATTTAATGCAAAAATCTAAATATTTTGATTGGTTTGGTTTGCTTGTTTTTGCTTAGCGGCATATCAACATCTATGGGTTATTTAATGCCGAAATCTAAAAATATTCGGTTTGGTTGTTTTTGTTTAGCGGCAAATCAACACCTCTATGGGTTATTTAATGCTGAATTCTAAATATTTTGTACGTAATTTTAGGCTTTCAACTACGAATATTTTTTACATTATTCGGACTGTTGTCCCTATCGTTATTGTTTTATTCACGATGTTTCGCCCGTTGAACGCCCCGACCTTCTTCAACAGATTCGAATTTTGAACCGAACCCTTTATTTCGTCCACCGAATGTATTGCTGGTAATATTTGAGTGGAAGAGACATTTAAATTAGTTAAGGCCGAGACATACGAGAGATGTCACGCCTAGTGTGAAGAATTACAAATTGACGTAATATATGATGCATTTGACATACCACTTCCCATATCTCCACCAGTACCGATGGAAGTATCTCCAACACCGCCAGTGCCAGAAGTCTTAGATCCCCGAAAACCGCTAATGCCTCAAATCTCACCAGTACAAAAACTGGAGAGAGGAAAAAATACTAGGAATAAATCCAGAGAAGGTTCTGCAATACTATCGATCCTGACCAGGCATCTCGTCTCCATTCATTTTCTCACCGATGTAAGGTGGCTTCCTTCTGTCGGTTATACAAATATTTTTTATGGTAACTTCTAGGATGAGTTTTGTGTTCTTGCTACCCCGACTACATGAATTTAAGCGGGCTAGAAGATTGGCAAGTAGGTCTCACTGTTTTACTGTTAAACTAGCTAGATAAAAACGCAACTGACAGATTTTTTCTTGCACTTCCAACCTGCAGAGCTCCCTTCCGATTTCTTGCTCACCGAAAACAAATCTTCAAAAATTTTAACGCAACGTCAACCGCCATCTTCTGTTTTCTTGAAGCCTGTTCCCCTTTTCGTGCTTTCTTCAATCCTCCCCGTTTTTAGGTTTCTCATTCTCTTTTGCTTTCATTCTCTGTAACCACCTGAGTCCTAGTAGCATTATCGCCATTGCCTGGGGGGAAACGATTAAAAAATGAAAAAAGAATTCACGCCCGTTTCTACTGCATCCTCTCACTTACCTTTCTTTTGATCTGTCTCCCCATAAAAACTTTTAGTATGTCACTCTTCCAATAAAATATTCACGTCTATTGACGTCCACTCAACAATATTATTTCTTTGAATCTTTTTTTTCCGTTTCTATCCCGTCATACTCTACACGCGTATATACTTTTTTTCCTTTCAACTGGTTTCCTATTCGTTTTTATCCAACATTTTTACTTTCTGTCTTTTCCCGTTTGGATTATTTTCCTATCTGTCTTTTCCCGTTTGGATTATTTTCCTATCTCTCTTTTCCCGTTCGGATTATTTTCCTATCTCTCTTTTCCCGTTCGGATTATTTTCCTATCTCTCTTTTCCCGTTCGGATTATTTTCCTATCTCTCTTTTCCCGTTCGGATTATTTTCCTATCTCTCTTTTCCCGTTCGGATTATTTTCCTATCTCTCTTTTCCCGTTCGGATTATTTTCCTATCTCTCTTTTCCCGTTCGGATTATTTTCCTATCTCTCTTTTCCCGTTCGGATTATTTTCCTATCTCTCTTTTCCCGTTCGGATTATTTTCCTATCTCTCTTTTCCCGTTCGGATTATTTTCCTATCTCTCTTTTCCCGTTCGGATTATTTTCCTATCTCTCTTTTCCCGTTCGGATTATTTTCCTATCTCTCTTTTCCCGTTCGGATTATTTTCCTATCTCTCTTTTCCCGTTCGGATTATTTTCCTATCTCTCTTTTCCCGTTCGGATTATTTTCCTATCTCTCTTTTCCCGTTCGGATTATTTTCCTATCTCTCTTTTCCCGTTCGGATTATTTTCCTATCTCTCTTTTCCCGTTCGGATTATTTTCCTATCTCTCTTTTCCCGTTCGGATTATTTTCCTATCTCTCTTTTCCCGTTCGGATTATTTTCCTATCTCTCTTTTCCCGTTCGGATTATTTTCCTATCTCTCTTTTCCCGTTTGGATTATTTTCCTATCTCTCTTTTCCCGTTCGGATTATTTTCCTATCTCTCTTTTCCCGTTCGGATTATTTTCCTATCTCTCTTTTCCCGTTCGGATTATTTTCCTATCTCTCTTTTCCCGTTCGGATTATTTTCCTATTATTCTCCTATAGGTTCTTTTCTCGTTTTCGTTGCAGGTGGCGTCCACGAATCTAACTACAACCACATCATGAACAAAAGGGCTAAAATTCAAATAAACTAAATCTACTAAAATTTATTCTAAATACCAAAACTTAGAAGAAAACAGAAAAAACAAATAAAAATAAAATTAAATATTCAACGAAGAGGTTACGCGACCATAAATAAACCGAAGTATTCACACTAAACAAAAGAACCAAGAAAACCTAGTTTTCTTTAGTAAATTTCAAGGGGTTCGTTCTTAGAATACAGACAAAAAAAATCTATGCAATGTTGTATAAGTGCGAAATAACTCATTTTGTTTTTTTCTTTTTCGAAGCAGGTATTTTTTTAATGTAGGTCGGGTATTGTCTTGGCCTCATGTAGGAAAAATCAGTACAACCAAGCATACCCGATTTGTAACATCAAATAGCCCACGTGTAGACTTGATGAGTTGCCGATTTCTGGGGGAATTTATATAAAGCGCGTCCTAAAGCTAGTAGCAAATTTACTCTGGGTGCGGTATACTTAACTGGCACATGTCAGAGGGTATCCCACAGACGAGGCTCTGATTTGATTTTCAGATCCTCAGCCATACAAAATAACTTATAAATGGAGTATTGCTGCCATAGATGGTCTGGAGCCCCTTCTGTTTGCCTCGGGGTTCTTGATAAGATCCAGAAACGGGTATGCAACGTAATTGGCCCTGATCTGTCATCTCGTCTGCAGTCACTCTCACAGACGCGCCGTCGCCTCGCTCTGTCTTTTTTACAAATACTTTCACAGTAATTTCTCCGATGAGCTGCTTTCGCTGGTTCCCAGGCTTCATGAATTCAAGCGACCTGTAAGGCTGGCATCCCGCTCCCACCCTTTCACTGTTGAAACTTAAATCTAGACGTCTCTTCTACTCCAATAGATTCATATCTCGCAATTCTCGCCTGTGGAACTCCCTTCCTTATTCCTGTTTCCCTGACAACTATCATCTCCAACTATTCAAATGCAACGTCAATCGACATCTCCAGTTGCCTTGATCTATCCACTATCATTCTCCACATCCTTTCCTCTAACACTCCTGTCTGCTCTCGCTCCAAATCTTCTGTAACCCCTTGCGTGCTAGTGGCTTCCAGCCTTGCTTGGGGTGAAAAGCTTAAGAAAAGAAAAAAAAGAAAACGAAGTTGTTGGTTTAGGGTAGCAATACCATAGACGTAATCTTAAGTTGGAAGCTTTAAATGTTCTGAGGTACATGGTGAGTTACAAGTCTTTAGTAAGGTTTACAGTTGAAATAAATTGTTTATTGAAGCGTCAATTTTTTGTAATGTTAGAGAAATAATTAAATTTGAAAAAGCATCTGACGTTTTTTTTTATATATAATGTTTATAATATGTGTAAGCTTACAGAAGATTATTAAAATTGTTTTAATTACGTGAGTTTTCAGAAAAAATCGTTTTATATAACCTGATTCTATACTGCGAGTTTTGTAAATACTTTTCTAATCCTTTCATTATTTTTTTGTTTAACGGTCTCGAAAATCTTTCGGTTGAGCACTGTTGAGAGATGGGCGAATTCTATAAAGAGCAGCTGTCAGTGAAGTGTGATAGAAGAAACTGTTAGCATAGAACTTACGGTTACACTAACCATTTCTACTTTAAACGGATTTCAAAGACAGTATCCACATTATCTACCCAAGTGGATGAAAGGGTTCGGTTTGAAATTTCAACGTATACCACCTGAAGAAGCCCGGGGGGATTCAGCCGAAACATCGTGAAAAAAGAGACGGGCAACAATCTGAACAATTTACATCAGGTTAACAGATATTTATTTATATACTTTTTTTTAATCATTTCACCCCAAGCAAGGTAATAAAAGCCACCAAGATGCAAGGGGTTACTGAGTGTTAGAGAATATGAGAAATTAAAGAAAACATTATTAAAGAAAGAGGGCCATAAAAGAAGAATTAAGACAGAAGGTGACGATTGAGATTGCATTTAAATTTTTGAAGATGAAACTTGACTGGGAAGCAAAAAGCGAAAAAAAAAAAACTGTTACCATAGGACTTAGTTACATTTAGTCATTTCAACTGTAAAAGGATTTCAAAGACACCAAATTAATGGAATAGGCCTTAGATTCTTCAGATATTAATCCAATTAAAAACTTTATTTTAACCCTTTATCAAGGTAATTAGCAAGGTAACAGAGCCACTAAGACGCAAGGGGTTACTGGGTATTATAGAATATGAAAAAAAAAGGAACAGTATTAAGGAGTAAAAACAAAAGAATAAGAATTAAGAGAGTAGATAACGACTGCATTTAAATTTTTGAAAATCAGAGTTAACTGATAAACCGGAAGAATTTTCCACAAACGAGAAGTGCGAGAGAAGAAACTGTTAGCATAGGACTTGCGGTTGCATCTGGTCATTTAAACATTAAAATAACGAGACATTGCAGCCAAATCAGTGCTCTGCTTAAATTCATGAAATCTAGGTGCCATAGCGGAAAGTATTATTTATTTGTACAAATACAAAAATGTGTCACAAGGCCAAAAAATGGGAATGGGGAAAAAGGGCGGTCTTCATCTGTCTTAACATTAAACTTAGCTAGCCACAAACACTACCTGAAACATACCACAATATTCCGTACACCAAAACAACACGTTCTTATCATTCATACTTCATCCACCATAATACCTCAGAATCTCCATTAAGTCCTAACCAGCCCCTATATGTACAATTTATACCGTAGCGGAAAGTTCATGAGAACAATTACCATGAAAGTATTTATAGAAAAGGCACAGGGAAGCTACGATACGGCGTCGAAAAGTGACTGAAGCCGAGATGCTAGGTCAGGACCAGTAAGACTGCAGATTATTCTTCGCATTTTATCAAGAATATTTAAATACATAACAACAGTACCAGATGAGATGTGGCAGCAATATTCAATGCATGGACGAACAGTAGACTTATACATATGTAAGGTAGATTCTGGCGAGAAAAAATGTCTAGAACAACCCAGTGAACGAACTTTTCTGGCAACAGATCTAGCAACTGGTTCATTATAATTGTTCTATTTCATGGCAACAAAACAATGCCAGGAATTAAAAGAAAAAACTTGTATTTCCAACGAATGATTTATTTTTATGGAAATATTTCGACTAGCAGTTGCGAATCTTGGTCACTCCTTAATTTGAGTGAAAACCGTACAAAGAAGCTCGAAATGCTTAAGAATTTGTGGGAATCCAGTTAAGAGATGATAGCAAAAACCACGACCAGAGTTATATGTATATCACATAGCAGCGACTCAGTTCTAAATGGAAAGTCAGGCAAAAACACTCTAGATGAATCAAGAGTAGACTTTGAACAGAATTTACAAACAAAACATTCTGTTTCATCAGCAGATGTTAATACCTGAAATTAAATGAAGTGAGAAGGAACACAAAACTTATTGTCATGTAATACACTATTAAAGAGCTGTCAGTTATCATGTTTACAAAACTTGTCAGATGCTAAAACTTAGCCTTAAAGTTAGGATGCTTGTCTCTGTTGGGAGTTGCATAATTAAAAGAAAAACATTTGTAGTTCCAACGAATGGTTTATTTTTAATGAAATATTTCGACTAGCATTTGCCAGACTTGGTCACACCTTAATTTGAGTAAAAACAATGCAAAGAAGCTCGTAATGCTTAAGAATTCAAATCAAGGAAAACGAACCACCCAGAAATAAAATTGACAAAACCAAAAGCATTTCAATCAAAGAAGAGTAACAAATGGTAATACCAACTACAAAACATGCCCGCAATAGTGTTATGGGACCTACCTTTATGGACTAAATGGACTCGTCCTATTACTATATACACGGGGAGATTATGCCTCAGGAGAGCTGCCCACAGTTGACAGCCTTGCTGCGACTTGTTCCAGCAAGTCGGTCGAACTCTCTGCCTCTGAGCA
>OZ038515.1:62300741-62415741 GCA_964036315.1 Acanthosepion esculentum | reverse complement strand
GCCCGGTCGTTGTAGGCTCTCAGCTTGGTCTTGAGGAAGGCAACAATGAGGCGCTGGTTTGTTGCTCCGTCTGCTCCCCGCTTCACTTTAACGTTATGCAACCTTCACAATTTTTGGCTGATGGTGATGTGGTCGATCTGATTCTAGGTCTTTCCGTCAGGCGAAATCCAGGTGGTCTTGTGGATGGTTTGGTGGGGAAAGATGATGCCTCCAATGACCAGGTCATTCAAAGTGCAGAACTCTATGAAAAGGTTCAGCGTCCTCATTTTGATGTCATATGCAATGTCTATCCATAACAGTTCTCTGTTGATGTTGTCTACTCCCAATTTTACATTCATGGGTCCCATGGGGATCTCCAGACCTCTTTTTGGTACTTTGTCCATGATGGCTCGGATTTACTCGTAAAAGGTCTCTTTATCTTCCATATCTGCGGCATCTGTTGGAGCATAGCACTGTAGGATAGTGACTTTCTTAACTTTGGAATTGAACCTTGCTGTCAGGATCCGTGGTGATACTGGTTCACAGGATAGAAGAGCTCGCGTTGCTTCGGTGTTCATCAGCTGCGCTATTTCATGTGGGTGGGACTGGTCTTCTTGTACAGAGCAGATGATTGTGTCTCCACTCGAAATTCTTGTTCTTCCAGTTCCATCTTGTCTCACACAGCTCAAGGATTTCCCTATACCTGTGCATTTCTCTGCAAACCTGTGTTATTTTGATGGTCTCGTACAGGGTTCTAATGTTCAAGATCCCAATCCTGGTTGTTTAATTAGTCGGCAGTAGCGTTGTCGGCGCACTAGCTTCCCGGGGTATTTCACTAGCACGCGTCAGACACTCCATTTTGGAGGACTCTTCCTCGGCCATCTCGTTTTTGATGATATCGTTGCGGTTTCTGTAACAAACTAGGTTTTAAGTGATATGGGGTTTAGCCTACTGCACAGCCCCCAACCTGGAGGACCAGGTTGTGTCTTTCGTCTGGCTCCTACTCCACAGACCTGTTGACCTTGTTCGGACTTGCTGAGGGGCAAAGCACACGCCCACATAGCTCTGGATGTTGTTGAAGCACACCAGCCGTCCTACCACGTCAAGGCGACACACAACCAGGACAGTATATATATTATATATATATATATATATATATATATATATATAAATTTCTTTATTTCGATTTCTCAAATACAGACGTATTATATATATATATATAAATTTCTTTATTTCGATTTCTCAAATACAGACGTATATATATATATATAAATAAATTTCTTTATTTCGATTTCTCAAATACAGACGTATATATATATATATATATATATATATATATATGTGTGTGTGTGTGTGTGTGTGTGTGTATGTGTATATATATATATATACGTCTGTCGGCATAATCATTTGAGAAATCGAAATAAAGAAATTTATTTTCAGGTAGTGTTTGAATCAGCGACCCCCCCTTTTGTAGGAGAAACCACCGTTTGATCAGGTGGAGTCTGACGCTCTCTGCGGCAGATCACAGCAAGCTTCTGTTGTCTTTTAACGAATGCACTACCAAACCTTTCTCGAAATCACGTGCATCGGAATATGCGCGTATAAACGAAGATTTAAATTAATCTTCAAACACGGATCTACACATTTCCATAATTTCATTTACTTGAGTATTTTCTTTGAAATTGTCAAAATAATTACAAAGTGACTTTGCGAACAATTTCACACAATTTTTTTTTTTACTGTACACAGAATGACTTGCGTTAGTATATGTTAATCGGAAAATGCGTTTACATGTATGCGGATGTATATGTCACCTGTTTACATTGTTTGCCCTTTGTGTACATGAAAATGCAGCAGTCAGTCGCGATGAATGCGTCTGTATCTATGCAGATGTATGTGTCACATGTTTACATTGTTTTCAATGTACGCATAAATTGTCGTTGTAGACCTTATGAAATAAACGCAGGTAATGTGTTGCGACTGTTGACGCATCTAAACAAAGTGTCGCATTATTTTGTTATATTGTATGCTCGAACAAATAAGCAAAATATGTAAGTAATTAATTGTAAGTGTTCCAGTTTCGTTTGTGTGACAAACGATCGAACAAACACCCTGGGCTAAAGTTCACTGAAAAACTAGTTAGAGGACAAAAATTGATCATATTTATAAAAACAAGGTAGACACCGGGTGAATGTAAAATGTAGATATAGTAATTGCAAGCTTATTGACTAATATATATTTGTAAAAATTCCTTTTAAGGAAGAGAAATATTGCCGAACATATTCTGAAATTGAGCCTCCAAAATTTAATTCTAACATATTTTACCGTCTGCCAATTCAAAGAATACCGCGCGTCACATTCGACGTCGCTGGTTGGTTAATATATATAAATATAAAGATTGAAATATTTAGAGCCTGTTAATGAGGAAATTGAGTTACTTTCTGAGAACACGGGCACTAGATTAGCTGTGGCAGCAATATTCATAATTAAATATGGCAAATCTAATCTGCTGATATATAGTGTTTCACATAATAAAAACTTGTGCATCACATTTGATGTGCAGAATGCACAGATCGTAAATTATTTACACTATGCTCTGTGCATCACATGTGATGCAAAGTTTATAATCATTTCACTAAAGTGGAAAAGTAGACGTCTTTCATTTGAGACCTTACATTATCAGTCAAGCGTCCTGTGCCCATATATGATGCATAAAATATTAGATTAGGACTTTCCTCGGATGTCTTGCTCAATAAAAGACTCTTTTCTTAAGCATCCATAGTTTTAGCCCTCTTTTAAAACAATGACTCGTGTGAACCACATATGATACATGGATATGGAAGTCACATGTCCTGTGCGACACATGTGATGTAAAGATTTTTATTATGTGAAACACTATATATCAGCTCATTCCATTTGCCAAATAAACTGAGTCGCTTTGCAATAGTTATAAATCTGAAAAAAAGCAAACGTCCTGTCATTATATATGATGCACAAAATATTAGTTTAGGACTTTCCTCGGATGTCTTGCTCAATAAAAGACTCTTTTCTTATGCATCCATAGTTTTAGCCTCTTTTAAAACAATGACTCGTGTGAACCACATATGATACATGGATATGGAAGTCACATGTTTTGTGCGTCACATGTGAAGCCCAGGTTTTTATTATGTCAGACACTATATATCAGCAGATTCTATTTGCCAAATAAACTGAATCGCCTTGCAATAGTTATAAATGTGAAAAAAAAAAGCAAACGCTCTGTGATATGATGCACAAAATATTAGGTTAGGTCTTTCCTCAGATGTCCTGCTGAATAGTAGACCCTTTTCTGAAGTGTCCTTAGTTTTACCACTCTTTTAAAACAATGGCTTGTGTGCATCACTTGATGCATGAATGTGCAAATCACATGTCTTGTGCATCACATGTGATGCACAGGTTTTTATTATGTGAAACACTATATATCATCTCATTCTATTTGCCAAATAAGCTGAGTTGCCTTGCAATAGTTATAAATTTGAAAAAAAAACCAACAAAACAACAAGAACGTTTGCATAGTACACACGAAATTGCCCTGGACAGGCAAAGGGTTAATGATCCGGCCATATTGTTCGCATCAACAGAATTTAGATAAGTTTTGTTATATGGCTCATTAAGCTGATTGTCGGATTGATTTCACATTTGTTAGCATTTTAGGCAGTGCTATGCAAATGGATCTACTTAGGTTTTCACGTATATCAACACTACTGCATATTTTATTTACCAAATATGCACGAGTATAGTGGAGATTTTATGATCAGTTTTTACGCAAAAAAAAAAATAGGGACTCAGGCTATACACAAATAATTTTTGAACAGGTGAAAATCATACACCTTCGGAACCGGTAATTTCTTTCTTGAGGTGTTAGAATTAATGCCAAATAATTCAGAGTTCGCACTAGACATTTACTCGCCTTATACACGAGTATCTACCGTATTATGTCTGTAATCCTGTCAATGCCGAAATCAACTAAGACTGGTAGTATCTCTATTAAAATTCCGTCTGGGCCTGTTGCTTTGTTTCTGTTCAATTTAGCCGATTAAATAATAGCATAACGAGGGCCGGATCTCCTCCATTTTTGGCCTTGTACCACATCGGCTGCAAATAGCGTATTTGTTTTTTATTCGCTTTCAATTATGTGTGTGCGAGTGAATGTTCTGCAAGCCGGGAAGGAGAGGACGCATTTCTTTAGATCTTTCTTCGGAAGAAATAAAAAATCGTAGTAATTTTAATAGAAGCTTCAAAGTAGCGACAATTCCTTTAGAAATTCTCGCGTTTAAAATGCCTGAAATTATTCTCTTTCCGAGTTGCCATATAATTCTACTAAAAGCTTCACTTTAACTCTGTGACACAGGTCGATTTGGCCTGTTTTATTTCTTTTTTCATACCATTCTATCTCTATTTGTTTCTTTCTCTATTGGTTTCTATCTATTTATTTCTATCTCTCTCTATCAATTTCTGTCTATCTCTGTATATCTATCTATCTCGAATTCTGTCTGTATATCTATTTCTGTATCTATCTATCTATCTCGAATTCTGTCTGTCTATCTATTTCTGTATCTATCTATCTACCAATCTCGAAGTCTGTCTGTCTGTCTATTTCTGTATCTATCTATCTATAAATCTCGAATTCTGTCTGTCTGTCTGTCTATTTCTGTATCTATCTATCTATAAATCTCGAATTCTGTCTGTCTGTCTGTCTATTTCTGTATCTATCTATCTATCAATCTCGAATTCTGTCTGTCCGTCTATTTCTGTATCTATCTATCTATCAATCTCGAATTCTGTCTGTCTGTCTGTCTATTTCTGTATCTATCTATCTATCAATCTCGAATTCTGTCTGTCTGTGTCTATTTCTGTATCTATCTATCAATCTCGAATTCTGTCTGTCCGTCTATTTCTGTATCTATCTATCTATCAATCTCGAATTCTGTCTGTCTGTCTGTCTATTTCTGTATCTATCTATCTATCTATCTCGAATTCTGTCTGTCTATCTATTTCTGTATCTATCTATCTATCAATCTCGAATTCTGTCTGTCTATCTATTTCTGTATCTATCTATCTATCAATCTCGAATTCTGTCTGTGTCTATTTCTGTATCTATCTATCTATCAATCTCGAATTCTGTCTGTCTGTCTATTTCTGTATCTATCTATCTATCAATCTCGAATTCTGTCTGTCTGTCTGTCTATTTCTGTATCTATCTATCTATCAATCTCGAATTCTGTCTGTCCGTCTATTTCTGTATCTATCTATCTATCAATCTCGAATTCTGTCTGTCTGTCTATCTATTTCTGTATCTATCTATCTATCAATCTCGAATTCTGTCTGTCTGTCTATCTATTTCTGTATCTATCTATCTATCTATCAATCTCGAATTCTGTCTGTCTGTCTATCTATTTCTGTATCTATCTATCTATCTATCTCGAATTCTGTCTGTCTGTCTGTCTATCTATTTCTGTATCTATCTATCTCGAATTCTGTCTGTCTGTCTATCTATTTCTGTATCTATCTATCTATCTCGAATTCTGTCTGTCTATCTATCTATTTCTGTATCTATCTATCTCGAATTCTGTCTGTCTGTCTATCTATCTATTTCTGTATCTATCTATCTCGAATTCTGTGTGTCTATCTATCTATCTATTTCTGTATCTATCTATCTATCTATCTATCAATCTTGGTCTATTCATATCTATCTATCTATCTATCTATCTATCAATCTTGGTCTATTCATATCTATCTATCTATCTATCTATCAATCTTGGTCTATTCATATCTATCTATCTCTGTCTATATCTATCTATCTCTGTCTATATCTATCTATCTATATCTATCTATCTATCTCTGTCTATATCTATATATCTATCTATCTATGTCTATATCTATCTCTCTATATCTGTCTGTCTCTATCTATTTCTCTCTCTATCTCTTTGTTTATATCTATGTATGTGTATTTATGACTGTCTACGCATCTGTTGCCTACTATCTATTTACTTAGGTATTTTTTTCTCAATTTGTTCGTGTATACGTATCTCTTTGTTTACATCTCTGTCTATTCGTATCGAAGTGGAAGAAGATAGATACGCTACATAATCATATACAAGGTGATTGAAAACTCCCTCTTTTCTGCATGATGGACTCTTCCGTTTAACTATAATTTTTACAAGACAGGAGTGTTCCTCATACATAAAATAGGAAGGTACTTTTCAGTCACCTGTGATTTTCTAAGCCTAGCTCAGATGTGGCACAAGGCCGAAAGTATGGGGCACCCAGTGAGGATCGAACTCATTACACAGTCGTAAGTATTCTAGCCAGACAAGCTTGCTAACCATTACACCACCTCGAGGTGCCCAACATCTGTTTACATATATATATAGTATAGCTAGCCACTTCTATTCGAGGGCGGCTAGCCAGTCCCTATTGCAGACTCTTGCTCAGTCGCATTTGTGTTTATTCAACACCCACGGAGCCCACCTGCGGTTTATACCGTTGTGCAGACCTCAGTTGCAGTTTCTGGGAAAGAGCGTGTTATCTAGCGTGATCAACAATTTGAACAAGGCCAGCACGCTCAAGCCGTCGGCCACGATGACTTGTGACTTCGTACAGTCTACCCAATTTCACTCACAAGGTTTGGGTCAACTAGTGGTAATGGTTTTCAGACACTTTCTAAAAGGTGCCTGCACGCTGGGACTCCTTCAGTCCGATAACATCAAGAAGTTTCCTTGCTGACAAATCGATCATGGTGAGATTCGACCCCAGGTCTCATGGTTAGAATACGAACTTTCTAAACACTCAGCCATGGGCCCATACATATATATATATATATATATATATTTCTGTATTTAGGCAGTAATCCTTCTTTCATTCACATTTCATTAAAAACGACTGACAAGGTGCTTTTATTTAGTTTTTTTTATATAATTTCTCGTGCGATCTAATAAAGTTTTTCTTTTCAAATGATAAATTATATAAAAACTGTCCGAATGTTCTTTTTATCCGAGCGCTTTCGGCTATACATTTAGCCATTTTCAAGGATTATATTTCAACTGTTAGAATTAGAAATAGTTTGTTATATGTATGTTTTATAAAATAATTAATTTTTTTGTTTCAAAACACGGTCAAGATATTATGTCCATGTTCAAATTAATATTATGAAGTGGTGGTTTGTTTGTTTTATTAGTAAGGCTTCCATTATTTTTAGCCTTTTTTTGCAAGTGGATGATGCTATTATATTAGTGTTGTCGACAAGTATATTCCGAATAGCGTCCGGTAGGTTTCCATGAATATTTAAATTTAATATATATATATATATATATATATATATATATATATATATGTGTGTGTGTGTGTGTGTGTGTGTGTGTGTGTGTGTTTTCTTTGAACAATAAAAAATATTAAAAAATTATACATTTTCAGACACACTAGTTTGTATATTATTATTTTTTGTTTTATTATTTAAATTAGGTTCCTCGACTAGTTTTGGCCATCATGGCCATCATTAGGGCAAAACATCCCTGCTTGTTAGTATCAGTGAACTACAGGAGTGAATGACAAAGAAGAAAGTGAACTTTAGCTATAGTTTTCATTTGTTTTTTTATCGTTAATTTTGGTCAGTCCTTGTGTTGGTCAAACGGCCGCTTTCAAGTTGTTCTTAAGATAGAGGATGGGAGATTCCTGCTTTTCAGTGGGTTTTTTTTTTGGTTGATGGGAAGGCGATGTGTGTGTTAAGTGTATGTTATCTTTTAGTTTTTGGAGAGTGTATATTTGTATGAGTATATATATATATATATATATACTCATACAAATATAAAAAAATTTTTTTACTAATTTTATCTATATATATTTGCCCAGATTAGTTATATTTCAAGTTAGAATTCATTTAATAACATATTAAGCCCCAAATATGTTTTGGCTATTGAGTCTAATTGTCTAGGTCAATGTGCATGTGGATGTATGTGCATGTGTTTATCGCTGTCTATGTGTAAGGAAAGTGCATGCACGTTTGGTTGTGTGTGTGTGTTTGTGTGTGTGTTCGTTTTTTTTATCAAGCGTCGTGTCTCGTCACCTTTTTTTGTGTGTATATATATCTAAATATATCTGGGCGTTTATGTATTATAACCTGAGTGTGTTTCGATTGTTTTACGTGAGAGGTGGTCATCACAGTTGAAGTAAACTGTAAAATGTATACATTTTTGTCTGGAACTATCAACATCCTTTTTAACATAATTTCAATGAAAAAATAAATTAAATAAAATATGTATTTTTTATTTTCTCCTCAGTAATTCTACAATTTTAAACTTAATAGAGATTAGATTTAGATTTCTAAATAGGTAATTTTTTACTTTTAATTTCAAATTTTATAAATCTTTTAATATCTATGATAACCTTGCTTAGTTGTCAAATTTTTTGAATTCCCATATACTTGTATTTTGATTGGTCATTCTAGCTTATGTAACAGCGTTTACCCCTAGCGAAGGATCGTTAATTAATTTGAAACTTTTAAAACCATTTATTCTACATTTAATATCATCACTTGATAAGACACCAGAAGTGTTGAAACAAAATGGCTATTTTTGTAGTGATTTTAGAGCATGTATATGTCATAATTTTCGAATAAAGAATCATATTTGCTTTACTCTGTATTGAGCACTTTTTTAAGAATAGTATTTGTTAGTTATTGGAATTTATTCCGTAAACACCGATCCTATACTTGTGTGTATGTATATATATATATATATATATATATATATATATATATATATATATATGTGTGTGTGTGTGTGTATGTATGTGTTTCTCAAAATGTGTGTGTGTGATTCTTCCATTTGTTCTTTCTATCAAGTTTTGTACCTGAAATCTTACGGTTTCCTTTTGATGGCAAAAAAAAGAAAAAAAGAAAAAAAGAAAAAAGAAAAAAGAAAAAAAGAAAAAAAGAAAAAAAAGAAAAAAGAAAAAAGAAAAAAGAAAAAAAGAAAAAAGAAAAAAAGAAAAAAAAGAAAAAAGAAAAAAAGAAAAAAGAAAAAAAGAAAAAAGAAAAAAAGAAAAAAGAAAAAAAGAAAAAAGAAAAAAAGAAAAAAGAAAAAAAGAAAAAAGAAAAAAAAGAAAAAAGAAAAAAGAAAAAAAGTAAAAAAAGAAAAAAAAAGGGACGTAACTATCAAACCAGAAAAAAACCTTTTCGGAGACGGGAACTGCAGAGTTATTCCACATTATCGAAGCAATACATTCGCATACTTGCAAAATATTTTTCAATTTTTCAATTCCCTCTCTGTCATTCTCGCGTTATTTTCCCTGCCATTGTAAGTTTATGGCAATAATGAATCTTTTTACAGTATTAAAAAAAATGGATCGTCTTTGAGTCGACACCGTCTTTCTCTTTAGATTTTACACTTTCAAGAATTTTTCATCTATCGACAATTTCTCCTTTTGTTGTCATTAATTTTATTCAACAACGAACAATTAGAATAATTGCGTTAACACCTTTCTTCTCCTTCTTGCCTTTGATCGAGGAAACGCAAGTTGGAATGCAATCAACACTCTACCCCAGGTGCCACCCAGATAGCACACCCACACAAATGGTTTCCAGATCTTTTCGCTTAGAGTAACTGACAGGCTTCGAATTTCGAAGTATGACTCAGTTCGTATGCTGGCCTGAATAATGTAAAAGACTGGCGCAACACGATCTTATTTTTGTCATTATCGCTTTGTCTTTTCTTGAACTGTTCGAAGCCATTCTATTTAAAGATTTTGAAATGGGTACCAATAAGACTCTAATTGTCGGGGTTCAAACAGAGAGCGAAGCCAAGATTTACAACATCCTAATGTTCGTTTGACGGGTGTGAGAAAAGATAAAATGATGGCCTGAATAATGTAAAAAAACTGATACAATCTTATTTTTCTCATTATCACGTTGTCTTTTATTGAACTGTGCGTAACTAATCTGTTTTTTCTTAAATCGATATCACCCCATGCAAGGCAGTAAAGCCACTAAGACGCAAGGGATTACAGGGTGTACAAGAATTAGGAACAGAACCATTAATAATGAGCGGGAAGAGAAAAGGGTAATCAAAAGGACAGTAGATAGCGATTGACATTGCATTTAAAGTTTTGCACATAAATGTTGGCTGGAGAACATGGGACCGGAAGGGAGTTCCACAAGCGAGAAGTGCGAGAAAAGAAACTGTTAGCATAGAACTTGCGGCTACATCTAGCCAGCTCAACTGTAAATTGATGAGATCTTGACGTCAGTCTAGTCTTTTCTTTTTAGGTGCCGTGTCCCTTCAGGACTTTGGCGATCATGGCTTTCCACTTCTCCCTATCCTTTGTGGCTCTCAATAAGTTTCGTCCCTCTGTCACCTCCCCCAGAGTACGTTCTGTCATCCACTTGTTCAAGCCCGCCAGGTATATCATGCGTTGCTTTCCTCTGTCTTTTTTCCCTCTATTCGACCTGTGAGTATCAGATTCTCCAAGCCCTCTTTACTCATTACGTGTCCCAGAAATTTCATCTTCGTCTTCCTGATGTTAAGTATAAGCTTATTCGGTCCCTGATATCCTTAGCATCCTTCTGTAGAACCATACCTCCGTTGTCTCGGGTCTCTTCTTCATCTTTGAGGAGACCGTCCAACATTCGCTACTGTAAAGTAGGACCGATATTAAGTAGCAGTTTAGTACTCTTTTCTTTGTTACTAACGAAATCCTACTTCCCCCAGGCCATGTTCTTTCATCCACTTGCTCAAGCCCGACAGGTATGTCATGCGTTGCTTTCACCTGTCTTTCTTTCCCTCTATTCGACCTGTGAGTATCAGATTCTCCATGCCCTCCTTTCTCATTACATGTCCCAGAAACTTCAGCTACCTGATGTTAAGTATAAGCTTCCTCCTTGTTTGCATCCTACCCAAAACCTCATCGTTAATCACACGCCCGGTCCATGATATCCTTAGCATCCTTCTGTAGAACCATAATTCCACTGCTTCAAGTGTCTTCTTCGTCTTTGAGGAGACTGTCAAACATTCTCTGCCATAAAGGAGGACCGATATCACGTAGCAGTTTAACACTCTTTTCTTTGTTACCAACGAAATCCTACTTTCCCCAGGCCATGTTCTTTCATCAACTTGCTCAAGCCCGACAGGTATGTCATGCATTGCTTTCCCTTGTCTATCTTTCCCTCTATTCGACCTGTGAGTATCAGATTCTCCAAGCCCTCCTTTTTCATTATGTGTCCCAGTAACTTCAGCTGCCACTTCATGATGTTAAGTATAAGCCTCCTCCTTGTTTGCATCCTCTCTAAGACCTCATCCTTGCTCACACGCTCGGTCCCTGATATCCTTAGCATCCTTCTGTAGAACCACGTTTCCGTCGCCTCGAGTCAATTTTTCATCTTTGAGGAGACCGTCCAACATTTGCTACTGTAAAGCAGGAGCGATATCACGCAGTAGCTTAGTACTCTTTTCTTTGTTACCGACGACATCCTACTTCCCCCAGGCCACGTTCTGTCATCCACTTGCTTAAGCCCGCTAGGTATGTCATGCATTGCTTTCGCTTGTCTCTATTTCTCTCAATTCGACCTGTGAGTATCATATTCTCCAAGCCCTTCTTTCTCATTATGTGTCCCAGAAATTTCATCTAGTACTGCCCTTAAATTAAAAAACAAAACAAAAAAAAACAAACAAAAAAACTCGAGGTACCATATCGAAGAGTTTATCTGAAGAATTACCATGAAAGTACTTTTGTTTAATTAGTCAGGTACAATAGCTTAGTGAATTAAAACGTTGATTCCCGACTTTGGTGTCACAGTTAACGAGTTCAATCTCTGGTCTGAGAATATTTGTTTCGTTTTTCTTTTGTTTCTTTTTTTCCTTTTTTCAACTATAATAACATGAGAAGAGTAGTTTTTAAAATAATACAAGTATATTCACAATTACTTATCTCTTATATTTAAATGAAACGCTAAAATATAATGCTAGTTTTTTTGTGAATATGGTAATGAAGATGAGGATAACAGTCCGAATAATGTAAATAATGCAAGTAATCATAATATCTCGGAGATATAGACAGATAAAAAAATGTTCTCCTTGGAAACCTGTAATTAATACTGGATTTTTATTTTTATTTATACAGTCAATAGTGGACTTTTATTTTTATATATACAGTCAATAGTGGATTTTTATTTTTATTTATACAGTCAATACTGGATTTTTATTTTTATTTATACAGTCAATAGTGGATTTTTATTTTTATTTATACAGTCAATACTGGATTTTATGTTGGGAATTAATGTGTTAAGAGAAGACAGTTTTGGCAAAAAGAATATTGTGTGTATTTTTTTGTAAATATACTTGTCTTGACGGTCATTAGGTATAAAATTCTTGACCAACTTCTTGATGAGGTTGTTCCTTTCATAAATGAAAGTTAACCAAGCCTGCCCCTTGATTTTTTTACAATGCTGTCCATTCTATATAAAACTCGAGACCTTTTGTAGAGTGTTACAATTAAGAGACACTATCTATGCGGTTAAACTTAGACAAGAACAGGTAGAGAGTAGAGTGCTCAAGGAAGCATCTTTTTGAGAGTCGGTTTCACAAAGCAACCTTTCGTGGGAAGGGGCTGTTCGAGCGGAACTTACATCTCACCACTAGAAAAAAAAAAAACTGCTCTCTATTAATCACGACAGGGATCCTTCCCTGCATCCCATTAGAATGTCTGAAGCCCAACTTCTCGAGAGCTCCTCTCTGCGGCTGCTCGGTCTCACGCTGTCCGCTGACCTGTGATGGAGCAAATACATTGAGTCAATTGCTTCATCCACCGCAAGGAAAGTTGGCTCCCTCTGCCGGGCCAGGAAATCTTTCTCCCCGGAATCGATCCTTCAAATCTACAAATGAACCATTCGACCTTGCATGGAGTATTGCTGCCATAGATGGTCTGGAGCCCCTTCTGTTTGCCTCGGGGTTCTTGATAAGATCCAGAAACGGGTATGCAACGTAATTGGCCCTGATCTGTCATCTCGTCCGCAGTCGAACTCTCACAGACGCGCCGTCGCCTTGCTTTGTCTTTTTTACAAATACTTTCACGGTAGTTGCTCCAATGAGCTGCTTTCGCTGGCTCCCAGCTTCATGAATTCAAGCGTCCTACGAGGCTGGCATCCCGCTCCCACCCTTTCACTGTTTATACTGTTAAATATAGACGTCTCTTCTACTCCAATAGCTTCATATCTCGCACCTCTCGCTTGTGGAACTCCCTTCCTTATGCCTGTTTCCCTGGCAACTATAATCTCCAACTATTCAAATGGATCGACATCTCCAGTTGCCTTGATCTATCCACTATCCTTCTCCACATCCTTTCCTCTATCACTCCTATCTGCTCTCGCTCCAAATCTTCTGTAACCCCTTGCCTTGATCTATCCACTATCCTTCTCCACATCCTTTCCTCTATCACTCCTATCTGCTCTCGCTGCAAATCTTCTGTAACCCCTTGCCTTGATCTATCCACTATCCTTCTCCACATCCTTTCCTCTAACACTCCTGTCTGCTCTCGCTCCAAATATTCTGTAACCCCTTGCGTGCGAGTAGCTTCCAGCCTTGCTTGGGGTGAAAAGCTTTTAAAAAAAAATGAATACGAAGTGAATGAAGATGGTTCCCTACAATGTGCGTGGTATAACGGATCTTAGCCGTGAAAGAGAGAACTGGTGGCACTGCAAAGAACAGGAAGTTGGGGATTGCCCACGTCCTGAAAGCACACGTCACAGAAAAGGAGAAGAATTTTGCCGTATAATGTATATTTCTCCTAGCTATTGTCCAGTCGTGAGCAGTTATGGCTCATAAAAAAAAAATGCGATCGTCCATCTTCCCCGTTTCAACAGCATCCTTTTAATCATGAATAGGTGAATTTCCATGTATAGCAACTAGAATTGAATGAGAATGATGCTGGGCTCAATTACCATCAACCGTTCACAATGGCAGCTGTAGTCAGCCAGTAATCAGATGCACAATGTTGAACCGACGTCGCCATGCTACTTAAGGGAATTTCTATCTTCACGCCGGCTGAGATTCAACGAATTCGAAAAGAGAAATCAATAACGTGTGTAAGAGAAACACATTCATCCCTTCCTGATAAAATATGTCCATATTGGAAAATGAGAATCCCTTTTCTGTTTTTAATGAAAATCTCTCGTTTGGTGAGTGCTTTTCCTCCGTCTGGAATGGGAAGAAATGATTTCACTTGTTGAACAACAACGATAGAATATATTTTCTCACTCATTACTTTTCAACATTTACTAAGAGTTTTTTTCTGAATCTGTTCCACCTGTTTTTAACCTCCTACTCTTACTGAAAGGCAAATTAATGTGTCAATTTGTCCACCCCTCATTATATATATATATATTCGAAAATTATAACATAAATATGTCATAACATCACTACAAAAATAGCCATTTTCTTTCAACACTTCTGGTGTCTTATCAAGTGATGATGTTGAATGTAGAATCTGCATTTATCATTATAATCGTTGTCAAGTTTTTTGAATTCTCATATACTTGTATTTTGATTGGTCATTCGAGCTTATGTAACAGTGTTTTCCCCTAGTGAGGGATGTTTGATTGATTTGAACCTTTTAAAACTCTTTATTCTACATTCAACACCATCACTTGATAAGACACCAGAAATGTAATCTGATACAGTAATTATATTCCCGTTTTGTTAATTTAATATGTTACAAATAAAAATATGAAATATTTTCATGTGTACGATCACTTATTCAACCCCTCTGTATATATATATATATATATATATATATATATATAATGAAATATAGTCTTAAGATGTGCTATATTTATGGGATAAAGTGCTCAATATCAGAGATAGAGCGTGTGTAAATATAAAAGTGAACATAGGAGTCAACAATTAGAGGCGACAGTCTGTTTCATGCTAGATGCAATCATCAGGCCTGACGATTGCATTTGTCATGAAACATACTTTTATATAAATATATATATATATATATATATATATATATATATATATATCACAGTACCAGAACATATGGAAGTTCCATATTTTTTTAATCGAGTTCACCTCAAGCAAGAGAATAAAGACCCTAAAACACAAGGTATTACTGGTTGTGTAATTTTCAGAAAACAAAAACAATACTAACTAGCGAGAACGAAAGAAGAGTAATCATGAAGCCAGTAGATAGCGATTGACACAGCATTTAAATTTTTAAAGATAAAAGTTGACTAGAAGGTAAACAACTCCACTGTAAGTTGATGCGAGCTCATCTCCAATCTAGTAATGTTCTTAGTGGGCAATCCAGGAATCAGTGTATAGGGGTTAACAATTAAGTGGTTTGTCTCTGATTTTTGGGGATGAGATTCAAGCCCTCTTCTACTTCAGTTTTTTTTTTCGTTTCACAAAGAAATAAATAATAAACAGTTTCTGACTAAGGAAGAATAAAAAAAAGGGAAACATTAAGGAGCGAGAACAATAGAAGCCTAAACAGGAAGGCTGTAGATAACGAAGGGCATTGCATTGAAATTTTTGAAGGCTTAAAGTTGGCTGGAAAGTATGGAGCCGAAGAGAGTCCCACAAGTGAGAAGTGCAAGAAAAGAAACTGTTAGCATAGCAATTACAGTTAAATCGAGCCAATTAAACTATATATATATATATATATATATATATATATATATATATATATATATATATATATATATATTATTCCATAATAGACGCAATCGTCAGGCCTAAGGACTGCGTCTAGCATGAAACAGCCTCGAAGTGTCGAGTTTTATAATTACACACGCTCTATCTCTGATATGAAAATTAAATAATATCTTTGTTATATTGCATTTTTTATTTTACGATTAAGAGCAGAGTTTCTATAACCGGGGATCCTGTTTTACAAAAAAATTAATTCAAATTCCCCAAGGAGTTCTGCTTGTAATTAATATAAACAGTAAACGGTACAAAAAAGAATTTCTCGAAATTTCATAAAATCAAATAAGCGGGGAGAGGTTAACAAACGTAGAAAATGTTTTTACGAAGACTTTCTTAAAACCAAACAGTTTAAAAATTAATTTTATTTAGTTTTGAATGAGACATGAAAATTTTTATTAAAATCCGACAATTATTTGATTTTTGCAAGAATTTCCAAGTTAGTGTGTTTTTCACCGCAAAAATTTATGTTAGCCTCGCTGATACAAGGAAAACAATTTTTAATCAAAATTTCGAACGTCCTGAATGGACATAAAATGAATATAATTGAATAATAATACTAAAAATCCTATGGTTTTTCTTTATTAATAATAACAAAAAGTTTTGACGGTAGAAATTTGTTTTTATTTTTCATCATGTATGCTCATGTTTTAAAGTTTTCCAATTTTTATGATTATTGGCTGTCAATAAACCTTTCAACACCATAAATAAATACCTACATCACCGTTAAAAAATGCATTTATGAGATATTTTAAACTCAAACTAAGTAATATTTGCTTCAAATTAGATTAATTCAACATTAAATCAGTTCATATTCCTCAAATTAGATTTCAGAAAAGAATATTTTATTACATTTTGATGACAGACGGCTAAAACCAGCAATGTTTAGCGATTAAAAAATCATTTATGTCAATTTAAATTAATTTTGAAATACAGCTATGTATTTTGCTTAATGGAAATATTAAATTAAATCTAAGTTGAAGTTAAAACTAAAATAAAAGCTTGAAGAAATATTTTTCGTTTGTTAAAAATTCATTTTAAACCTTAGGTATCGCGTTTCTTTGAGCGCACGCGTGCGTGCGTGTGTTTATATATACAATACATATAACACACATATATAATAATAATAGATATATATAACACACATATATAATAATAATAGATATATATAACACACATATATAATAATAATAGATATATATAACACGCATATATAATAATAATAGATATATATAACACGCATATATAATAATAATAGATATATATAACACGCATATATAATAATAATAGATATATATATAACACACATATATACATATGTGCATATTATACATATATATAATACACATTATATGTATGTGCATATAATACATATATATAATACACATTACATGTATGTGCATATAATACATATATATATAATACACATTACATGTATGTGCATATAATACATATATATATAATACACATTACATGTATGTGCATATAATACATATATATATAATACACATTACATGTATGTGCATATAATACATATATATATAATACACATTACATGTATGTGCATATAATACATATATATATAATACACATTACATGTATGTGCATATAATACATATATATATAATACACATTACATGTATGTGCATATAATACATATATATATAATACACATTACATGTATGTGCATATAATACATATATATATAATACACATTACATGTATGTGCATATAATACATATATATATAATACACATTACATGTATGTGCATATAATACATATATATATAATACACATTACATGTATGTGCATATAATACATATATATATAATACACATTACATGTATGTGCATATAATACATATATATATAATACACATTACATGTATGTGCATATAATACATATATATATAATACACATTACATGTATGTGCATATAATACATATATATATAATACACATTACATGTATGTGCATATAATACATATATATATAATACACATTACATGTATGTGCATATAATACATATATATATAATACACATTACATGTATGTGCATATAATACATATATATATAATACACATTACATGTATGTGCATATAATACATATATATATAATACACATTACATGTATGTGCATATAATACATATATATATAATACACATTACATGTATGTGCATATAATACATATATATATAATACACATTACATGTATGTGCATATAATACATATATATATAATACACATTACATGTATGTGCATATAATACATATATATATAATACACATTACATGTATGTGCATATAATACATATATATATAATACACATTACATGTATGTGCATATAATACATATATATATAATACACATTACATGTATGTGCATATAATACATATATATATAATACACATTACATGTATGTGCATATAATACATATATATATAATACACATTACATGTATGTGCATATAATACATATATATATAATACACATTACATGTATGTGCATATAATACATATATATATAATACACATTACATGTATGTGCATATAATACATATATATATAATACACATTACATGTATGTGCATATAATACATATATATATAATACACATTACATGTATGTGCATATAATACATATATATATAATACACATTACATGTATGTGCATATAATACATATATATATAATACACATTACATGTATGTGCATATAATACATATATATATAATACACATTACATGTATGTGCATATAATACATATATATATAATACACATTACATGTATGTGCATATAATACATATATATATAATACACATTACATGTATGTGCATATAATACATATATATATAATACACATTACATGTATGTGCATATAATACATATATATATAATACACATTACATGTATGTGCATATAATACATATATATATAATACACATTACATGTATGTGCATATAATACATATATATATAATACACATTACATGTATGTGCATATAATACATATATATATAATACACATTACATGTATGTGCATATAATACATATATATATAATACACATTACATGTATGTGCATATAATACATATATATATAATACACATTACATGTATGTGCATATAATACATATATATATAATACACATTACATGTATGTGCATATAATACATATATATATAATACACATTACATGTATGTGCATATAATACATATATATATAATACACATTACATGTATGTGCATATAATACATATATATATAATACACATTACATGTATGTGCATATAATACATATATATATAATACACATTACATGTATGTGCATATAATACATATATATATAATACACATTACATGTATGTGCATATAATACATATATATATAATACACATTACATGTATGTGCATATAATACATATATATATAATACACATTACATGTATGTGCATATAATACATATATATATAATACACATTACATGTATGTGCATATAATACATATATATATAATACACATTACATGTATGTGCATATAATACATATATATATAATACACATTACATGTATGTGCATATAATACATATATATATAATACACATTACATGTATGTGCATATAATACATATATATATAATACACATTACATGTATGTGCATATAATACATATATATATAATACACATTACATGTATGTGCATATAATACATATATATATAATACACATTACATGTATGTGCATATAATACATATATATATAATACACATTACATGTATGTGCATATAATACATATATATATAATACACATTACATGTATGTGCATATAATACATATATATATAATACACATTACATGTATGTGCATATAATACATATATATATAATACACATTACATGTATGTGCATATAATACATATATATATAATACACATTACATGTATGTGCATATAATACATATATATATAATACACATTACATGTATGTGCATATAATACATATATATATAATACACATTACATGTATGTGCATATAATACATATATATATAATACACATTACATGTATGTGCATATAATACATATATATATAATACACATTACATGTATGTGCATATAATACATATATATATAATACACATTACATGTATGTGCATATAATACATATATATATAATACACATTACATGTATGTGCATATAATACATATATATATAATACACATTACATGTATGTGCATATAATACATATATATATAATACACATTACATGTATGTGCATATAATACATATATATATAATACACATTACATGTATGTGCATATAATACATATATATATAATACACATTACATGTATGTGCATATAATACATATATATATAATACACATTACATGTATGTGCATATAATACATATATATATAATACACATTACATGTATGTGCATATAATACATATATATATAATACACATTACATGTATGTGCATATAATACATATATATATAATACACATTACATGTATGTGCATATAATACATATATATATAATACACATTACATGTATGTGCATATAATACATATATATATAATACACATTACATGTATGTGCATATAATACATATATATATAATACACATTACATGTATGTGCATATAATACATATATATATAATACACATTACATGTATGTGCATATAATACATATATATATAATACACATTACATGTATGTGCATATAATACATATATATATAATACACATTACATGTATGTGCATATAATACATATATATATAATACACATTACATGTATGTGCATATAATACATATATATATAATACACATTACATGTATGTGCATATAATACATATATATATAATACACATTACATGTATGTGCATATAATACATATATATATAATACACATTACATGTATGTGCATATAATACATATATATATAATACACATTACATGTATGTGCATATAATACATATATATATAATACACATTACATGTATGTGCATATAATACATATATATATAATACACATTACATGTATGTGCATATAATACATATATATAATACACATTACATGTATGTGCATATAATACATATATATATAATACACATTACATGTATGTGCATATAATACATATATATATATAATACACATTACATATATGTGCATATAATACATATATATATAATACACATTACATATATGTGCATATAATACATATATATATAATACACATTACATGTATGTGCATATAATACATATATATATAATACACATTACATGTATGTGCATATAATACATATATATATATAATACACATTACATGTATGTGCATATAATACATATATATATAATACACATTATATATATGTGCATATAATACACATTATATATATGTGCATATAATACACATATAATACACATTATATATATGTGCATATAATACATATATATAATACACATTATATATATGTGCATATAATACATATATATAATACACATTATATATATGTGCATATAATACATATATATAATACACATTATATATATGTGCATATAATACATATATATAATACACATTATATATATGTGCATATAATACATATATATAATACACATTATATATATGTGCATATAATACATATATATAATACACATTATATATATGTGCATATAATACATATATATAATACACATTATATATATGTGCATATAATACATATATATAATACACATTATATATATGTGCATATAATACATATATATAATACACATTATATATATGTGCATATAATACATATATATAATACACATTATATATATGTGCATATAATACATATATATAATACACATTATATATATGTGCATATAATACATATATATAATACACATTATATATATGTGCATATAATACATATATATAATACACATTATATATATGTGCATATAATACATATATATAATACACATTATATATATGTGCATATAATACATATATATAATACACATTATATATATGTGCATATAATACATATATATAATACACATTATATATATGCATATAATACATATATAATACACATTATACATATGTATATAATACATATATAATACACATTATATATATGTATATAATACATATATAATACACATTATATATATGTATATAATACATATATAATACACATTATATATATGTATATAATACATATATAATACACATTATATATATGTATATAATACATATATAATACACATTATATATATATATAATACATATATAATAATCATTAAATATATGTATATAATACATATATAATAATCATATATATGTAATACATATATAATACATATATAATATTAATATACATATATATAATAATAATATACATAATAAATATATATTATATATATTGCGTCGTTTGATTAAACTCCAGATAGAAGAATTTAAATAGACATTTTTCATTTATGATGCATGTTAATTGTCATAATTGTGCGATAGTTTTTGATCAGATGCTTTGGACAATTCCTTTAACCAGTTCCAAGATCCAAGGCGCCAATAATTGCTAACAAAGCTGTGAGGTACGTCAGTTCTTTTTGAAATTGCAATTCACAACCAGTCAGGCCTATTTCTGGGGCTCGTCTTTAGCCAATTAGCTGAATTCACTAATTATGATCGATATTTTATATCAATTTTTCCACATCTGCAATATTTATTCCTAGTACGCTATTTTCCCTTATCTTCATATTGTTCTTTCACATTTCTCCTTTCAATAAGGATTCATATCCCATCTTATTGACATTATTATTTCTGTTTGTTTCGATCCGACATGTGTTCATCTTTTCAACTACTACTACTACGATTATTTCTTTTGATTTCTGTTGTATACACATTTCTTTCCGGATCCCAACCAGAGATATAAGGTCAGAAATGGCATCATGACATTTTCCAACGAGCAATTAAAAAAAAAAAAAATTAAAAAAATATATTTTACATAGATAATGCCCTCCGTAAAGTGTAGGCTCTACATGTGAGAACAATTTTTATTTTTAATATTATTATTATTTTTTTTATATTATTATTATTATCATCAACATCTATATATCATCATATTATTATTATCATCATCTTTATATCATTATATTATTATTATCATCTTTATACCATATCACCATCATCTTTATATCATCATATTATTATCATCTTTATACCATATCATCATCTTTATATCATTATATTATTATCATCATCATCTTTATACCAAATCATCATCATCTTTATATCATTATATTATCATCATCATCATCTTTATACCATATCATCATCACCTTTATATCATTATGTTATTATCATCATCTTTATACCATATTATCATCATCTTTATATCATTATATTATTATCATCATCTTTATACCATATCATCATCACCTTTATATCATTATATTATTATCATCATCTTTATACCATATTATCATCATCATTATATTATTATCATCATCATCTTTATAGCATATCATCATCACCTTTATATCATTATATTATTATCATCATCTTTATACCATATCATCATCACCTTTATATCATTATATTATTATCATCTTTATACTATATCATCATCACCTTTATATCATTATATTATTATTATTATCATCATCTTTATACCATATTATCATCATCATTATATTATTATTATTATCATCATCATCTTTATACCATATCATCATCACCTTTATATCATTATATTATTATCATCATCTTTATACCATATTATCATCATCTTTATATCATTATCATCATCATCTTTATACCATATCATCATCATCTTTATATCATTATATTATTATATTATTATCATCATCATATCATTATATTATTATTATCATCATATTATCATTATCGTTATTATCATCATCATATTAATATTTTCATCATCATAGATTTCTGTTGGATACACATTTCCTTCCGAGTGCCAGCAAAGGTAAAAAATGGCGCCATGATATTTTTACTGACGATTTTTGTAATAGAAATAAAACAGCATAAGATTACAAACATTTTACATAGATAAAGCCCTTCGTAGGGTGTAAGCTGTACTTGTGAGAAGAATTTTTTTTATATTTCTATAAGGCATGGCTTATCAATGTGTCTGTCAGAACATTCTCCAATCAAAACGAGGGCTTCGACCACGACTAGAATTATTGATATTTTCTGATGTTCGCGGGTGAAAAAACGAGAATTTTGCAAATGTTACTATTTTGTGCATTTTAGAGTGACATTATTATTATTATTATTAATATTATTATTATTATTCCTTTGATTTTCGGGTGTGTACACATTTATTTTCGGGTTCCTAAAGTCAAAAATGGCATCATGACATTTTCCACTGAGCAATTAAATAAACAAAAAACAACAACAACAACAACAACAACAACACACATATTTTTACATAGATAAAGGTAAGGTGTGGCCTGTACTCGTAGGAACAATATTTTTGTCTTTCTTTAAAGCCTGGGCTACCAGGAATCCTTTCAATGACTCTACTGGAATCTTTCAAACCAACCCGAGGACTCCAACTACAACAGGGATTGTTGATGTTGCCATGTGCCACATTTTTGACATTTCAATTTCAAGGTTCTTGTATTTCGACAGCTTTTTGAAGATCTTCAAAGATTGCAGTTTGCAGGGATTGCCATATCAACGAGGAGGCATTTTTTTGCGGGCTCTACTACGATGTCTGGGTGGTTAGTTTGATTGTTCTATGTCTATTGTGTAGTCCCATAAAATTATTATTACTGTTATTGTTATTATTACTAGTATTATTATTACTGTTATTATTATTACTGTTATTACTGTTACTGTTATTATTATTACTGTTATTATTACTGTTATCATTACTGCTATTGTTATTACTGTTATTGTTATTACTGTTATTATTATTATTATTGTTATTATTATTACTGTTATTGCTATTATTGCTATTTCTATTATTATTACTGTTATTGTTATTACTGTTATTTTTATTCTTATTACTGTTATTGTTATTATTGTTATTATACGTCAGGCCTAGTAGTTAGAATGTTTGCTTGTTGGCTTCAACGAAGTGTAATGGTTAACAAGCTTGTCACACTGAATGTATTACGATTGAGAAGAGAGTTCTAACCTCACTGGGTGCTCCACACTTTCAGCCTTGTGCCACATCTAAACTGTGATGAGAAATCATTGGCAAATCGACATGTTTTAATAGTTAACAAGCTTGTACCGTTGAATCTATTACGAGTGAGCAGTGAGTTAGATCTTCACTTGGTGCTCCATACTTTCGGCCTCGTGCCACCATGAAGATATGCTTATAAAATCATTGAGCAATTCGAAGTGGTGTACTGGTTCACTTGGCGACCATTGGACCATGGTTCGAATCTTATAATCGATTTATCAGGAAGGTGACTTCTTGGTGTTATTTGGGGGAGGCGTGAGGTGCCTTTGGAAAGTGCCAGAAAGCCATACTATGGGTTGATGAAGACTTTGTGAGTCAAATTGGGTAGACGGAACTATTTGGTAGTGATTGATCGTTGTACGAGCACGAAGTCACAAGTCATCGTGACCGAGGGTTTGAGCCTGCTGGCTTTGTTCAGATTTTGATCACGCTAGATAGCGCGCTCTCCCAGAAACTGTAACTAAGGTCCGCCCAGCATAGTTACATTATAAACCACAGGTGGGCTCTGTGGGTCTTGAGCAAACACAAATGTGACTGAGCGGGCGTCTGCAACAGGGATTAGCTAACCGTCCAATTAGAGAGGCATACTATGATACGAGCGGCCAGCCACCTCATTATTATTATTATCAGTAGTAGTTAAAGTCTTTCTGCGTGTTGGACCTAAGACGGGGAAAAGACGAGCATTCAGTTTTGTTCTCTTTTTGTCTTGTCTTGGCCGAGGAGGAAGTGACGTAAGGCGTTTCTGATTGGACGATTGCTATTTCAAGATCAGCAGTGGCAGTTCTTTATATATCACTTTTTTGTGTGCTTGGTGGATTTGTAAATTCCTTTCTTGAGGGGTATACACATTCGGATATTTACCCGGCACAGGGATCCGTCCCTGTGCTGGTGGTATCACGGCTACGACTAGCATGGACCGGCTATGACAAGCCAAGACCAGCTCTGACCAGCGGCCTGAGTGAAAACACTCGGGTCCCCACGTTAAAAACTGACCTTGTGTCACAATCAGACTCAGTAGGGGTCAAGTAAATCTCCTTACCGGTCACAGGGATCCATCCCTGTGCTGGTATTATCACAGCTATGACCAGCTTGGACAAGCTATGATCAGCTAAGACCAGCAGCCTGAGTGAAGACACTCGGGTCCCACATTAAAAACCGACCTGGTGTCACAACCTGACTCAGGTCAAGTAAATACCGTGTGCTTTGAAGTAATATATTAATTATTCATTTGTTATATCAGGTTGCTGTTTGCGGGGAGTTTTTATTTTTATTTTAACCTGTTCCCTGACAACGTCTTGGTGTTTTTAGTACGGGGTGGGGGAAAGGAAAGAAAAAAAAAAAAGCAAGAAATAAATGATCATAATTCTTATGACCAACGAATGTGTATGAAATTTTTGTTTTTTTTACTGAGGTATCGTTTCATAGTTGATAATAACTTTCCTGTCGACAAGTAGAAATTCCTTACCTGTTATGCCAAGCAGTTTTCGGTGAGAGCGTGGGATCTTTCCGTGTGGTAGACCTCAGAGGGAAAAAGGCGAGTATTCAGTTTGTTCTCTTTTTGTCTCGTCTTGGCTGAGGAGGAAGTGACGTAAGGCGTTTCTGATTGGTCGCTTGCTATTTCAATATCAGCAGTAGCAGTTTCTTGACATGTTCGTTATTGTGTGCTTTGTGGATTTTTTGCTTCAGGATCGCCTGCCGGAATAGGTATTGTTTCGGTAGGGTCTCTTGGGTGATTTGGTTTGGGTTAGTTTTTGTCTTACGGCATATCAACCTCAATGGGTCATTTAATTCCGACAACTTCTTTTTCCTGATAATATTTTTGTTTTGTCAAAAATCTATTTCTGGTAATATCTTTTCTTCAATATTGTATTGCTGGTAATATTTTTTTCAAAAACGTATTGCTAGTAATATTTTTTTCTTCAAAAATTTATTTCTGGTATTAAAACCTATTTTTATATTTTCATAATGCTTTTTACTTCAGTTTCGGGGTTGACTATTTGCTCATAGCTGGGACCCTAACAGGTGCTACCACCCCGGGTCAGGGTGGACCTGGGAACACCAGCAATTAAGAGGTAGTTCCACGCTCCTCAAAGCCACCTGATCAGAGGCCTTGCTGTTGGACGTAGTTTATCGTCTTACCCTGGACGCGGATGTAGTTTATCGTCATACCCAGGACGAAGGTATGATGTTGAAAACCCGAAACTTGTCATGACCCCAAGTCATAATATCAATGATGAGGCGATTCTGCGCACCCGGTGGAATGTATTCATAACAGTTAAACAAATATAGAATACTAAAACAAAATTAGTATAGTAATTAAAACATTGACTAACAGAATAGGACAAAGAAATCTGCACTGAACTCAACTTCTCAATTTTTAAATTAAAGATTTTCCACTAAAATATTATGTTTATCTTTCTCCCTTTAATTTATTCAAGTACTCTAAACGCAATCATCTTCGCTTGAATAATCAAAATACGAAACAAAAATTGCAAAGTAGAAAGCTGAAATTCATACAATGGCGATCAGCAGCTAAATACAATTCGTTGGGAAATAAAATGAAAAATAATTGAATAAAAATGATACCAAACACTTAGCAGAATATTTGTCGCAAAACAAAACAATATGCTTAATAATTACAATAATAAATAAACCATCGTTGAGTGCTTTGTGTAGTTTAAATTCAAGAGACTTGCCTAAATTCCTTAGTAGGCACTAATCTTGAGTGACAAAGTGTAGATGTTGTATTTGTCGTATTGTCTGGTCGTTTGTAGACTAACTTCCTTTTCTCGCCCTCTGCCGACTTTCGTACACTGCATATTTATATTTTCTCAAATCTCGCGGTCGCCGTGATTTTGCATTAATTTGTCAGCATAAAAACAATATGGCTTCCCCACGAGATTCTTTTTACGTACGAACATAATTTTTATATATTTTTGTATCTAATCATGCTAAATTTTTATATCATGGGGTGCTTTTGTAGGTCCCGTGTGAATATGTGGTATTGTGGTAGATGTAGGATTGAATGGAAAGGGATGATTTCTTTTGATGGTTGGATAATTTGTATTGGATGAATGGGTCGTGATTGTGATTAACTAGGATAGTTAGCGAAGATCAGCTTTCTCTCCACTTCCCCTTCGGCCATGTGCCGAAATTATTGTACTATATACAATAATAAATATATTTTACGTACGGACGTCCATGAGGTTATTTTTATTTAAAAAAAAAAACTTTGTGGATATTTGCTTCAAGATCGCCTACCGGAATTATTTTGGTAGGGTCTCTTGGGTGAACAAGTATGATGTTGAAAGACTCGAAACTTGTCATGACCCCAAGACATAAAATCACTGATGAGGCGATCCTGCACAACCTTTGGAGTGTATTCATAACAAATTATTATTATATATTTTTTTATTAGCATTACATTTATTTTCATCTTTATTCTTACAACATTACTGCACAGTGCGCACTTCCGATATTATTATGACTATTATTAGGAATACTCGTGAACGTTCCTATTTGAATTTCCTCATGAATTCTGTTTAAGTTAATGATTGATAAGATCATGGCGAATGTTATGACAATAAAATAGGCATAGAAATTCCCCGATCGCATCGTTAAATATTTGAGCTTAAAAACTTTGACAAAAGGTTGAAATAGCACTCATAAATATGAATACAGGTTTCTATTTAAAGAAGTATAAAGATACACATGAAAAGATTTGAAATTGAGATTTTTTTTCCATTTCACTGAGGCAGACGTTAAACACTTCCCTTCTTTCATTTCATATATTTGTTATTATTACAAATATTTTTATTATTACATATATTTATTATTACTATTAGATATATTTATTGTTACGTATATTGTTTCTTTTATTATTATTATATATATATATATTTATTATTACATATATTGTTGCTTTTATCATTATATTATATATACATTTATTATTACGTATATTTTTCTTATTATTATTATATATATATATATTATTACTATTAGATATTTATTATTACGTATATTTTTCTTTTATTATTATATATATATATATATATATATATATTATTACTATTAGATATATTTATTATTACGTATATTTTTCTTTTATTATTATATATATATATATATATATATATATATTATTACTATTAGATATATTTATTATTACGTATATTTTTCTTTTATTATTATATATATATATATATATATTATTACTATTAGATATATTTATTATTACGTATATTTTTCTTTTATTATTATATATATATATATATTATTACTATTAGATATATTTATTATTACGTATATTTTTCTTTTATTATTATATATATATATATATTATTACTATTAGATATATTTATTATTACGTATATTTTTCTTTTATTATCATATATATATATATATTATTACTATTAGATATATTTATTATTACGTATATTTTTCTTTTATTATCATATATATATATATATATTTTACTATTAGATATATTTATTATTACGTATATTTTTCTTTTATTGTATATATATATATATATATATATTATTACTATTAGATATATATATTATTACAAATATTTCTCTTATTAAATATATTTTTCATTTATTATTAATATTATTCAATTTTTCTTTTATTGTTATTATTTTTTCTTTTATTATTGATTATTATTATTATTATTAATTTTTTCTTTTATTACTGAATATATTATTATTTTTATTAAATTTTTCTTTTATTATTAAATATATTATTATAAATATTATATTTTTCTTTTATTATTAAATATATTTTAATTTATTATTATTACATATATTCTCTTAATATCAAATATATTTGTCTTTTATTTATATTACCTACATTTTTCATCATTTATCATTTTTATTTTTCTATTTTCATTATTATTACCAAACACTTGTTTTCATAATTCTTTTTATTCTCTTGAGTCTTAACATATTTTATCTGAAATAGCGCCGTGCCGTTCATCCATAACCTTTCTTCTACTGAGAGTCGCCATTTTTCTTTGGGGGATGGGGTGGTGGGTACTTGCATACCGTTGGTTCTAGAGATGAACAAAGCATTCGCTAACTTCGTCTCTTGCTCTGAAAATAAGAAAGATAATTTCACCTGGTGAGTCCGTTAGCCATTATTACTAATGCACTTAAGAGTCGAGATGCGAATTCAAACGGAAGTAACTAGCACCAGATTCCGTTTCCGGTATTTCTGTTAATGTCTTCGAGTGAAAAAAACCGCCGAGAAGTCTTGGGCGATGCAAGTCGGCGAAGACAGATTGGTAGAAAAGATGTTAGATTATCGGACAACCATTTAAGCGACATTATTATTATGGATTCTCGTCAAGAACCAGCCTTGAATGTTTTTGTCCTTTTTTCTTTATTTTGTAATTTGGAGAAGGAAGCGTTGGCTAACATTTTTAGCGAAAGTAGGCCTCGTCAAGGCTAACAATGGAGGTAGTGGCTTTTTATTGCTACTGAAAAAGCAAATATATTATTTATTGCAAAGTCTTATATATACTTGGAAAGCTAATCATTGTGGCAAAACATGTTTTTCAAGATAACTGACGATAGACGAGTTAGATAAATAAATAGAACCTTTAATTTTAAACACATATCTTTCTCGTTTCCATACAGTAAAATATATTGGCCTTGTGTAGAGGCCAGTCTAGGGGAACATCTCTGAATTCTAAATCGCGGAGAAGACAACGGGGAAAAGACTATTACCTTCCTCAAAAATTCGCAGATACATAAATGGAGAGCTTAATATAGAGTTATTGGCACCTACGTCCTGAAAAGGTGTGGATCTGGAAAAACTGTAAAGAAAAAACAAAAAAACTTCGCAACTGGAGTTGTGACGTTGTGGAAAGATTATCACATGAGAAAATGAAGATAGCGAACAAGGTTCAATCTCCATCTTTGGATATTTACGTTTGTAAACGAGACTAGTAATCTTCGTGTAGTGCTTTTCACCAGCTGGACAGCTTCATCCCAGGATGGGGTTCAATTCACACAACAATGGAGGAAATGTGATATAAGGGCCGAGGCCGGACTCACAAAAATTCATGTCTGCTCTAAATAATTTTATCTCGGAGTGAAGGATTAAGTGATTTATAACCAATATATAGATAGATATGCATAGACAGACACACAGATACGAATAGACCAGCACAGATAGATAGATAGATACGAATAGACCAGCACAGATAGATAGATAGATACGAATAGACAAGGATAGATAGATAGATAGATAGATAGATACGAATAGACCAGCACAGATAGATAGATAGATACGGATAGACAAGCACAGATAGATAGATAGATACGGATAGATACGGATAGACAAGCACAGATAGATAGATAGATAGATAGATACGAATAGACCAACACAGATAGATAGATAGATACGAATAGACAAGGATAGATAGATAGATAGATAGATAGATACGAATAGACCAGCACAGATAGATAGATAGATACGGATAGACCAGCACAGATAGATAGATAGATACGGATAGACCAGCACAGATAGATACGGATAGACCAGCACAGATAGATACGGATAGACCAGCACAGATAGATACGGATAGACCAGCACAGATAGATACGGATAGACCAGCACAGATAGATACGGATAGACCAGCACAGATAGATAGATAGATAGATAGATACGGATAGACCAGCACAGATAGATAGATAGATAGATAGATAGATAGATAGATACGGATAGACCAGCACAGATAGATAGATAGGAACCGAATGATAAATAGAGATGACATAGATAGATAGATAGATACGAATAGAACAGCATAGATAGATATAAATACACCAGCATTGATAGATAGATATGAATACACCAGCATTGATAGATAGATAGATAGACGTGAATAGGCCTGGATAGATAGATAAAGTCTAGACTTCGAAGAATATTCGAATGGGTTCTAAATAATTTTATTTGGATCTGTTGATTAATGTTGATATCGTAACGCCTAGATACAAAGATTTCAAATAAAATCCAATAAGTTTGTCTGGGAGTGAAGGGTCTGGTGATTTATGGATAATAGCAAAGTCTAGATATGTAGACTTCGAAGAAACAACCTCGAGAAGAAGACAATGAAGCAAAGTAATTCCCCATGTATAATACGCCTTTTTCCTAAGAATTTATAAGAAATTCAGGGGTGCGTATTATGCACAGCTACAAAAATCTTTAACGAATTTCCGTAAAATAAAATAAGAATTATCATAAAACTAAATTAGAATAATATTATTCTATGTTTAAAACTATTTTTTAAAATAGTAGTAGGAAACGCTGGCCGTAATGAAATTGGTGACGTACAATTTATAGGGTTTGATTACCAAACAAGGGGTGCGTATTATACGTGAGTAGAAGCATTTTCCCACACATTTAGCATAATTTTAGCGATGCGTATTATGGATGAAGGCGTATTATACATGGGGAATTATGGTAAATGCAAATTCTCAGCCTTCTTCGCAAACTCATGTGGTATGTTATGTCTAGCAGAATTCTCCATTTCACCCAATCTTAACACATTTTCACTGCTCGTTAGACTGTCATAGTTGAAATTCACCTCTCACGTGCCATGGATTGAGTTGGATCTTTTCTAATTGATCTCTTCAGCTCTAAATTGAAATGATGATCCCTTTTCTTGTTGTTATCCTCTGATTCAGTTTTCTCTCTGTTAGTTTTTTTTTTATTCACCGTTCTCTCGATGGTTCTTGAATAGACTTTAAAGATGAAAGCCAGAGTATAAATGTTGGTACCATTACTAAAGGAATGCAGGAATGTATGTTTGGGTCAGTAACAGTGGCTAGCTAAGCTTAAGATAAGACAGATTGAAAACCAGTGTTCCCTCATCCTCCCTTTTGGCCTTGTGCCATACATTTGTATTTGCAAAATAAGTATTACTTTCCTCTATGGTGCCTTGAATGTAAGCGTAGTAATAGATTGGCTGCAAGGTTTCGTCATTTTAAAATTGATATGCCTAGATGTAACCGTAAGTTCTATGCTAACAGTTTCTTCTCTTGTAATACTCGCTTATAGAACTTCCGGATTTCTGCTTTCCATCCAATTTTCATCTTCAATAATTTAAATGTCATGTCTATCGTGATCTATTTCCGTCTTGATTACTCATCTACAGTTCTCGTTCCTTTAATAATGTTTCACTTTTTCAAATTCTTACACTCCCAGTAAACACTTGTGCCTTAGTGGCTTTACTGCCTTACAAAGGCTGATATGATTAAAAAAAAAAAGAAAAAAGAATAGACGCTATATGGTCGTAATTTCAATTTCTTGGGGGCCTTCGATAGCTGTGCTAGCACGAAGTCACAAGTCATCGTGGCTGAGGGCTTGAGCGTGCTGGCCTTGTTCAAATTATTGATAACGCTAGATAACACGCTCTTTCTCATAAACTGTAACTAAGGTCTGCTCAGCATAATTGCAATATAAACCACAGATGGGCTCTGTGGGTGTTGAATAAAAACAACTGCGCCTGAGCAAGCCTCTGCAATAGGGATTGACTAGCCGCCCTAGTAGACGGGTATCCTCAAATATGAGTGGCCAGTTATACAAACATACTGTGGTATGCTTGGGTTAGTAATAATTGCTAGCTAAGATAAGACAGATTGAAAACCAGTGTCCCTCATCCCCCCTTTGCCCTTGTGCCATACATTTGTATTTGCAAAATAAATATTACTTTTCTCTATGGTTCCTTGACTTTATGAATGTAAGCGGAGTAATAGATTGGCTGCAAGATTTCATCATTTTAAAATTGATAGGCCGAGATGTAACCGTAAGTTCTATGCTAACAGTTTCTTTTCTTGCAATTCTCGCTAATAAAACTTCCGGATTTGTGCTTTCCGTCCAACTTTCATCTTCAATAATTTAAATGCCATGTCTATCGTGATCTATTGTCGTCCTGATTACACTTCTACAGTTCTCGTTCCTTAATAATGGTTCACTTTTTTCATATTCTCAAGGACACATGGCACAATGGATAAAGGCGTTAGTTAGATCCAGTGACAAAACCCAAAGTGTGTGAGATCAATACCTGGTTAAGGTGTTCGTGAACATGAACTTGGAGAATTAACAGGAGATAACTGATAACTGAAATTCATTACCCCAGTGAGCGAAATAAAGGGTTCAGTTCGACATTCAAACCACCTGAAGAAGCGTACAACGTCCGAAATGTTGTAATAAATTTGGCGAAGATGAGGTCAATAGTCCGAATAATGTAAATAGCGTACATAATACCTCATCTCAGAAATATAGACGGGAGAACTTGCAGAGGGGAATTAACAGGAGATAACTGATAACTGACATCCATTAGACAGGGCACGTGGAGCTAGAACAGTCTACCACAGTAAGCGAAATAAAGGGTTCAGTTCGACATTCCAACCCCCTGAAGAAGGCCTGAGCGTACAACGGCCGAAACGTTGTGACAAATATGGCGACAAAGGTGAGCACAATAGTTCGAATAATATAAATAGTGTACATAATACCTCATCTCAGAAATATAGACAGATACTGAAAGGTCGAAACGTTGTAATAAATATGGCGACAAAGGTGAGGACAATAGTTCGAATAATGTAAATAGTGTACATAATGCCTCATCTCAGAAATATAGACAGATACTGAAAGGCCGAAACGTTGTAATAAACATGGCGAGAAAGATGAGGACAATAGTCCGAATAATGTAAATAGTGTACATAATACCTCATCTCAGAAATATAGACAGATACTGAAAGGTCGAAACTTTGTAATAAATATGGCGACAAAGATGAGGAGAATAGTTCGAATAATGTAAATAGTGTAACATAATACCTCATCTCAGGAATATAGACAGATACTGAAAGGTCGAAACGTTGTAATAAATATGGCGACAAACGTGCGGACAATAGTTCGAATAATGTAAATAGTGTACATAATACCTCATCTCAGGAATATAGACAGATGAGGTGATTGAAAAAAAAAAAACACCCTTTTCTTACTTTTTATTTTCTCCGGTTAGGTTTATTTGTTTTCTATTTTTTGATATTTTATTCTTTCTTCTTCTCTTTCGTCTCGTTTCCTTTTTCTCCCTTCGTACTACTCCTGTTTTTTTATTCTTCTCGTTCTTTTTCCCCCCTTTTTCCTTTATTTTCTTTCACATTCTTTCGTAATGATTTTTGCTATTCTTCTTCTTCACGACTCCGTCTTTTCTTCCCTTCATTCATTATTTCCTTCTTTACTCTTTGTTCCTGTTTTGTATTCCTTTATGATTTGTCTTCGTCATTCTTTTTCTTCCCAACTTTTCTGTTTCCGCCATTATTCACTTTTCCTTCTATGTTCTCTTTTCTCGTTCTTTCTCGTTTTTCTTCTCGTTTTTCCTTCTGATCTCGTTTCTTCTTTAATCCTATTCATTTTCTTCGTTTTTTCTCTATTTCTCTTTCCTTCTTCGGCTTATGGCCACATCACGATGAAACGCCGATATCTGTACGACCAACAAACTTAAGCAACGTCGAACCTTGTCAGTAACTAGATGGGTAACCGCTTGGAAATGCTACGTACTGGAAGCTTGGATGTGCAGGTGGTATAATTGATAGCACGGAATTGATAATCGGACAGCCGAGTTCCAATTCCAGTTGGGTTCGTTATATTCCCTTATGCGCAAATACCCCTGGGAAAGGTATGAATCCACCTCACCCCCCAGCTATATGTTAATTAGTAAAAATTGTATCCCTAAATAATTATCTTTAAAAAAATTCTTACAGTCTCAAAAAAAGATATTTTCTGGCTTTAAATAACCTGAAATGGGTTGATAAGCCGTAGAAAATGAATGAATAAATCTTGTCTTTTTCATCTCTTCTTACTTACTTTTTTTTCTTCGTCTTTTTTTTTCTTTACTCTCTTTTCACGTTTACGGTCTGTCCTCGCACAATGAAGCCACGTCCCTACTTATGCCCCGCTCTTCCACCTTGTCTCGTGTCAGTCTGTTTTTATTCACATATCGTTCTCCTTTTCAGACGGTTATTTTTCCCAACACGCCTTCCATTTATTTTAAAGTTCCGCGTTCACTCCATTTGCTGTTCTTTATTCGCCTTTCACAGCCTTAACTCCTTATTTGAAACTTCAAGATGGATGGAATTGTTCTTTGCACGAAAGCAAAGGCGGAAAAACTCAACAAAATGGCTGCTGATTAATGCATCATGGGAAGGGAAAAAAACGAAAAGGCGAATGATATGATATTCAATGAAAAACGATTAATCAATTGGTCTGAAAAGCCTGGACGACACTCGTGAACTCTGCGGCAGTGTTTATGGTCATCTAATGAAGAAAGTTGGATCAAGTAACCAATGAAAATATTTCAGAGTGATAAATAGTCAAGAACGGGTGTGTGGTATCCAGGAGATTACTGGAGGGAGAAGACAAAACAGGAAACATTAAATGGCAGAAGGAAATAAACAGAAAATACGTAGTGACATCTGTTTGGAACATGCAAATATAGGAAGACCGTGGAAAATTCTAAATATTTTCAGTGAACTTAATATCACGGGATGCAAGCGAGAGGTAGTAAAGATTCATTATTATTGTAAATAATAATAATGATAAAATAGAGAAGCGAAAGACCCCCAAAATAATTTAAGTGGTGAATAAAAGCTATCCTAGAGAATAATGGACCTGGTTACGAAGAGGTCACTTGCAGAGAGAAAATAATAGATTATCTTTGCAGTCAGCACCAAATTCATTAAAACTAAGCGCCCTGGGTAAGACGATAAACTACGTCCGTGTCCTGGGTAAGACGATAAACTATGACCAACAGCAAGGCCTCTGATCATGAGGTTTTGAGGCGCGTCGAACCACCTCTTTATTGCTGGTGTTTCCAGGTCCACCTTGATTAGGGTGCCCACAGTTGGTACCTGTTAGGTTACCAACTATGGGCAAATAGTTAACCCCCAAGCTGGCGTCAAAACACTATGAAAGTGTAAAAATAGGTTAGCTAAAAAAGAACAACTAGTTTCGTCCCAGCCTTATCAAGTTTATTTTTCTGGGATATAAAAATTATAAAATCGTGTAAATTAAATTAATACAACGAATGGAAGGGAAAAAAATGAATTTCAAGAAAGCTAGAGTCCAATAACATTCAGACCCAGTAAGCATTCCCTCTGTTTACAAAGGGAAGGCCCACGGGATCTGATATACAAGGACTCTAGAACCTTGAGGTGATATGAGGAGTGGGACCTAGATAAAATCGAAAAACGGTCTGCACTAAAATCAAACACACAATTTCTGCGATTTATTACATGCTCTGCAATAGAAGAGCCAGAAGTATTGGTTAGTTGGCTTTTCCTGGGATCGGGATTCAAAATCCTGGGGGGTAAGGGTTGTTTTATTCTCAGATCCAAACGTTGGGACGTCCCCCCTATGTAGTCGAGTCCACAACTACGCTTATATTGATAAATCACTGAATTAACATGGGTGGGGGGGGAGGATGTCGTTACGAATGAAAGCGAAAACATGACGGGTAACAAATATATATTATATAATTGTAATATTTGTTATTGAACTCTAGTTTCCGTGAAATTCATTTTTTCCATTTCCATTCGTTATTTTAATTTAATTTACACGCTTATATATTTTTTATATCCCAGAAAATAAACTTGATAAGTTCTAGGACGAAACCGGTTTGTTCTTTTTTAGCTTTTTTTTTTTTAAAATGCCATATAAATTTTGCTTTTTCATATATACAGTTCTGTTCGATAAAAGTGACTCATTGATTTTTTTTTTTTTATTAAAAATATTTTTTGTCTATTGTTTTAAGGGTTAAAATAATTTTTAATCTTACTAATATAAAGACCCCCTTCCCGACCACCTAGGAAAAAAAAGTTTATTCACCCTAAGGTATTCTATTGATAATTATAAATTTGGATATAAATGAGATTCAGGAAAAAACTTTGCAAAAAAAGTGACTCAGATATCGCATTCTAATGATTAAGCTGGTAAATTTAAAGAGCTTTTGACAAAATATTGAAAACTATTTTACAATACACTCAGAACAATATTCTAGAGAATTCTAGAACATCTTAAATTAAATCTAGAGTATTCCAGAATATTCGAGAAAGCCTCATACAGTATAAAACAGCTTGAAATAGCCACTCAATTCACTAACCAGATGAAAGGGTACAAACACGAATCAGAACCACTTAAGGCATCTATTATTGTCCTCTCAAAAGCAGGCAAGTCTACGAGAGAAATTGCAGAAATTGCTATAACCTCGCAATCAACTGTCTCTCGAATGCTTAGGGCACATAATGATGCCACTCCTGCTCCAAGGAAGGATACAAGGGGACGAAAGAAAAAGTTTGATGATAGAACTGGCAGGGTAATCAAGAGAGAAGTTGCGAAGAATAGGACTATAACTAGCTAAGAAATTGCAGCCAGTCTAAGAGAAGAGCAAGGTGTTAGTCTTGCTTCTTCTACAGTCCGTCAGTGGCTGTTAGAACAAGGCTATAAATCTTGTACACGAAGGTTTAAGCCGCTAATAAGCAAAGCCAAGAGACTTGAATGGGCTCACTATTACTTTTTATTATTATTTTTTTTAATTGTTATATTTTGTTAACCTGTTTTATCTCTTTTTGTTGTTGCTATCATTTAATATGTCCGTTTATATCGCATTTATAAATATCAACATGCATGTATTTTACACACATATCTATCTATCTATCTACATATATATATACACACACGCATAGACACAGAAGATATCTTTTAGATTTTCTTGCCTCCCATATTCTCGTCATTTTTGTACCGTTATAGAATAGTGGACATCGGTTATCTGTTGTATCAGGACATGGTATTTAAGACGTGATAATCTAAATAGGACAACCACAGCGGAAAATAGCAGGAATCGTTCCAAGAAGAACGCATTTGGCAGCAGTGTGGTTGGTGATTGTTTATTTTCTACCTCACTTGAATAAATACATCCTTATTACTCGTCGTTCCAGTGTGTGTGTTGTCTGCAGACGAGGAGAGCCCGGTACTTGAGAACAATGGATGAATAATAACAGTCTGGGCATTAACCGTCAAAATTCCTCTCGACTTTGTGGAATGTAGGAGGCGAAGCGTTTCTATCAGACCGAAGGACGAACAAGAATTTAAAGCATGACGATCAGATAAACGAGAAACGATACGAGTTAGGAAACTCAGAATTGCTTTTTGATTATATCTTATAGTTTCAAAACTATTTAGAAAGTCAAAAAAGGAAGGAGAAGAGGAAGAAAAAAGGGACGGAAAAAGAAAGGGGGAAATAAAGAGAATAGAAAGGAAAGACGAAAAAGACCGAAATGAAAAAACGAGAAAAAAGAAAACGAGAAAAAAGAAAACGAGAAAAAAGAAAACGAGAAAAAAGAAAACGAGAAAAAAGAAAACGAGAAAAAAGAAAACGAGAAAAAAGAAAACGAGAAAAAAGAAAACGAGAAAAAAGAAAACGAGAAAAAAGAAAACGAGAAAAAAGAAAAGAGGAAGTGAAAAAAGAAAGAGAAGAAAGAAAGAAAAAGGAGAAAAAAGAAAGAAAAGGACAAGAGAAAATGAGAAAAAAGAAGAAAGAAATGACAAAAAGAAAGAATCAAAGAAAGGAGTAAGAATAAAAATAAAGAAAAAGAGAAAAGACGAAAAAAATCAGCAAATATTATGTAGAAATTGCACGTAATGGACTCGGCTGGAATTTGAACTTGAATCATCGATTTCTCTTCCCATGTACGGTGCACAACCCTAGATTTTATACTTCCAAAAATATGTTTCATTAAATCTAGTTCAATAAAATTATTAAAAAAATATGATTCGTTTGTCACCTATCCTATGCCATCCATATATTCCCAGTCATATTCTTCGCAAACGTAAAGCCAGCACAGTTGGACCGTACAAAAACTGGCGATCTGTGAACACCCACCCTAGATGTTGTCCGCTGGTTCAGTAACCAATAAACTACCTACAAATTCAACTTATTAATAACAAATTGATATTTGGCCAAATTACGAAAGTGGATTGCCGGTGTCTATCGTCGACAAAAGGCAATAGCTGTTTACATTATAGATACAATTTGCAATTATATCATAATAGTATAACGCAGTCCATTTATATCGATGCGGTGAGAAGGCCTCGCGCTATAACGGTGAACAAAGAGATGTCATATATATTATAACGGATGGAGAAGTTCGATGTCCGATTGATTGGCTAAGTGGATACTTAGAGAAGAGCCCCGGGTCTGTTTCTCGGATTTCCGGTGACAACCCGATAGTTTAATATGAAGTACATCCATTAAAGAAATGATATTTCTATATGTTTGTAAATGGGTTCTCTCTCTTTCCCCCTACATCTAAAAGTCTCCTATTGACTTCAGTCATATTTCGTTGACTATGGCATGTTAACTTCTTAAGTTATTCTCGATAAACAAGCATATTATCTTTCTCTTTCATTCTCTCCAATAGCGTAGTAACAGACTACGAAAAATGTGGCACAGAAAGTCGAAGTAGTATAGGAATTACGAAAGATGACTTTCAGAAACCAAGCAACATATTTTTTTCTTTTTCTTGCATTTACTTACACTAGTCAACAAAAAAAATTGATATGATGTCGAGACCTTGCATGGAGTATTGCTGCCATATATGGTCTGGAGCCCCTGCTGTTTGCCTCAGGGTTCTTGATAAGATCCAGAGACGGATACGCAATATAATTGGCCCTGATCTGTCATCTCGTCTGCAGTCGCTCTCTCACAGGCGCGACGTTGCCTCGCTCTGTCTTTTTTACAAATACTTTCACGGTAATTGCTCCGAGGAGCTGCTTTCGATGGTTCCTAGGCCTCATGAATTTAAACGTCCTACGAGGCTGGCATCCCGTTCCCACCCCTTCACCGTTGAAACTGTTAGATGTAGACGTCTCTTCTACTCCAATAGCTTCATGTCTCGCACATCTCACCTGTGGAACTCCCTTCCTTATTCCTGTTTCCCTGACAAATACAATCTCCAACGGTTTAAGTGTAACGTCAATCGACATCTCCACTTGCCTTGATCTATCCACTTCCCTTCTCCACATCCTTTCACCTTTCATTCTTATCTGCTCTCGCTCCAAATCTTCTGTAACCCCCTTGCCTTGATCGATCCACTATCTTTCTCCACATCCTCTCCTTTACCACTCATATCTGCTCTTCCTCCAAACCTTCTGTAACCCCTTGCGTGCTAGTGGCTTCCAGCCTTGCTTGGGGTGATAAGCTTAAAAAAAAAGAAAAAAAAGAGAGACACCAAACATCTATTTTAATTAATTATAGAAATGCCTCACTTTTGTAAATAAAAGCATTTTTTTCATTTGTTTTCTTTATATATGATATTGACTGATGAGAACATTTCTCAAAATAAAATCGTAGAAACCTCTCAATTCGTATTTAAACCAACAAATATTGGTTTGCTTATTGAGAAATACTATTCTTACAGTAACAATCCGACCCTAAGTCTTTAAAAATAACACGATTGAATATACCAAGACCAACAAGTATTTTCATCAAATCATTTAATAAACTAACAGCAAAAATAAAACCTCCGTGAACATGAGAACTATGGTAAAATATTCTCTTTCTTGATTGTCTGTCATGTTCAATGTTATTTAAGTCCCTTTTGATCCTCCAGCAGTATCATGTACAATGGAATAGGTGCATTCAATTGGGATGTCTTTGGTTGGAGTTTCTTTCCAACCATGAAAACAAAATGCTCTCAATGTGTTTGGTTTCCTTCCGTAGTGAAGGAATAAAAATGGGATAAATTTATGAAGATTTTAGGTTTTCATTTTTTTTATATCACCTTAATTATAAGGTTTACTAAAGTGTATTACTGATAAAATTTATCAGTTAATTTGAATTTTGATGATAAATTGGAAAACTTTGGTACATCTATTTTAAAATTTTCGACATAAAACACTTTTTTTTATAAAAATGGTTTATATCAGGTGACTGACATAATTTGTTCGGTCTACCTGAAAATTGATGAGTTTCTATGACATTTATTAACTACATTTTGCGATCAGCCAAGATCGTAAATTGATCTTTTTTTTCCAAAAATTAGTAATTTCAGTACAGTAAAAACGGTAGCTAACCATAAAAAACTAAGGTCATTTTCGGAATCAGCACCATTAAATTATCTAAAAAACTTGTTTTGTTTCTTGAAATCCAAAATCGTGTTGACCAGTGTTATTTCATCCCAAGCAAGGCAATAAAGCCACTAAGACATAAGGGGTTGGTGAGTGCGAGAGAATATCAAAAAAGAAATCATTATTAAAGAGAGATGAGAATAACAGAATAGATAGTAAGAACACGGAAGATTGAAGGCAAGTAAATTTTAGAAGCTCCACATTGACTGGAAAGCAAGATGAAGGAAGAGGGACATATGAATGAGAAGTTCAAGAAAAGGAACTGTTAACATAGAACTTACGGTTACATCTAGCAAGTTGTAAAATGAGATCTTACTGGCAATCTCATACTATGCTAAAATTCATAAAGTCTAGGTGATAAAGGAGAAAACTCGTCAAAACTATTCGCATGAAAATATTTATAAAAAAGGCACAGGGAAGCTACACTACGGCGGTGGATGGTGTCAATTGAGGATGAATAAGATTCCAGATTCTTTGTATTTTATCAAGAATGATAAGAAAAAAACAAATTGGAAATCGAAATTAGTCCTAACTTGGGGCCTCCACTCCAGTCACTTTCCAGACGTAATGTGGCTTCCCTCCGTCTTTTCTATAAATATTTTTATTTGCTCTCATGAGCTATTTTCAAGGGTGCCCTAACTGCATGAATTTAAGCGTGCTACTAGGTTGGCATATCGGTCCCACATTTTTACTGTCGAAACAGTTAAATGTAACCCCCTCTTTAACATCACCATCTCTCGCACTTCCCAACAGTGGAATTCCCTTCCTCTTACTTGCTTCCCTTATAATCTTCAAAGATTTAAATGTAATGTCAATCGACATCTTCTGTTGTCTTGATCCTCGCTCTTCCTTTTATCCTCCTCCGTTCTTCGTTTTATACTTTCCTCACCCTAACTTACCCAGTATTGTCCCTTACATACACTATCTGTAGCCCGTTGCGTACTAGTGTCACTCACGCCTTGATTGGGGTGAAATGCTTTCTACAAATCTTTTTAAAATATTAGTTATCCTTAATACTAAGATCTTTACAACCGAGTCCAAGACAATAGGAGATAGAATTTGGAAGAAAAATAAATCCAACAATAATTCGGAAGAATTCTGAGAATAACTTGTACAAAACTTGTGAGGTAAGAGTAAATTTAGCAGAAAATAGTAACAGCATGTAACTGTATTCTTACGAAAGAGACAGTTGAAATTCCTGACGCACCAAAAAAAAAAAAAAAAATTATTGGTCATATTGATTCTCTGCAAGGAAATTCTGCTAAGTTATCGTTACGAGTCACTTTCCGAAATCAATATTTCAATGACCAGAATATTACGAGAATTAAATCTGGAAATTTTCTTTTTAGTTTGCAAATACAACACTCGGGGTCCCACTCATGGTAGAGGATTACTGTGTGATTTCGGTAAGGAAGCGGGAAGTTAGAAGTCTCTGTTATGATTCTCTGTAATATATATATATATATCCTAGATATTATGATTAGGGAAGATATCTTTCGGGATTATATTCCACAAATAATGGATGTGAATAGACCAGCACAGATAGATGGATGTGAATAGACCAGCACAGATAGATGGATGTGAATAGACCAGCACAGATAGATGGACGTGAATAGACCAGCACAGATAGATAGATAGATATGAATAGACCAGCACAGATAGATAGATATGAATAGACCAGCACAGATAGATAGATATGAATAGACCAGCACAGATAGATAGATATGAATAGACCAGCACAGATAGATAGATATGAATAGACCAGCACAGATAGATAGATATGAATAGACTAGCACAGATAGATAGATATGAATAGACTAGCACAGATAGATAGATATGAATAGACCAGCACAGATAGATAGATATGAATAGACTAGCACAGATAGATAGATATGAATAGACCAGCACAGATAGATAGATATGAATAGACCAGCACAGATAGATAGATATGAATAGACTAGCACAGATAGATAGATATGAATAGACTAGCACAGATAGATAGATAGAAAGATATGGAAAATTTAACACTGACATGATAAAGGTTTTAGAATCAGGATAAAGAGTAAGTAAACTATTTACATGGTTTATGTGAATAACTTACAGAAGAAGGATGAAGCCGATCGCTCTCTAGCCGACATGTTGCCAACCATTCTGAGTTCTTCTTACTCCCTCAAAGAAACGATGCCTACAACTAGGTCTCCTTGTGAAATAATACTTGTAAAAATAAACCTGAATAAAATTATCTGTGGCGCAGCGTTGATGTCCTTACTTAGGTATTGCTGATACACCAATGGAACCCAACCTGACACTAAACTCAATGTGTACTCATAAATTAATAATATCTGTCTATATCTCTGCGATGATTACTTGCATTATTTACATTATTCGGACTGTTATCCTCGTCTTCATTGCCACATTGACAAAGTTTCGGCCGTTGTTAAGTGATTGGAATTTCGGGCCGAACCTTCGGTCGGAACGTAGTGAATATGGCAATGAAGATGAGGATAAGAGTTGGAATAATGTAAATAATGCGAGTCATCATAATACCTCATCTCAGAGATATAAACAGATATATAGAGAGACATAGACAGATATATAGAGAGACATAGACATAAAGGCCGGAGCGTACAACGGCCGAAACGTTGTGAATATGGCAATGAAGATTGGGATAACAGTCCGAATAATGTAAATAATGCAAGTAATCATAATACCTCATCTCAGAGATATAGACAGATATATAGAGAGACATAGACAGATATATAGAGAGACATAGACATAAAGGCCGGAGCGTACAACGGCCGAAACGTTGTGAATATGGCAATGAAGATTGGGATAACAGTCCGAATAATGTAAATAATGCAAGTAATCATAATACCTCATCTCAGAGATATAGACAGATATATAGAGAGACATAGACAGATATATAGAGAGACATAGACATAAAGGCCGGAGCGTACAACGGCCGAAACGTTGTGAATATGGCAATGAAGATTGGGATAACAGTCCGAATAATGTAAATAATGCAATTAATCATAATACCTCATCTCAGAGATATAGACAGATATATAGAGAGACATAGACATAAAGGCCGGAGCGTACAACGGCCGAAACGTTGTGAATATGGCAATGAAGATTGGGATAACAGTCCGATTAATGTAAATAATGCAAGTAATCATAATACCTCATCTCAGAGATATAGACAGATACATAGAGATACATAGACATAAAGGCCGGAGCGTACAACGGCCGAAACGTTGTGAATATGGCAATGAAGATTGGGATAACAGTCCGAATAATGTAAATAATGCAAGTAATCATAATACCTCATCTCAGAGATATAGACAGATATATAGAGATACATAGACATAAAGGCCGGAGCGTACAACGGCCGAAACGTTGTGAATATGGCAATGAAAATTGGGATAACAGTCCGAATAATGTAAATAATGCAAGTAATCATAATACCTCATCTCAGAGATATAGACAGATATATAGAGATACATAGACATAAAGGCCGGAGCGTACAACGGCCGAAACGTTGTGAATATGGCAATGAAAATTGGGATAACAGTCCGAATAATGTAAATAATGCAAGTAATCATAATACCTCATCTCAGAGATATAGACAGATATATAGAGAGACATAGACATAAAGGCCGGAGCGTACAACGGCCGAAACGTTGTGAATATGGCAATGAAGATTGGGATAACAGTCCGAATAATGTAAATAATGCAAGTAATCATAATACCTCATCTCAGAGATATAGACAGATATATAGACAGATATATAGAGAGACATAGACATAAAGGCCGGAGCGTACAACGGCCGAAACGTTGTGAATATGGCAATGAAGATTAGGATAACAGTCCGAATAATGTAAATAATGCAATTAATCATAATACCTCATCTCAGAGATATAGACAGATATATAGAGAGACATAGACATAAAGGCCGGAGCGTACAACGGCCGAAACGTTGTGAATCTGGCAATGAAGATGAGGATAACAGTCCGAATAATGTAAATAATGCAAGTAATCATAATACCTCATCTCAGAGATATAGACAGATATATAGAGATACATAGACATAAAGGCCGGAGCGTACAACGGCCGAAACGTTGTGAATATGGCAATGAAAATTGGGATAACAGTCCGAATAATGTAAATAATGCAAGTAATCATAATACCTCATCTCAGAGATATAGACAGATATATAGAGAGACATAGACATAAAGGCCGGAGCGTACAACGGCCGAAACGTTGTGAATATGGCAATGAAGATTGGGATAACAGTCCGAATAATGTAAATAATGCAATTAATCATAATACCTCATCTCAGAGATATAGACAGATATATAGAGAGACATAGACATAAAGGCCGGAGCGTACAACGGCCGAAACGTTGTGAATATGGCAATGAAGATTGGGATAACAGTCCGATTAATGTAAATAATGCAAGTAATCATAATACCTCATCTCAGAGATATAGACAGATACATAGAGATACATAGACATAAAGGCCGGAGCGTACAACGGCCGAAACGTTGTGAATATGGCAATGAAGATTGGGATAACAGTCCGAATAATGTAAATAATGCAAGTAATCATAATACCTCATCTCAGAGATATAGACAGATATATAGAGATACATAGACATAAAGGCCGGAGCGTACAACGGCCGAAACGTTGTGAATATGGCAATGAAAATTGGGATAACAGTCCGAATAATGTAAATAATGCAAGTAATCATAATACCTCATCTCAGAGATATAGACAGATATATAGAGAGACATAGACATAAAGGCCGGAGCGTACAACGGCCGAAACGTTGTGAATATGGCAATGAAAATTGGGATAACAGTCCGAATAATGTAAATAATGCAAGTAATCATAATACCTCATCTCAGAGATATAGACAGATATATAGAGAGACATAGACATAAAGGCCGGAGCGTACAACGGCCGAAACGTTGTGAATATGGCAATGAAGATTGGGATAACAGTCCGAATAATGTAAATAATGCAAGTAATCATAATACCTCATCTCAGAGATATAGACAGATATATAGAGAGACATAGACATAAAGGCCGGAGCGTACAACGGCCGAAACGTTGTGAATATGGCAATGAAGATTAGGATAACAGTCCGAATAATGTAAATAATGCAATTAATCATAATACCTCATCTCAGAGATATAGACAGATATATAGAGAGACATAGACATAAAGGCCGGAGCGTACAACGGCCGAAACGTTGTGAATATGACAATGAAGATTGGGATAACAGTCCGAATAATGTAAATAATGCAATTAATCATAATACCTCATCTCAGAGATATAGACAGATATATAGAGATACATAGACATAAAGGCCGGAGCGTACAACGGCCGAAACGTTGTGAATATGGCAATGAAAATTGGGATAACAGTCCGAATAATGTAAATAATGCAAGTAATCATAATACCTCATCTCAGAGATATAGACAGATATATAGAGATACATAGACATAAAGGCCGGAGCGTACAACGGCCGAAACGTTGTGAATATGGCAATGAAGATTGGGATAACAGTCCGAATAATGTAAATAATGCAAGTAATCATAATACCTCATCTCAGAGATATAGACAGATATATAGAGATACATAGACATAAAGGCCGGAGCGTACAACGGCCGAAACGTTGTGAATATGGCAATGAAGATTGGGATAACAGTCCGAATAATGTAAATAATGCAAGTAATCATAATACCTCATCTCAGAGATATAGACAGATATATAGAGATACATAGACATAAAGGCCGGAGCGTACAACGGCCGAAACGTTGTGAATATGGCAATGAAGATTAGGATAACAGTCCGAATAATGTAAATAATGCAAGTAATCATAATACCTCATCTCAGAGATATAGACAGATATATAGAGATACATAGACATAAAGGCCGGAGCGTACAACGGCCGAAACGTTGTGAATATGGCAATGAAGATTAGGATAACAGTCCGATTAATGTAAATAATGCAAGTAATCATAATACCCCATCTCAGAGATATAGACAGATATATAGAGAGACATAGACATAAAGGCCGGAGCGTACAACGGCCGAAACGTTGTGAATATGACAATGAAGATGATGATAACAGACCGAATAATGTAAATAATGCAAGTAATCATAATACCTCATCTCAGAGATATAGACAGATATATAGAGATACATAGACATAAAGGCCGGAGCGTACAACGGCCGAAACGTTGTGAATATGGCAATGAAGATTGGGATAACAGTCCGAATAATGTAAATAATGCAAGTAATCATAATACCTCATCTCAGAGATATAGACAGATATATAGAGATACATAGACATAAAGGCCGGAGCGTACAACGGCCGAAACGTTGTGAATATGGCAATGAAGATTGGGATAACAGTCCGAATAATGTAAATAATGCAAGTAATCATAATACCTCATCTCAGAGATATAGACAGATATATAGAGATACATAGACATAAAGGCCGGAGCGTACAACGGCCGAAACGTTGTGAATATGGCAATGAAGATTAGGATAACAGTCCGATTAATGTATATAATGCAAGTAATCATAATACCCCATCTCAGAGATATAGACAGATATATAGAGAGACATAGACATAAAGGCCGGAGCGTACAACGGCCGAAACGTTGTGAATATGGCAATGAAGATTAGGATAACAGTCCGATTAATTTAAATAATGCAAGTAATCATAATACCCCATCTCAGAGATATAGACAGATATATAGAGAGACATAGAAATAAAGGCCGGAGCGTACAACGGCCGAAACGTTGTGAATATGACAATGAAGATGATGATAACAGACCGAATAATGTAAATAATGCAAGTAATCATAATACCTCATCTCAGAGATATAGACAGATATATAGAGATACATAGACATAAAGGCCGGAGCGTACAACGGCCGAAACGTTGTGAATATGGCAGTGAAGATTAGGATAACAGTCCGAATAATGTAAATAATGCAAGTAATCATAATACCTCATCTCAGAGATATAGACAGATATATAGAGATACATAGACATAAAGGCCGGAGCGTACAACGGCCGAAACGTTGTGAATATGGCAATGAAGATTAGGATAACAGTCCGATTAATGTAAATAATGCAAGTAATCATAATACCTCATCTCAGAGATATAGACAGATATATAGAGGGACATAGACATAAAGGCCGGAGCGTACAATGGTCGAAACGTTGTGATTATGGCAATGAAGATGTGGATAACAGTCCGTATAATATAAATAATGCAACAAATTAATAATTTTTAGGAACATAAACCCCAATATTTGGAATGGTGTAAACGACTTATCCTGGAAGTTCAGACAATAAGTAAAACCAAAATATTCTTCCGTTGAATTATTCATCAAAAATTAGAATGGTACTCTGTGTGCCCATAACCTCAACGATTATCCTTGCCTCGAACACCTATTAATTTTAAAGCTCACTCTAGGCCTCAAATTGAAGTCGTATAGATGCTGGAAGAATAGCCGAGCCGGTGTATCACTCAAGCAATATCTAACCCCCGCTGTCATGCACTATTAAGTCTTGGTTGAGAAATTATTTTCCGGCCTGAAACCCTTATCCTAACTTTTCACTACGCGCTATTTTACTATGACACCTGTACTAAGGAATTTCATTATTAGTCCCACTAGCTGAGACCTTTACATCTAAGACCTGTCATGTTCACGGCAGCAAATTATCTCCATCCTCTCTGTGTGCATTTGGTAAGGACTTATTTTCACACAGACATATTCAACAGATCTTTTATTTCGTGGAATATAATCGCGAAAGATATCTTCCCTAATCTTAATATCTAGGATATATATATATATATATATATATATATATATATATATATATATATATATATATATATATATATATATATATATTCTGGTCTATTCATATCTGTTTCTCTATCTGTGCGGGTCTATTCATATCTATCTGTGCGGGTCTATTCATATCTATCTATGCTGATCTATTCATATCTATATCTATCTATCTATGCTGATCTATTCATATCTATCTATCTATGCTGATCTATTCATATCTATCTATCTATCTATGCTGATCTATTCATATCTATCTATCTATCTATGCTGATCTATTCATATCTATCTATGCTGATCTATTCATATCTATCTATGCTGATCTATTCATATCTATCTATGCTGATCTATTCATATCTATCTATCTATCTATCTATGCTGGTCTATTCATATTTATCTGTGCTGGTCTATTCATATCTATCTGTGCTGGTCTATTCATATCTATCTGTGCTGGTCTATTCATATCTATCTGTGCTGGTCTATTCATATCTATCTGTGCTGGTCTATTCATATCCATTATTTGTGGAATATAATCCCGAAAGATATCTTCCCTAATCTTGATATCTAGGATATATATATATCTTACATAAAATCATAACAGAGACTTCTAACTTCCCGCTTCCTTACCGAAATCACACACAGTAATCCTCTACCGTGAGTGGGACCCCGAGTTTTGTATTTGCAAACTAAAAAGAAAATTTCCAGATTTAATTCTCGTAATATTCTGGTCATTGAAATATCGATTTCGGAAAGTGACTCGTAACGATAACTTAGCAGAATTTCCTCGCAGATAATCAATATGACCAATAATTTTTTTTTCGGATCTCATGTTGTTAAATTCCACATAGAATAGCAATCCTTTTGAAGTTGGATTATATAAAGATTTTTTTTAGGAACTGTCTTTGTCTTAATTAGTCTCCAGCATTTTTTATTTTAATAAATTCTTACGAATATTTATTACGCGCAATGTATATCTTTTGGGTCAGTAAGGAGAGAGAGAGAGAGAGAAATGGAGAATAAACACCGAAGTGTCTTTTGTTGTAGAATTATTTCCAACAAACAAAATTAAACAATGCATACGCGTTGAATGAAATTAGTTTCTTTAAAGCTTCGCATTTTTAGCTATTTTTAAAATTCTGCGTTCGTCGTCGTCAGCTGTGCTTATTGTAAAATGAAAGGCTAATATTTTAGATTCATATCACACGATTTTGTATTGATTCCAATAGTTAATTTATTACAGAGAGAGACAGAGTGGAAAAAGAAGAGAGAGGAGAACTAAGAGAGAAAGAGAGAAGCAAGAAAGAACGAAGAGGAAACAAAGAGAGAAAGAAGAAAAAAGGAGAGGGAGAGAGAAGAAATCGAAGACAGGAAAAAGAGAAGAAGAAGAGAAACAGCTGAAAAAGAGAGAAGGAAAAGATAGAGAGAAGGAATTGAGAAAGAAGAAAGAAAAGGGAGAGAATGATGAGAGAAAGAAGAGAGAATGATGAGAGAAAAAAGAGAGAACGATGAGAGAAGAGAGAGAACGATGAGAGAAGAGAGAGAACGACGAAAGAAGAGAGAGAGAGAGAGAGAACGACGAAAGAAGAGAGAGAGAACGACGAAAGAAGAGAGAGAGAACGACGAAAGAAGAGAGAGAGAGAGAACGATGAAAGAAGAGAGAGAGAGAGAACGATGAAAGAAGAGAGAGAGAGAGAACGACGAAAGGAGAGAGAGAGAGAGAGAACGACGAAAGAAGAGAGAGAGAGAGAACGACGAAAGAAGAGAGAGAGAGAACGACGAAAGAAGAGAGAGAGAGAACGACGAAAGAAGAGAGAGAGAACGACGAAAGAAGAGAGAGAGAGAGAACGACGAAAGAAGAGAGAGAGAGAGAACGACGAAAGAAGAGAGAGAGAGAGAACGACGAAAGAAGAGAGAGAGAGAGAACGACGAAAGAAGAGAGAGAGAGAGAACGACGAAAGAAGAGAGAGAGAGAGAACGACGAAAGAAGAGAGAGAGAGAGAACGACGAAAGAAGAGAGAGAGAGAGAACGACGAAAGAAGAGAGAGAGAGAGAACGACGAAAGAAGAGAGAGAGTGAGAACGACGAAAGAAGAGAGAGAGAGAGAACGACGAAAGAAGAGAGAGAGAGAACGACGAAAGAAGAGAGAGAGAGAACGACGAAAGAAGAGAGAGAGAGAACGACGAAAGAAGAGAGAGAGAGAGAACGACGAAAGAAGAGAGAGAGAGAGAACGACGAAAGAAGAGAGAGAGAACGATGAAAGAAGAGAGAGAGAGAGAGAACGATGAAAGAAGAGAGAGAGAGAGAACGATGAAAGAAGAGAGAGAGAGAGAACGATGAAAGAAGAGAGAGAGAGAGAACGATGACAGCAAAGAGAGAGAGAGAACGATGACAGCAAAGAGAGAGAGAGAACGATGACAGCAAAGAGAGAGAGAGAGAACGATGACAGCAAAGAGAGAGAGAACGATAACAGCAAAGAGAGAGAGAACGATGACAGCAAAGAGAGAGAGAACGATGACAGCAAAGAGAGAGAGAACGATGACAGCAAAGAGAGAAGGATGAAAGAATAGAGAGAGAGAACGATAAAAGAAAAAAGAAGTAGAACGATGACAATAGAGAGAGACAGAGAACGATGAAAGAATAGAACGATGAAAGAATAGAGAGAGAACGATGAAAGAAAGAAAATGATGAAAGAAAAAATAGAGAGAGAACGATCAAAGAATGAATACAGAGAGAGAATATTAAAAGAAAGAAAGAGAGAGAACGATAAAAGAAAGAAAGAGAGAGAACAATAAAAGAAGAGAGAAAGACGACTATGAAAAAAGAATAGACAGAATGATGAAAGAAGAGAGAAAGAATGATGAAAAGAGCAAACGATGGAAGAGAGAGAATGATGAAAGAAAGAAGAGAGACAGAACGATGAAAGAAAGCAGAGTGAGCGATAAAGATGAAAGAGAGAATACGATGAAAGAAGAGAACGATGAAAGAAAGGGAGAGAGAGAACGATGAAAAGAGAAAACGATGAAAGAAAATAGAGAACGATGAAAGAAAGAAGAGAGTGAACGATGAAAGAAAAGAGAAAGTAGAGAACGTAGAGAGAAAGATGAGAGACAAGGAAGAGAGAAAGAAGAGAGAAAAGGAAGAGGAAAAGAAGGAAGAGAGAAAAGGAAGAGGAAAAGAAGGAAGAGAGAAAAGGAAGAGGAAAAGAAGGAAGAGAGAAGGTAGAGAGGGAGAGAAGGAAGAGAGAAAGAAGAGAGAGATGGAGGGGAGAAGGTAGAGAGAGAAGAATCAGAAAAGGTAGAGAGGGAGAGAAGGAAGAGAGAAGCCAGAGAGAGAGAGAGAGAGAGAAATAAGAGAGGTCAGAGAGAGAGAGAGAGAGAAAGAGAGAGAGAGAGAATGACGAGAGAAATAAGATAGATAATGAAGAGATATAATGAAGAGGCGAAAGACGAGTCGAAATGATGTAAAAATTTAAAAAGACTAACTAAAGTAAATAATAATGACAACGGAAAGAGAAAGCGAGGAATGAGGCCAATGTATGTAATTGTCTCTTGAGATGATTCTTAACAAGTTTACTCTGTGTATTCTCAAGAGTGGAGTGTTTTCTCCCCAATGGACGTTTCAAAAAACAGACCCGTGACAGACGGAAATGGGAAGAAGGAAACAATTTCAGATATGAGGTAGGGTAACGGTTGTCGGCGTTTAATGCGGAATTGGCAAGTTGAGTTCATATTACAGCATAGTGATTTGTCCGACGTGTTGCATTTCATGGGAAAGATTTGATTCTATCTGTTTACAGTACTGGGTCAAAATATCAGGAAGGACTAGGATATATAGCCTTGGGTAGTAGGACTAAGAAAATAAAGACTGAATGGAGAAGGCAAGGAGAAAATAAACAGTGAATGGAGAAGGCAAGGAGAAAATAAACACTGAATGGAGAAGGCAAGGAGAAAATAAACACTGAATGGAGAAGGCAAGGGGAAAATAAACACTGAATGGAGAAGGCAAGGAGAAAATAAACACTGAATGGAGAAGGCAAGGAGAAGATAAAGACTGAATGGAGAAGGCAAGGAGAAATACTGCTATATTTCCTCAGCACTCGTGCCAATTTGCACATATTGAGCAAAGGAACTTGTGGACAGAGAGAAAGGAAATAGGTTAGAGAGAAGGAGAGACAAAAAGGACAGAAAAAAGAGGACAAACAAAATGGACAGAAAAGAGAGAAGGGCAAAGAAAAAGGACAGAAAAGAGAGAAGGGCAAAGAAAAAGGACAGAAAAGAGAGAAGGGCAAAGAAAAAGGACAGAAAAGAGAGAAGGGCAAAGAAAAAGGACAGAAAAGTGAGAAGGACAAAGAAAAAGGACAGAAAAGAGAGAAGGGCAAAGAAAAAGGACAGAAAAGAGAGAAGGGCAAAGAAAAAGGACAGAAAAGAGAGAAGGGCAAAGAAAAAGGACAGAAAAGAGAAAAGGGCAAAGAAAAAGGACAGAAAAGAGAGAAGGACAAAGAAAAAGGACAGAAAAGAGAGAAGGGCAAAGAAAAAGGACAGAAAAGAGAAAAGGGCAAAGAAAAAGGACAGAAAAGAGAGAAGGGCAAAGAAAAAGGACAGAAAAGAGAGAAGGACAAAGAAAAAGGACAGAAAAGAGAGAAGGACAAAGAAAAAGGACAGAAAAGAGAGAAGGGCAAAGAAAAAGGACAGAAAAGAGAGAAGGGCAAAGAAAAAGGACAGAAAAGTGAGAAGGACAAAGAAAAAGGACAGAAAAGAGAGAAGGGCAAAGAAAAAGGACAGAAAAGAGAGAAAGACAAAGCAAAAGGACAGAAAAGAGAGAAGGACAAAGAAAAAGGACAGAAAAGAGAGAAGGACAAAGAAAAAGGACAGAAAAGAGAGAAGGGCAAAGAAAAAGGACAGAAAAGAGAAAAGGGCAAAGAAAAAGGACAGAAAAGAGAGAAGGGCAAAGAAAAAGGACAGAAAAGAGAGAAGGGCAAAGAAAAAGGACAGAAAAGAGAGGACAAACAAAATGGACAGAAAAGAGAGAAGGGCAAAGAAAAAGGACAGAAAAGAGAGAAGGGCAAAGAAAAAGGACAGAAAAGAGAGAAGGGCAAAGAAAAAGGACAGAAAAGAGAAAAGGGCAAAGAAAAAGGACAGAAAAGAGAGAAGGGCAAAGAAAAAGGAGAGAAAAGAGAGAAGGGCAAAGAAAAAGGACAGAAAAGAGAGAAGGGCAAAGAAAAAGGACAGAAAAGAGAGAAGGGCAAAGAAAAAGGACAGAAAAGTGAGAAGGACAAAGAAAAAGGACAGAAAAGAGAGAAGGACAAAGAAAAAGGACAGAAAAGAGAGAAGGGCAAAGAAAAAGGACAGAAAAGAGAGAAAGACAAAGCAAAAGGACAGAAAAGAGAGAAGGACAAAGAAAAAGGACAGAAAAGAGAGAAGGACAAAGAAAAAGGACAGAAAAGAGAGAAGGACAAAGAAAAAGGACAGAAAAGAGAGAAGGGCAAAGAAAAAGGACAGAAAAGAGAGAAGGGCAAAGAAAAAGGACAGAAAAGAGAAAAGGGCAAAGAAAAAGGACAGAAAAGAGAGAAGGGCAAAGAAAAAGGACAGAAAAGAGAGAAGGGCAAAGAAAAAGGACAGAAAAGAGAAAAGGGCAAAGAAAAAGGACAGAAAAGAGAGAAGGGCAAAGAAAAAGGACAGAAAAGAGAGAAGGGCAAAGAAAAAGGACAGAAAAGTGAGAAGGACAAAGAAAAAGGACAGAAAAGAGAGAAGGGCAAAGAAAAAGGACAGAAAAGAGAGAAGGGCAAAGAAAAAGGACAGAAAAGAGAGAAGGACAAAGAAAAAGGACAGAAAAGAGAGAAGGACAAAGAAAAAGGACAGAAAAGAGAGAAGGGCAAAGAAAAAGGACAGAAAAGAGAGAAGGACAAAGAAAAAGGACAGAAAAGAGAGAAGGGCAAAGAAAAAGGACAGAAAAGAGAGAAGGACAAAGAAAAAGGACAGAAAAGAGAGAAGGGCAAAGAAAAAGGACAGAAAAGAGAGAAGGGCAAAGAAAAAGGACAGAAAAGAGAGGACAAACAAAATGGACAGAAAAGAGAGAAGGACAAAGAAAAAGGACAGAAAAGAGAGAAGGGCAAAGAAAAAGGACAGAAAAGAGAGAAGGGCAAAGAAAAAGGACAGAAAAGAGAGAAGGACAAAGAAAAAGGACAGAAAAGAGAGAAGGGCAAAGAAAAAGGACAGAAAAGAGAGAAGGGCAAAGAAAAAGGACAGAAAAGAGAGAAGGGCAAAGAAAAAGGACAGAAAAGAGAGAAGGACAAAGAAAAAGGACAGAAAAGAGAAAAGGGCAAAGAAAAAGGACAGAAAAGAGAGAAGGACAAAGAAAAAGGACAGAAAAGAGAGAAGGACAAAGAAAAAGGACAGAAAAGAGAGAAGGACAAAGAAAAAGGACAGAAAAGAGAGAAGGGCAAAGAAAAAGGACAGAAAAGAGAGAAGGACAAAGAAAAAGGACAGAAAAGAGAGAAGGGCAAAGAAAAAGGACAGAAAAGAGAGAAGGGCAAAGAAAAAGGACAGAAAAGAGAGAAGGGCAAAGAAAAAGGACAGAAAAGTGAGAAGGACAAAGAAAAAGGACAGAAAAGAGAGAAGGGCAAAGAAAAAGGACAGAAAAGTGAGAAGGACAAAGAAAAAGGACAGAAAAGAGAGAAGGGCAAAGAAAAAGGACAGAAAAGAGAGAAGGGCAAAGAAAAAGGACAGAAAAGAGAGAAGGGCAAAGAAAAAGGACAGAAAAGAGAGAAGGGCAAAGAAAAAGGACAGAAAAGAGAGAAGGGCAAAGAAAAAGGACAGAAAAGAGAGAAGGACAAAGAAAAAGGAAAGAAAAGAGAGAAGGGCAAAGAAAAAGGACAGAAAAGAGAGAAGGACAAAGAAAAAGGACAGAAAAGAGAGAAGGGCAAAGAAAAAGGACAGAAAAGAGAGAAGGTCAAAGAAAAAGGACAGAAAAGAGAGAAGGACAAAGAAAAAGGACAGAAAAGAGAGAAGGGCAAAGAAAAAGGACAGAAAAGAGAGAAGGGCAAAGAAAAAGGACAGAAAAGAGAGAAGGGCAAAGAAAAAGGACAGAACAGAGAGAAGGGCAAAGAAAAAGGACAGAAAAGAGAGAAGGGCAAAGAAAAAGGACAGAAAAGAGAGAAGGGCAAAGAAAAAGGACAGAAAAGAGAGAAGGGCAAAGAAAAAGGACAGAAAAGAGAGAAGGGCAAAGAAAAAGGACAGAAAAGAGAGAAGGACAAAGAAAAAGGACAGAAAAGAGAGAAGGGCAAAGAAAAAGGACAGAAAAGAGAGAAGGGCAAAGAAAAAGGACAGAAAAGAGAGAAGGGCAAAGAAAAAGGACAGAAAAGAGAGAAGGGCAAAGAAAAAGGACAGAAAAGTCAGAAGGACAAAGAAAAAGGACAGAAAAGAGAGAAGGGAGAAGAAAAAGGACAGAAAAGTGAGAAGGACAAAGAAAAAGGACAGAAAAGAGAGAAGGGCAAAGAAAAAGGACAGAAAAGAGAGGACAAAGAAAAAGGACAGAAAAGAGAGAAGGGCAAAGAAAAAGGACAGAAAAGAGAGAAGGACAAAGAAAAAGGACAGAAAAGAGAGAAGGGCAAAGAAAAAGTAGAGAAAAGAGAGAAGAACAAAGAAAAAGTAGAGAAAAGAGAGAAGGACAAAGAAAAAGGGCAGAAAAGAGAGAAGAACAAAGAAAAAGGACAGAAAAGAGAGAAGGACAAAGAAAAAGGACAGAAAAGAGAGAAGGGCAAAGAAAAAGGACAGAAAAGAGAGAAGGACAAAGAAAAAAGTCAGAAAAGAGAGAAGGGCAAAGAAAAAGGACAGAAAAGAGAGAAGGGCAAAGAAAAAGGACAGAAAAGAGAGAAGGGCAAAGAAAAAGGACAGAAAAGTGAGAAGGACAAAGAAAAAGGACAGAAAAGAGAGAAGGGCAAAGAAAAAGGACAGAAAAGAGAGAAGGGCAAAGAAAAAGGACAGAAAAGAGAGAAGGACAAAGAAAAAGGACAGAAAAGAGAGAAGGGCAAAGAAAAAGGACAGAAAAGAGAGAAGGGCAAAGAAAAAGGACAGAAAAGAGAGAAGGGCAAAGAAAAAGGACAGAAAAGTGAGAAGGACAAAGAAAAAGGACAGAAAAGAGAGAAGGACAAAGAAAAAGGACAGAAAAGAGAGAAGGGCAAAGAAAAAGGACAGAAAAGAGAGAAGGACAAAGAAAAAGGACAGAAAAGAGAGAAGGACAAAGAAAAAGGACAGAAAAGAGAGAAGGGCAAAGAAAAAGGACAGAAAAGTGAGAAGGACAAAGAAAAAGGACAGAAAAGAGAGAAGGGCAAAGAAAAAGGACAGAAAAGTGAGAAGGACAAAGAAAAAGGACAGAAAAGTGAGAAGGACAAAGAAAAAGGACAGAAAAGAGAGAAGGACAAAGAAAAAGGACAGAAAAGAGAGAAGGACAAAGAAAAAGGACAGAAAAGAGAGAAGGGCAAAGAAAAAGGACAGAAAAGAGAGAAGGGCAAAGAAAAAGTAGAGAAAAGAGAGAAGAACAAAGAAAAAGGGCAGAAAAGAGAGAAGAACAAAGAAAAAGGACAGAAAAGAGAGAAGGACAAAGAAAAAGGACAGAAAAGAGAGAAGGGCAAAGAAAAAGGACAGAAAAGTGAGAAGGACAAAGAAAAAGGACAGAAAAGTGAGAAGGACAAAGAAAAAGGACAGAAAAGAGAGAAGGACAAAGAAAAAGGACAGAAAAGAGAGAAGGACAAAGAAAAAGGACAGAAAAGAGAGAAGGGCAAAGAAAAAGGACAGAAAAGAGAGAAGGGCAAAGAAAAAGTAGAGAAAAGAGAGAAGAACAAAGAAAAAGGGCAGAAAAGAGAGAAGAACAAAGAAAAAGGACAGAAAAGAGAGAAGGACAAAGAAAAAGGACAGAAAAGAGAGAAGGGCAAAGAAAAAGGACAGAAAAGAGAGAAGGGCAAAGAAAAAGGACAGAAAAGAGAGAAGGACAAAGAAAAAGGACAGAAAAGAGAGAAGGGCAAAGAAAAAGGACAGAAAAGAGAGAAGGGCAAAGAAAAAGGACAGAAAAGTGAGAAGGACAAAGAAAAAGGACAGAAAAGAGAGAAGGACAAAGAAAAAGGACAGAAAAGAGAGAAGGGCAAAGAAAAAGGACAGAAAAGAGAGAAGGACAAAGAAAAAGGACAGAAAAGAGAGAAGGACAAAGAAAAAGGACAGAAAAGAGAGAAGGGCAAAGAAAAAGGACAGAAAAGTGAGAAGGACAAAGAAAAAGGACAGAAAAGAGAGAAGGGCAAAGAAAAAGGACAGAAAAGTGAGAAGGACAAAGAAAAAGGACAGAAAAGTGAGAAGGACAAAGAAAAAGGACAGAAAAGAGAGAAGGACAAAGAAAAAGGACAGAAAAGAGAGAAGGACAAAGAAAAAGGACAGAAAAGAGAGAAGGGCAAAGAAAAAGGACAGAAAAGAGAGAAGGGCAAAGAAAAAGTAGAGAAAAGAGAGAAGAACAAAGAAAAAGGGCAGAAAAGAGAGAAGAACAAAGAAAAAGGACAGAAAAGAGAGAAGGACAAAGAAAAAGGACAGAAAAGAGAGAAGGGCAAAGAAAAAGGACAGAAAAGAGAGAAGGGCAAAGAAAAAGGACAGAAAAGAGAGAAGGGCAAAGAAAAAGGACAGAAAAGAGAGAAGGACAAAGAAAAAGGACAGAAAAGAGAGGAGGGCAAAGAAAAAGTAGAGAAAAGAGAGAAGGACAAAGAAAAAGGGCAGAAAAGAGAGAAGAACAAAGAAAAAGGACAGAAAAGAGAGAAGGACAAAGAAAAAGGACAGAAAAGAGAGAAGGACAAAGAAAAAGGACAGAAAAGAGAGAAGGACAAAGAAAAAGGACAGAAAAGAGAGAAGGACAAAGAAAAAGGACAGAAAAGTGAGAAGGACAAAGAAAAAGGACAGAAAAGAGAGAAGGGCAAAGAAAAAGGACAGAAAAGAGAGAAGGACAAAGAAAAAGGACAGAAAAGAGAAGAACAAAGAAAAAGGACAGAAAAGTGAGAAGAACAAAGAAAAAGTCGAGAAAAGAGAGAAGAACAATGAAACCGGTCAAAAAAGAGTGAAGAACAATGAAAACGGTCAGAAAAGAGAGAAGAACAAAGAAAACGGCCAGAAATGAGAGAAGGACAAACAAAAAGGACAGAAAAGAGAGAAGGACAAACAAAATGGACAGAAAAGAGAGAAGAACAAAGAAAAAGGACAGAAAAGTGAGAAGAACAAAGAAAAAGTCGAGAAAAGAGAGAAGAACAATGAAACCGGTCAGAAAAGAGTGAAGAACAATGAAAACGGTCAGAAAAGAGAGAAGAACAAAGAAAACGGCCAGAAAAGAGAGAAGAACAAAGAAAAAGGACAGAAATGAGAGAAGGACAAACAAAAAGGACAGAAAAGAGAGAAGGACAAACAAAATGGACAGAAAAGAGAGAAGAACAAAGAAAAAGGACAGAAAAGTGAGAAGAACAAAGAAAAAGTCGAGAAAAGAGAGAAGAACAATGAAACCGGTCAGAAAAGAGTGAAGAACAATGAAAACGGTCAGAAAAGAGAGAAGAACAAAGAAAACGGCCAGAAAAGAGAGAAGAACAAAGAAAAAGGACAGAAATGAGAGAAGGACAAACAAAAAGGACAGAAAAGAGAGAAGGATAAACAAAAAGGACAGAAAAGAGAGAAGGACAAACAAAAGGGAGAGAAAAGAGAGAGGAACAAAGAAAAAGTAGAGAAAAGAGAGAAGGACAAAGAAAAAGTAGAGAAAAGAGAGAAGAACAATGAAACCGGTCAGAAAAGAGTGAAGAACAATGAAAACGGTCAGAAAAGAGAGAAGAACAAAGAAAACGGCCAGTAAAGAGAGAAGAACAAAGAAAAAGGACAGAAATGAGAGAAGGACAACAAAAAGGACAGAAATGAGAGAAGGACAAACAAAAAGGAGAGAAAAGAGAGAAGGACAAACAAAAAGGACAGAAAAGAGAGAAGGACAAACAAAAGGGAGAGAAAAGAGAGAGGAACAAAGAAAAAGTAGAGAAAAGAGAGAAGGACAAAGAAAAAGTAGAGAAAAGAGAGAAGAACAATGAAAACGGTCAGAAAAGAGAGAAGAACAAAGAAAACGGCCAGAAAAGAGAGAAGAACAAAGAAAAAGGACAGAAATGAGAGAAGGACAAACAAAAAGGACAGAAAAGAGAGAAGGGCAAACAAAAAGGACAGAAAAGAGAGAAGGACAAACAAAAGGGAGAGAAAAGAGAGAGGAACAAAGAAAAAGTAGAGAAAAGAGAGAAGGACAAAGAAAAAGTAGAGAAAAGTGAGTAGAACAATGAAACCGGTCAGAAAAGAGTGAAGAACAATGAAAACGGTCAGAAAAGAGAGATGAACAAAGAAAACGGCCAGAAAAGAGAGAAGAACAAAGAAAAAGGACAGAAATGAGAGAAGGACAAACAAAAAGGACAGAAAAGAGAGAAGGACAAACAAAAAGGACAGAAAAGAGAGAAGGACAAACAAAAGGGAGAGAAAAGAGAGAGGAACAAAGAAAAAGTAGAGAAAAGAGAGAAGGACAAAGAAAAAGGACAGAAATGAAAGAAGGACAAACAAAAAGGACAGAAAAGAGAGGACAAACAAAATGGACAGAAAAGAGAGAAGGGCAAAGAAAAAGGACAGAAAAGAGAGAAGGGCAAAGAAAAAGGACAGAAAAGAGAGAAGGGCAAAGAAAAAGGACAGAAAAGAGAAAAGGGCAAAGAAAAAGGAGAGAAAAGAGAGAAGGGCAAAGAAAAAGGACAGAAAAGAGAGAAGGGCAAAGAAAAAGGACAGAAAAGAGAGAAGGGCAAAGAAAAAGGACAGAAAAGTGAGAAGGACAAAGAAAAAGGACAGAAAAGAGAGAAGGACAAAGAAAAAGGACAGAAAAGAGAGAAGGACAAAGAAAAAGGACAGAAAAGAGAGAAGGGCAAAGAAAAAGGACAGAAAAGAGAGAAAGACAAAGCAAAAGGACAGAAAAGAGAGAAGGACAAAGAAAAAGGACAGAAAAGAGAGAAGGACAAAGAAAAAGGACAGAAAAGAGAGAAGGACAAAGAAAAAGGACAGAAAAGAGAGAAGGGCAAAGAAAAAGGACAGAAAAGAGAGAAGGGCAAAGAAAAAGGACAGAAAAGAGAAAAGGGCAAAGAAAAAGGACAGAAAAGAGAGAAGGGCAAAGAAAAAGGACAGAAAAGAGAGAAGGGCAAAGAAAAAGGACAGAAAAGAGAAAAGGGCAAAGAAAAAGGACAGAAAAGAGAGAAGGGCAAAGAAAAAGGACAGAAAAGAGAGAAGGGCAAAGAAAAAGGACAGAAAAGTGAGAAGGACAAAGAAAAAGGACAGAAAAGAGAGAAGGGCAAAGAAAAAGGACAGAAAAGAGAGAAGGGCAAAGAAAAAGGACAGAAAAGAGAGAAGGACAAAGAAAAAGGACAGAAAAGAGAGAAGGACAAAGAAAAAGGACAGAAAAGAGAGAAGGACAAAGAAAAAGGACAGAAAAGAGAGAAGGGCAAAGAAAAAGGACAGAAAAGAGAGAAGGACAAAGAAAAAGGACAGAAAAGAGAGAAGGGCAAAGAAAAAGGACAGAAAAGAGAGAAGGGCAAAGAAAAAGGACAGAAAAGAGAGGACAAACAAAATGGACAGAAAAGAGAGAAGGGCAAAGAAAAAGGACAGAAAAGAGAGAAGGGCAAAGAAAAAGGACAGAAAAGAGAGAAGGGCAAAGAAAAAGGACAGAAAAGAGAAAAGGGCAAAGAAAAAGGACAGAAAAGAGAGAAGGGCAAAGAAAAAGGACAGAAAAGAGAGAAGGGCAAAGAAAAAGGACAGAAAAGAGAAAAGGGCAAAGAAAAAGGACAGAAAAGAGAGAAGGGCAAAGAAAAAGGACAGAAAAGAGAGAAGGGCAAAGAAAAAGGACAGAAAAGAGAGAAGGGCAAAGAAAAAGGACAGAAAAGTGAGAAGGACAAAGAAAAAGGACAGAAAAGAGAGAAGGGCAAAGAAAAAGGACAGAAAAGAGAGAAGGACAAAGAAAAAGGACAGAAAAGAGAGAAGGGCAAAGAAAAAGGACAGAAAAGAGAGAAGGGCAAAGAAAAAGGACAGAAAAGAGAGAAGGACAAAGAAAAAGGACAGAAAAGAGAGAAGGACAAAGAAAAAGGACAGAAAAGAGAGAAGGGCAAAGAAAAAGGACAGAAAAGAGAGAAGGGCAAAGAAAAAGGACAGAAAAGAGAGAAGGACAAAGAAAAAGGACAGAAAAGAGAGAAGGGCAAAGAAAAAGGACAGAAAAGAGAGAAGGGCAAAGAAAAAGGACAGAAAAGAGAGAAGGGCAAAGAAAAAGGACAGAAAAGAGAGAAGGACAAAGAAAAAGGACAGAAAAGAGAAAAGGGCAAAGAAAAAGGACAGAAAAGAGAGAAGGACAAAGAAAAAGGACAGAAAAGAGAGAAGGACAAAGAAAAAGGACAGAAAAGAGAGAAGGACAAAGAAAAAGGACAGAAAAGAGAGAAGGGCAAAGAAAAAGGACAGAAAAGAGAGAAGGACAAAGAAAAAGGACAGAAAAGAGAGAAGGGCAAAGAAAAAGGACAGAAAAGAGAGAAGGGCAAAGAAAAAGGACAGAAAAGAGAGAAGGGCAAAGAAAAAGGACAGAAAAGTGAGAAGGACAAAGAAAAAGGACAGAAAAGAGAGAAGGGCAAAGAAAAAGGACAGAAAAGTGAGAAGGACAAAGAAAAAGGACAGAAAAGAGAGAAGGGCAAAGAAAAAGGACAGAAAAGAGAGAAGGACAAAGAAAAAGGACAGAAAAGAGAGAAGGGCAAAGAAAAAGGACAGAAAAGAGAGAAGGGCAAAGAAAAAGGACAGAAAAGAGAGAAGGGCAAAGAAAAAGGACAGAAAAGAGAGAAGGGCAAAGAAAAAGGACAGAAAAGAGAGAAGGGCAAAGAAAAAGGACAGAAAAGAGAGAAGGACAAAGAAAAAGGAAAGAAAAGAGAGAAGGGCAAAGAAAAAGGACAGAAAAGAGAGAAGGACAAAGAAAAAGGACAGAAAAGAGAGAAGGGCAAAGAAAAAGGACAGAAAAGAGAGAAGGTCAAAGAAAAAGGACAGAAAAGAGAGAAGGACAAAGAAAAAGGACAGAAAAGAGAGAAGGGCAAAGAAAAAGGACAGAAAAGAGAAAAGGGCAAAGAAAAAGGACAAAAAAGAGAGAAGGGCAAAGAAAAAGGACAGAAAAGAGAGAAGGACAAACAAAAGGGAGAGAAAAGAGAGAGGAACAAAGAAAAAGTAGAGAAAAGAGAGAAGGACAAAGAAAAAGTAGAGAAAAGTGAGTAGAACAATGAAACCGGTCAGAAAAGAGTGAAGAACAATGAAAACGGTCAGAAAAGAGAGATGAACAAAGAAAACGGCCAGAAAAGAGAGAAGAACAAAGAAAAAGGACAGAAATGAGAGAAGGACAAACAAAAAGGACAGAAAAGAGAGAAGGACAAACAAAAAGGACAGAAAAGAGAGAAGGACAAACAAAAGGGAGAGAAAAGAGAGAGGAACAAAGAAAAAGTAGAGAAAAGAGAGAAGGACAAAGAAAAAGGACAGAAATGAAAGAAGGACAAACAAAAAGGACAGAAAAGAGAGGACAAACAAAATGGACAGAAAAGAGAGAAGGGCAAAGAAAAAGGACAGAAAAGAGAGAAGGGCAAAGAAAAAGGACAGAAAAGAGAGAAGGGCAAAGAAAAAGGACAGAAAAGAGAAAAGGGCAAAGAAAAAGGACAGAAAAGAGAGAAGGGCAAAGAAAAAGGACAGAAAAGAGAGAAGGGCAAAGAAAAAGGACAGAAAAGAGAGAAGGGCAAAGAAAAAGGACAGAAAAGAGAGAAGGGCAAAGAAAAAGGACAGAAAAGAGAGAAGGGCAAAGAAAAAGGACAGAAAAGTGAGAAGGACAAAGAAAAAGGACAGAAAAGAGAGAAGGACAAAGAAAAAGGACAGAAAAGAGAGAAGGACAAAGAAAAAGGACAGAAAAGAGAGAAGGGCAAAGAAAAAGGACAGAAAAGAGAGAAAGACAAAGCAAAAGGACAGAAAAGAGAGAAGGACAAAGAAAAAGGACAGAAAAGAGAGAAGGACAAAGAAAAAGGACAGAAAAGAGAGAAGGACAAAGAAAAAGGACAGAAAAGAGAGAAGGGCAAAGAAAAAGGACAGAAAAGAGAGAAGGGCAAAGAAAAAGGACAGAAAAGAGAGAAGGGCAAAGAAAAAGGACAGAAAAGAGAAAAGGGCAAAGAAAAAGGACAGAAAAGAGAGAAGGGCAAAGAAAAAGGACAGAAAAGAGAGAAGGGCAAAGAAAAAGGACAGAAAAGTGAGAAGGACAAAGAAAAAGGACAGAAAAGAGAGAAGGGCAAAGAAAAAGGACAGAAAAGAGAGAAGGGCAAAGAAAAAGGACAGAAAAGAGAAAAGGGCAAAGAAAAAGGACAAAAAAGAGAGAAGGGCAAAGAAAAAGGACAGAAAAGAGAGAAGGACAAAGAAAAAGGACAGAAAAGAGAAAAGGGCAAAGAAAAAGGACAGAAAAGAGAGAAGGACAAAGAAAAAGGACAGAAAAGAGAGAAGGACAAAGAAAAAGGACAGAAAAGAGAGAAGGACAAAGAAAAAGGACAGAAAAGAGAGAAGGGCAAAGAAAAAGGACAGAAAAGAGAGAAGGACAAAGAAAAAGGACAGAAAAGAGAGAAGGGCAAAGAAAAAGGACAGAAAAGAGAGAAGGGCAAAGAAAAAGGATAGAAAAGAGAGAAGGGCAAAGAAAAAGGACAGAAAAGTGAGAAGGACAAAGAAAAAGGACAGAAAAGAGAGAAGGGCAAAGAAAAAGGACAGAAAAGTGAGAAGGACAAAGAAAAAGGACAGAAAAGAGAGAAGGGCAAAGAAAAAGGACAGAAAAGAGAGAAGGGCAAAGAAAAAGGACAGAAAAGAGAGAAGGACAAAGAAAAAGGACAGAAAAGAGAGAAGGGCAAAGAAAAAGGACAGAAAAGAGAGAAGGGCAAAGAAAAAGGACAGAAAAGAGAGAAGGGCAAAGAAAAAGGACAGAAAAGAGAGAAGGACAAAGAAAAAGGACAGAAAAGAGAAAAGGGCAAAGAAAAAGGACAGAAAAGAGAGAAGGACAAAGAAAAAGGACAGAAAAGAGAGAAGGACAAAGAAAAAGGACAGAAAAGAGAGAAGGACAAAGAAAAAGGACAGAAAAGAGAGAAGGGCAAAGAAAAAGGACAGAAAAGAGAGAAGGACAAAGAAAAAGGACAGAAAAGAGAGAAGGGCAAAGAAAAAGGACAGAAAAGAGAGAAGGGCAAAGTAAAAGGACAGAAAAGAGAGAAGGGCAAAGAAAAAGGACAGAAAAGTGAGAAGGACAAAGAAAAAGGACAGAAAAGAGAGAAGGGCAAAGAAAAAGGACAGAAAAGTGAGAAGGACAAAGAAAAAGGACAGAAAAGAGAGAAGGGCAAAGAAAAAGGACAGAAAAGAGAGAAGGACAAAGAAAAAGGACAGAAAAGAGAGAAGGGCAAAGAAAAAGGACAGAAAAGAGAGAAGGGCAAAGAAAAAGGACAGAAAAGAGAGAAGGGCAAAGAAAAAGGACAGAAAAGAGAGAAGGGCAAAGAAAAAGGACAGAAAAGAGAGAAGGGCAAAGAAAAAGGACAGAAAAGAGAGAAGGACAAAGAAAAAGGAAAGAAAAGAGAGAAGGGCAAAGAAAAAGGACAGAAAAGAGAGAAGGACAAAGAAAAAGGACAGAAAAGAGAGAAGGGCAAAGAAAAAGGACAGAAAAGAGAGAAGGGCAAAGAAAAAGGACAGAAAAGAGAGAAGGGCAAAGAAAAAGGACAGAAAAGTGAGAAGGACAAAGAAAAAGGACAGAAAAGAGAGAAGGGCAAAGAAAAAGGACAGAAAAGTGAGAAGGACAAAGAAAAAGGACAGAAAAGAGAGAAGGGCAAAGAAAAAGGACAGAAAAGAGAGAAGGACAAAGAAAAAGGACAGAAAAGAGAGAAGGGCAAAGAAAAAGGACAGAAAAGAGAGAAGGGCAAAGAAAAAGGACAGAAAAGAGAGAAGGGCAAAGAAAAAGGACAGAAAAGAGAGAAGGGCAAAGAAAAAGGACAGAAAAGAGAGAAGGACAAAGAAAAAGGACAGAAAAGAGAGAAGGACAAAGAAAAAGGACAGAAAAGAGAGAAGGGCAAAGAAAAAGGACAGAAAAGAGAGAAGGGCAAAGAAAAAGGACAGAAAAGAGAGAAGGACAAAGAAAAAGGACAGAAAAGAGAGAAGGGCAAAGAAAAAGGACAGAAAAGAGAGAAGGGCAAAGAAAAAGGACAGAAAAGAGAGAAGGGCAAAGAAAAAGGACAGAAAAGAGAGAAGGACAAAGAAAAAGGACAGAAAAGAGAAAAGGGCAAAGAAAAAGGACAGAAAAGAGAGAAGGACAAAGAAAAAGGACAGAAAAGAGAGAAGGACAAAGAAAAAGGACAGAAAAGAGAGAAGGACAAAGAAAAAGGACAGAAAAGAGAGAAGGGCAAAGAAAAAGGACAGAAAAGAGAGAAGGACAAAGAAAAAGGACAGAAAAGAGAGAAGGGCAAAGAAAAAGGACAGAAAAGAGAGAAGGGCAAAGAAAAAGGACAGAAAAGAGAGAAGGGCAAAGAAAAAGGACAGAAAAGTGAGAAGGACAAAGAAAAAGGACAGAAAAGAGAGAAGGGCAAAGAAAAAGGACAGAAAAGTGAGAAGGACAAAGAAAAAGGACAGAAAAGAGAGAAGGGCAAAGAAAAAGGACAGAAAAGAGAGAAGGACAAAGAAAAAGGACAGAAAAGAGAGAAGGGCAAAGAAAAAGGACAGAAAAGAGAGAAGGGCAAAGAAAAAGGACAGAAAAGAGAGAAGGGCAAAGAAAAAGGACAGAAAAGAGAGAAGGGCAAAGAAAAAGGACAGAAAAGAGAGAAGGGCAAAGAAAAAGGACAGAAAAGAGAGAAGGACAAAGAAAAAGGAAAGAAAAGAGAGAAGGGCAAAGAAAAAGGACAGAAAAGAGAGAAGGACAAAGAAAAAGGACAGAAAAGAGAGAAGGGCAAAGAAAAAGGACAGAAAAGAGAGAAGGTCAAAGAAAAAGGACAGAAAAGAGAGAAGGACAAAGAAAAAGGACAGAAAAGAGAGAAGGGCAAAGAAAAAGGACAGAAAAGAGAGAAGGGCAAAGAAAAAGGACAGAAAAGAGAGAAGGGCAAAGAAAAAGGACAGAAAAGAGAGAAGGGCAAAGAAAAAAGACAGAAAAGAGAGAAGGGCAAAGAAAAAGGACAGAAAAGAGAGAAGGGCAAAGAAAAAGGACAGAAAAGAGAGAAGGGCAAAGAAAAAGGACAGAAAAGAGAGAAGGGCAAAGAAAAAGGACAGAAAAGAGAGAAGGACAAAGAAAAAGGACAGAAAAGAGAGAAGGGCAAAGAAAAAGGACAGAAAAGAGAGAAGGGCAAAGAAAAAGGACAGAAAAGAGAGAAGGGCAAAGAAAAAGGACAGAAAAGAGAGAAGGGCAAAGAAAAAGGACAGAAAAGTGAGAAGGACAAAGAAAAAGGACAGAAAAGAGAGAAGGGCGAAGAAAAAGGACAGAAAAGTGAGAAGGACAAAGAAAAAGGACAGAAAAGAGAGAAGGGCAAAGAAAAAGGACAGAAAAGAGAGAAGGACAAAGAAAAAGGACAGAAAAGAGAGAAGGGCAAAGAAAAAGGACAGAAAAGAGAGAAGGACAAAGAAAAAGGACAGAAAAGAGAGAAGGGCAAAGAAAAAGGACAGAAAAGAGAGAAGAACAAAGAAAAAGTAGAGAAAAGAGAGAAGGACAAAGAAAAAGGGCAGAAAAGAGAGAAGAACAAAGAAAAAGGACAGAAAAGAGAGAAGGACAAAGAAAAAGGACAGAAAAGAGAGAAGGGCAAAGAAAAAGGACAGAAAAGAGAGAAGGACAAAGAAAAAAGACAGAAAAGAGAGAAGGGCAAAGAAAAAGGACAGAAAAGAGAGAAGGGCAAAGAAAAAGGACAGAAAAGTGAGAAGGACAAAGAAAAAGGACAGAAAAGAGAGAAGGGCAAAGAAAAAGGACAGAAAAGTGAGAAGGACAAAGAAAAAGGACAGAAAAGAGAGAAGGGCAAAGAAAAAGGACAGAAAAGTGAGAAGGACAAAGAAAAAGGACAGAAAAGTGAGAAGGACAAAGAAAAAGGACAGAAAAGAGAGAAGGACAAAGAAAAAGGACAGAAAAGAGAGAAGGACAAAGAAAAAGGACAGAAAAGAGAGAAGGGCAAAGAAAAAGGACAGAAAAGAGAGAAGGGCAAAGAAAAAGTAGAGAAAAGAGAGAAGAACAAAGAAAAAGGGCAGAAAAGAGAGAAGAACAAAGAAAAAGGACAGAAAAGAGAGAAGGACAAAGAAAAAGGACAGAAAAGAGAGAAGGGCAAAGAAAAAGAACAGAAAAGAGAGAAGGGCAAAGAAAAAGGACAGAAAAGAGAGAAGGGCAAAGAAAAAGGACAGAAAAGAGAGAAGGACAAAGAAAAAGGACAGAAAAGAGAGGAGGGCAAAGAAAAAGTAGAGAAAAGAGAGAAGGACAAAGAAAAAGGGCAGAAAAGAGAGAAGAACAAAGAAAAAGGACAGAAAAGAGAGAAGGACAAAGAAAAAGGACAGAAAAGAGAGAAGGACAAAGAAAAAGGACAGAAAAGAGAGAAGGACAAAGAAAAAGGACAGAAAAGAGAGAAGGACAAAGAAAAAGGACAGAAAAGTGAGAAGGACAAAGAAAAAGGACAGAAAAGAGAGAAGGGCAAAGAAAAAGGACAGAAAAGAGAGAAGGACAAAGAAAAAGGACAGAAAAGAGAAGAACAAACAAAAAGGACAGAAAAGAGAGAAGGACAAACAAAATGGACAGAAATGAGAGAAGAACAAAGAAAAAGGACAGAAAAGTGAGAAGAACAAAGAAAAAGTCGAGAAAAGAGAGAAGAACAATGAAACCGGTCAGAAAAGAGTGAAGAACAATGAAAACGGTCAGAAAAGAGAGAAGAACAAAGAAAACGGCCAGAAAAGAGAGAAGAACAAAGAAAAAGGACAGAAATGAGAGAAGGACAAACAAAAAGGACAGAAAAGAGAGAAGGACAAACAAAATGGACAGAAAAGAGAGAAGAACAAAGAAAAAGGACAGAAAAGTGAGAAGAACAAAGAAAAAGTCGAGAAAAGAGAGAAGAACAATGAAACCGGTCAGAAAAGAGTGAAGAACAATGAAAACGGTCAGAAAAGAGAGAAGAACAAAGAAAACGGCCAGAAAAGAGAGAAGAACAAAGAAAAAGGACAGAAATGAGAGAAGGACAAACAAAAAGGACAGAAAAGAGAGAAGGATAAACAAAAAGGACAGAAAAGAGAGAAGGACAAACAAAAGGGAGAGAAAAGAGAGAGGAACAAAGAAAAAGTAGAGAAAAGAGAGAAGAACAATGAAACCGGTCAGAAAAGAGTGAAGAACAATGAAAACGGTCAGAAAAGAGAGAAGAACAAAGAAAACGGCCAGTAAAGAGAGAAGAACAAAGAAAAAGGACAGAAATGAGAGAAGGACAACAAAAAGGACAGAAATGAGAGAAGGACAAACAAAAAGGAGAGAAAAGAGAGAAGGACAAACAAAAAGGACAGAAAAGAGAGAAGGACAAACAAAAGGGAGAGAAAAGAGAGAGGAACAAAGAAAAAGTAGAGAAAAGAGAGAAGGACAAAGAAAAAGTAGAGAAAAGAGAGAAGAACAATGAAAACGGTCAGAAAAGAGAGAAGAACAAAGAAAACGGCCAGAAAAGAGAGAAGAACAAAGAAAAAGGACAGAAATGAGAGAAGGACAAACAAAAAGGACAGAAAAGAGAGAAGGGCAAACAAAAAGGACAGAAAAGAGAGAAGGACAAACAAAAGGGAGAGAAAAGAGAGAGGAACAAAGAAAAAGTAGAGAAAAGAGAGAAGGACAAAGAAAAAGTAGAGAAAAGTGAGTAGAACAATGAAACCGGTCAGAAAAGAGTGAAGAACAATGAAAACGGTCAGAAAAGAGAGATGAACAAAGAAAACGGCCAGAAAAGAGAGAAGAACAAAGAAAAAGGACAGAAATGAGAGAAGGACAAACAAAAAGGACAGAAAAGAGAGAAGGACAAACAAAAAGGACAGAAAAGAGAGAAGGACAAACAAAAGGGAGAGAAAAGAGAGAGGAACAAAGAAAAAGTAGAGAAAAGAGAGAAGGACAAAGAAAAAGGACAGAAATGAAAGAAGGACAAACAAAAAGGACAGAAAAGGGAGAAGGGCAAACAAAAAGGACAGAAAAGAGAGAAGGACAAACAAAAGGGAGAGAAAAGAGAGAGGAACAAAGAAAAAGTAGAGAAAAGAGAGAAGGACAAAGAAAAAGTAGAGAAAAGTGAGAAGAACAATGAAACCGGTCAGAAAAGAGTGAAGAACAATGAAAACGGTCAGAAAAGAGAGAAGAACAAAGAAAACGACCAGAAAAGAGAGAAGAACAAAGAAAAAGGACAGAAAAGAGAGAAGAACAAAGAAAAAGGACAGAAAAGAGAGAAGGGCAAACAAAAAGGACAGAAATGAGAGAAGGACAAACAAAAAGGACAGAAATGAGAGAAGGACAAACAAAAAGGACAGAAAAGAGAGAAGGACAAACAAAAGGGAGAGAAAAGAGAGAGGAACAAAGAAAAAGTAGAGAAAAGAGAGAAGGACAAAGAAAAAGTAGAGAAAAGTGAGAAGAACAATGAAACCGGTCAGAAAAGAGTGAAGAACAATGAAAACGGTCAGAAAAGAGAGAAGAACAATGAAAACGGCCAGAAAAGAGAGAAGGGCAAACAAAAAGGACAGAAATGTGAGAAGGACAAACAAAAAGGACAGAAAAGAGAGAAGGGCAAACAAAAAGGACAGAAATGAGAGAAGGACAAACAAAAAGGACAGAAATGAGAGAAGGACAAACAAAAAGGACAGAAAAGAGAGAAGGACAAACAAAAGGGAGAGAAAAGAGAGAGGAACAAAGCAAAAGTAGAGAAAAGAGAGAAGGACAAAGAAAAAGTAGAGAAAAGTGAGAAGAACAATGAAACCGGTCAGAAAAGAGTGAAGAACAATGAAAACGGTCAGAAAAGAGAGAAGAACAAAGAAAACGGCCAGAAAAGAGAGAAGAACAAAGAAAAAGGACAGAAAAGAGAGAAGGACAAACAAAAAGGACAGAAAAGAGAGAAGGGCAAACAAAAAGGACAGAAAAGAGAGAAGGACAAACAAAAGGGAGAGAAAAGAGAGAGGAACAAAGAAAAAGTAGAGAAAAGAGAGGACAAAGAAAAAGTAGAGAAAAGTGAGAAGAACAATGAAACCGGTCAGAAAAGAGTGAAGAACAATGAAAACGGTCAGAAAAGAGAGAAGAACAAAGAAAACGGCCAGAAAAGAGAGAAGGGCAAACAAAAATGACAGAAATGAGAGAAGGACGAACAAAAAGGACAGAAATGAGAGAAGGACAAACAAAAAGGACAGAAAAGAGAGAAGGACAAACAAAAGGGAGAGAAAAGAGAGAGGAACAAAGAAAAAGTAGAGAAAAGAGAGAAGGACAAAGAAAAAGTAGAGAAAAGTGAGAAGAACAATGAAACCGGTCAGAAAAGAGTGAAGAACAATGAAAACGGTCAGAAAAGAGAGAAGAACAAAGAAAACGGCCAGAAAAGAGAGAAGAACAAAGAAAAAGGACAGAAATGAGAGAAGGACAAACAAAAAGGACAGAAAAGAGAGAAGGGCAAACAAAAAGGACAGAAATGAGAGAAGGACAAACAAAAAGGACAGAAATGAGAGAAGGACAAACAAAAAGGACAGAAAAGAGAGAAGGACAAACAAAAGGGAGAGAAAAGAGAGAGGAACAAAGAAAAAGAAGAGAAAAGAGAGAAGGACAAAGAAAAAGTAGAGAAAAGAGAGAAGAACAATGAAACCGGTCAGAAAAGAGTGAAGAACAATGAAAACGGTCAGAAAAGAGTGAAGAACAATGAAAACGGTCAGAAAAGAGTGAAGAACAATGAAAACGGTCAGAAAAGAGAGAAGAACAAAGAAAACGGCCAGTAAAGAGAGAAGAACAAAGAAAAAGGACAGAAATGAGAGAAGGACAAACAAAAAGGACAGAAATGAGAGAAGGACAAACAAAAAGGAGAGAAAAGAGAGAAGGACAAACAAAAAGGACAGAAAAGAGAGAAGGACAAACAAAAGGGAGAGAAAAGAGAGAGGAACAAAGAAAAAGTAGAGAAAAGAGAGAAGGACAAAGAAAAAGTAGAGAAAAGTGAGAAGAACAATGAAACCGGTCAGAAAAGAGTGAAGAACAATGAAAACGGTCAGAAAAGAGAGAAGAACAAAGAAAAAGGACAGAAATGAGAGAAGGACAAACAAAACGGACAGAAAAGAGAGAAGGGCAAACAAAAAGGACAGAAATGAGAGAAGGACAAACAAAAAGGACAGAAATGAGAGAAGGACAAACAAAAAGGACAGAAATGAGAGAAGGACAAACAAAAAGGACAGAAAAGAGAGAAGGACAAACAAAAGGGAGAGAAAAGAGAGAGGAACAAAGAAAAGGGAGAGAAAAGAGAGAGGAACAAAGAAAAAGTAGAGAAAAGAGAGAAGGACAAAGAAAAAGTAGAGAAAAGTGAGAAGAACAATGAAACCGGGCAGAAAAGAGTGAAGAACAATGAAAACGGTCAGAAAAGAGAGAAGAACAAAGAAAACGGCCAGAAAAGAGAGAAGAACAAAGAAAAAGGACAGAAAAGAGAGAAGAACAAAGAAAAAGGACAGAAAAGAGAGAAGGATAAACAAAAAGGACAGAAATGAGAGAAGGACAAACAAAAAGGACAGAAATGAGAGAAGGACAAACAAAAAGGACAGAAAAGAGAGAGAGGAACAAAGAAAAAGTAGAGAAAAGAGAGAAGGACAAAGAAAAAGTAGAGAAAAGAGAGAAGAACAATGAAACCGGTCAGAAAAGAGTGAAGAACAATGAAAACGGTCAGAAAAGAGAGAAGAACAAAGAAAACGGCCAGGAAAGGCAGAAGAACTAAGAAAAAGGATAGAAATGAACGAAGGACAAACAAAAAGGACAGAAATGAGAGAAGGACAAACAAAAAGGAGAGAAAAGAGAGAAGGACAAACAAAAGGGAGAGAAAAGAGAGAGGAACAAAGAAAAAGTAGAGAAAAGAGAGAAGGACAAAGAAAAAGTAGAGAAAAGTGAGAAGAACAATGAAACCGGTCAGAAAAGAGTGAAGAACAATGAAAACGGTCAGAAAAGAGAGAAGAACAAAGAAAACGGCCAGAAAAGAGAGAAGAACAAAGAAAAAGGACAGAAAAGAGAGAAGGACAAAGAAAACGGCCAGTAAAGAGAGAAGAACAAAGAAAAAGGACAGAAAAGAGAGAAGGATAAACAAAAAGGACAGAAATGAGAGAAAGACAAAGAAAAAGGACAGAAAAGAGAGAAGGGCAAACAAAAAGGACAGAAAAGAGAGAAGGACAAACAAAAGGGAGAGAAAAGAGAGAGGAACAAAGAAAAAGTAGAGAAAAGAGAGAAGGACAAAGAAAAAGTAGAGAAAAGAGAGAAGAACAATGAAAACGGTCAGAAAAGAGAGAAGAACAAAGAAAACGGCCAGAAAAGAGAGAAGAACAAAGAAAAAGGACAGAAATGAGAGAAGGACAAACAAAAAGGACAGAAAAGAGAGAAGGGCAAACAAAAAGGACAGAAAAGAGAGAAGGACAAACAAAAGGGAGAGAAAAGAGAGAGGAACAAAGAAAAAGTAGAGAAAAGAGAGAAGGACAAAGAAAAAGTAGAGAAAAGTGAGTAGAACAATGAAACCGGTCAGAAAAGAGTGAAGAACAATGAAAACGGTCAGAAAAGAGAGATGAACAAAGAAAACGGCCAGAAAAGAGAGAAGAACAAAGAAAAAGGACAGAAATGAGAGAAGGACAAACAAAAAGGACAGAAAAGAGAGAAGGACAAACAAAAAGGACAGAAAAGAGAGAAGGACAAACAAAAGGGAGAGAAAAGAGAGAGGAACAAAGAAAAAGTAGAGAAAAGAGAGAAGGACAAAGAAAAAGGACAGAAATGAAAGAAGGACAAACAAAAAGGACAGAAAAGGGAGAAGGGCAAACAAAAAGGACAGAAAAGAGAGAAGGACAAACAAAAGGGAGAGAAAAGAGAGAGGAACAAAGAAAAAGTAGAGAAAAGAGAGAAGGACAAAGAAAAAGGACAGAAATGAAAGAAGGACAAACAAAAAGGACAGAAAAGAGAGAAGGGCAAACAAAAAGGACAGAAAAGAGAGAAGGACAAACAAAAGGGAGAGAAAAGAGAGAGGAACAAAGCAAAAGTAGAGAAAAGAGAGAAGGACAAAGAAAAAGTAGAGAAAAGTGAGAAGAACAATGAAACCGGTCAGAAAAGAGTGAAGAACAATGAAAACGGTCAGAAAAGAGAGATGAACAAAGAAAACGGCCAGAAAAGAGAGAAGAACAAAGAAAAAGGACAGAAATGAGAGAAGGACAAACAAAAAGGACAGAAAAGAGAGAAGGGCAAACAAAAAGGAAAGAAAAGAGAGAAGGACAAACAAAAGGGAGAGAAAAGAGAGAGGAACAAAGAAAAAGTAGAGAAAAGAGAGAAGGACAAAGAAAAAGTAGAGAAAAGTGAGAAGAACAATGAAACCGGTCAGAAAAGAGTGAAGAACAATGAAAACGGTCAGAAAAGAGAGAAGAACAAAGAAAACGACCAGAAAAGAGAGAAGAACAAAGAAAAAGGACAGAAAAGAGAGAAGAACAAAGAAAAAGGACAGAAAAGAGAGAAGGGCAAACAAAAAGGACAGAAATGAGAGAAGGACAAACAAAAAGGACAGAAATGAGAGAAGGACAAACAAAAAGGACAGAAAAGAGAGAAGGACAAACAAAAGGGAGAGAAAAGAGAGAGGAACAAAGAAAAAGTAGAGAAAAGAGAGAAGGACAAAGAAAAAGTAGAGAAAAGTGAGAAGAACAATGAAACCGGTCAGAAAAGAGTGAAGAACAATGAAAACGGTCAGAAAAGAGAGAAGGGCAAACAAAAAGGACAGAAATGTGAGAAGGACAAAAAAAAGGACAGAAAAGAGAGAAGGACAAACAAAAAGGACAGAAATGAGAGAAGGACAAACAAAAAGGACAGAAAAGAGAGAAGGACAAACAAAAGGGAGAGAAAAGAGAGAGGAACAAAGCAAAAGTAGAGAAAAGAGAGAAGGACAAAGAAAAAGTAGAGAAAAGTGAGAAGAACAATGAAACCGGTCAGAAAAGAGTGAAGAACAATGAAAACGGTCAGAAAAGAGAGAAGAACAAAGAAAACGGCCAGAAAAGAGAGAAGAACAAAGAAAAAGGACAGAAAAGAGAGAAGGACAAACAAAAAGGACAGAAAAGAGAGAAGGGCAAACAAAAAGGACAGAAAAGAGAGAAGGACAAACAAAAGGGAGAGAAAAGAGAGAGGAACAAAGAAAAAGTAGAGAAAAGAGAGGACAAAGAAAAAGTAGAGAAAAGTGAGAAGAACAAGGAAACCGGTCAGAAAAGAGTGAAGAACAATGAAAACGGTCAGAAAAGAGAGATGAACAAAGAAAACGGCCCGAAAAGAGAGAAGAACAAAGAAAAAGGACAGAAATGAGAGAAGGACAAACAAAAAGGACAGAAAAGAGAGAAGGACAAACAAAAAGGACAGAAAAGAGAGAAGGACAAACAAAAGGGAGAGAAAAGAGAGAGGAACAAAGAAAAAGTAGAGAAAAGAGAGAAGGACAAAGAAAAAGGACAGAAATGAAAGAAGGACAAACAAAAAGGACAGAAAAGGGAGAAGGGCAAACAAAAAGGACAGAAAAGAGAGAAGGACAAACAAAAGGGAGAGAAAAGAGAGAGGAACAAAGAAAAAGTAGAGAAAAGAGAGAAAGACAAAGAAAAAGGACAGAAATGAAAGAAGGACAAACAAAAAGGACAGAAAAGAGAGAAGGGCAAACAAAAAGGACAGAAAAGAGAGAAGGACAAACAAAAGGGAGAGAAAAGAGAGAGGAACAAAGAAAAAGTAGAGAAAAGAGAGAAGGACAAAGAGAAAGTAGAGAAAAGAGAGAAGAACAATGAAACCGGTCAGAAAAGAGTGAAGAACAATGAAAACGGTCAGAAAAGAGAGAAGAACAAAGAAAACGGCCAGAAAAGAGAGAAGAACAAAGAAAAAGGACAGAAATGAGAGAAGGACAAACAAAAAGGACAGAAAAGAGAGAAGGGCAAACAAAAAGGAAAGAAAAGAGAGAAGGACAAACAAAAGGGAGAGAAAAGTGTGAGGAACAAAGAAAAAGTAGAGAAAAGAGAGAAGGACAAAGAAAAAGTAGAGAAAAGTGAGAAGAACAATGAAATCGGTCAGAAAAGAGTGAAGAACAATGAAAACGGTCAGAAAAGAGAGAAGAACAAAGAAAACGACCAGTAAAGAGAGAAGAACAAAGAAAAAGGACAGAAAAGAGAGAAGAACAAAGAAAAAGGACAGAAAAGAGAGAAGGGCAAACAAAAAGGACAGAAATGAGAGAAGGACAAACAAAAAGGACAGAAATGAGAGAAGGACAAACAAAAAGAACAGAAAAGAGAGAAGGACAAACAAAAGAAAGAGAAAAGAGAGAGGAACAAAGAAAAAGTAGAGAAAAGAGAGAAGGACAAAGAAAAAGTAGAGAAAAGTGAGAAGAACTATGAAACCGGTCAGAAAAGAGTGAAGAACAATGAAAACGGTCAGAAAAGAGAGAAGAACAAAGAAAACGACCAGAAAAGAGAGAAGAACAAAGAAAAAGGACAGAAAAGAGAGAAGAACAAAGAAAAAGGACAGAAAAGAGAGAAGGGCAAACAAAAAGGACAGAAATGAGAGAAGGACAAACAAAAAGGACAGAAATGAGAGAAGGACAAACAAAAAGGACAGAAAAGAGAGAAGGACAAACAAAAGGGAGAGAAAAGAGAGAAGGACAAACAAAAGGGAGAGAAAAGAGAGAGGAACAGAGAAAAAGTAGAGAAAAGAGAGAAGGACAAAGAAAAAGTAGAGAAAAGTGAGAAGAACAATGAAACCGGCCAGAAAAGAGTGAAGAACAATGAAAACGGTCAGAAAAGAGAGAAGAACAAAGAAAACGACCAGAAAAGAGAGAAGAACAAAGAAAAAAGACAGAAAAGAGAGAAGAACAAAGAAAAAGGACAGAAAAGAGAGAAGGACAAACAAAAAGGACAGAAATGAGAGAAGGACAAACAAAAAGGACAGAAATGAGAGAAGGACAAACAAAAAGGACAGAAAAGAGAGAAGGACAAACAAAAGGGAGAGAAAAGAGAGAGGAACAAAGAAAAAGTAGAGAAAAGAGACAAGGCCAAAGAAAAAGTAGAGAAAAGTGAGAAGAACAATGAAACCGGTCAGAAAAGAGTGAAGAACAATGAAAACGGTCAGAAAAGAGTGAAGAACAAAGAAAACGACCAGAAAAGAGAGAAGAACAAAGAAAAAGGACAGAAAAGAGAGAAGAACAAAGAAAAAGGACAGAAAAGAGAGAAGGGCAAACAAAAAGGACAGAAATGAGAGAAGGACAAACAAAAAGGACAGAAATGAGAGAAGGACAAACAAAAAGGACAGAAAAGAGAGAAGGACAAACAAAAAGGACAGAAAAGAGAGAAGGACAAACAAAAGGGAGAGAAAAGAGAGAGGAACAAAGAAAAAGTAGAGAAAAGAGAGAAGGACAAAGAAAAAGTAGAGAAAAGTGAGAAGAACAATGAAACCGGTCAGAAAAGAGTGAAGAACAATGAAAACGGTCAGAAAAGAGAGAAGAACAAAGAAAACGGTCAGAAAAGAGAGAAGAACAAAGAAAACGACCAGAAAAGAGAGAAGAACAAAGAAAAAGGACAGAAAAGAGAGAAGAACAAAGAAAAAGGACAGAAAAGAGAGAAGGGCAAACAAAAAGGACAGAAATGAGAGAAGGACAAACAAAAAGGACAGAAAAGAGAGAAGGGCAAACAAAAAGGACAGAAATGAGAGAAGGACAAACAAAAAGGACAGAAATGAGAGAAGGACAAACAAAAAGGACAGAAATGAGAGAAGGACAAACAAAAAGGACAGAAATGAGAGAAGGACAAACAAAAAGGACAGAAAAGAGAGAAGGACAAACAAAAGGGAGAGAAAAGAGAGAGGAACAAAGAAAAAGTAGAGAAAAGTGAGAAGAACAATGAAACCGGTCAGAAAAGAGTGAAGAACAATGAAAACGGTCAGAAAAGAGAGAAGAACAAAGAAAACGACCAGAAAAGAGAGAAGAACAAAGAAAAAGGACAGAAAAGAGAGAAGAACAAAGAAAAAGGACAGAAAAGAGAGAAGGGCAAACAAAAAGGACAGAAATGTGAGAAGGACAAACAAAAAGGACAGAAAAGAGAGAAGGGCAAACAAAAAGGACAGAAATGAGAGAAGGACAAACAAAAAGGACAGAAATGAGAGAAGGACAAACAAAAAGGACAGAAATGAGAGAAGGACAAACAAAAAGGACAGAAATGAGAGAAGGACAAACAAAAAGGACAGAAATGAGAGAAGGACAAACAAAAAGGACAGAAAAGAGAGAAGGACAAACAAAAGGGAGAGAAAAGAGAGAGGAACAAAGAAAAAGTAGAGAAAAGAGAGAAGGACAAAGAAAAAGTAGAGAAAAGTGAGAAGAACAATGAAACCGGTCAGAAAAGAGTGAAGAACAATGAAAACGGTCAGATAAGAGAGAAGAACAAAGAAAACGACCAGAAAAGAGAGAAGAACAAAGAAAAAGGACAGAAAAGAGAGAAGGACAAACAAAAAGACAGAAATGAGAGAAGAACAAACAAAAAGGACAGAAATGAAAGAAGGACAAACAAAAGGGAGAGAAAAGAGAGAGGAACAAAGCAAAAGTAGAGAAAAGAGAGAAGGCCAAAGAAAAAGTAGAGAAAAGTGAGAAGAACAATGAAACCGGTCAGAAAAGAGTGTAGAGCAATGAAAAGGGTCAGAAAAGAGAGAAGAACAAAGAAAACGGCCAGAAAAGAAAGAAGAACAAAGAAAAAGGACAGAAAAGAGAGAAGGACAAACAAAAAGGACAGAAAAGAGAGAAGGGCAAACAAAAAGGACAGAAAAGAGAGAAGGACAAACAAAAGGGAGAGAAAAGAGAGAGGAACAAAGAAAAAGTAGAGAAAAGAGAGAAGGACAAAGAAAAAGTAGAGAAAAGTGAGAAGAACAATGAAAACGGTCAGAAAAGAGAGAAGAACAAAGAAAACGGCCAGAAAAGAGAGAAGGGCAAACAAAAATGACAGAAATGAGAGAAGGACAAAGAAAAAGGACAGAAATGAGAGAAGGACAAACAAAAAGGACAGAAAAGAGAGAAGGACAAACAAAAGGGAGAGAAAAGAGAGAGGAACAAAGAAAAAGTAGAGAAAAGAGAGAAGGACAAAGAAAAAGTAGAGAAAAGTGAGAAGAACAATGAAACCGGTCAGAAAAGAGTGAAGAACAATGAAAACGGTCAGAAAAGCGAGAAGAACAAAGAAAACGGCCAGAAAAGAGAGAAGAACAAAGAAAAAGGACAGAAAAGAGAGAAGGATAAACAAAAAGGACAGAAATGAGAGAAGGACAAACAAAAAGGACAGAAATGAGAGAAGGACAAACAAAAAGGACAGAAAAGAGAGAATGACAAACAAAAGGGAGAGAAAAGAGAGAGGAACAAAGAAAAAGTAGAGAAAAGAGAGAATGACAAACAAAACGGAGAGAAAAGAGAGAGGAACAAAGAAAAAGTAGAGAAAAGAGAGAAGGACAAAGAAAAAGTAGAGAAAAGTGAGAAGAACAATGAAACCGGTCAGAAAAGAGTGAAGAACAATGAAAACGGTCAGAAAAGAGAGAAGAACAAAGAAAACGGCCAGAAAAGAGAGAAGGGCAAACAAAAAGGACAGAAATGAGAGAAGGACAAACAAAAAGGACAGAAATGAGAGAAGGACAAACAAAAAGGACAGAAAAGAGAGAAGGACAAACAAAAGGGAGAGAAAAGAGAGAGGAACAAAGAAAAAGTAGAGAAAAGAGAGAAGGACAAAGAAAAAGGACAGAAATGAAAGAAGGACAAACAAAAAGGACAGAAATGAGAGAAGGGCAAACAAAAAGGACAGAAATGAGAGAAGGACAAACAAAATTGACAGAAATGAGAGAAGGGCAAACAAAAAGGACAGAAATGAGAGAAGGACAAACAAAAGGGAGAGAAAAGAGAGAGGAACAAAGAAAAAGTAGAGAAAAGAGAGAAGGACAAAAAAAATAGAGAAAAGTGAGAAGAACAATGAAACCGGTCAGAAAAGCATGAAGAACAATGAAAACGGTCAGAAAAGAGAGAAGAACAAAGAAAACGGCCAGAAAAGAGAGAAGAACAAAGAAAAAGGACAGAAATGAGAGAAGGACAAACAAAAAGGACAGAAAAGAGAGAAGGGCAAACAAAAAGGACAGAAAAGAGAGAAGGACAAACAAAAGGGAGAGAAAAGAGAGAGGAACAAAGAAAAAGTAGAGAAAAGAGAGAAGGACAGAGAAAAAGTAGAGAAAAGTGAGAAGAACAATGAAACCGGTCAGAAAAGAGTGAAGAACAATGAAAACAGTCAGAAAAGAGAGAAGAACAAAGAAAACGGCCAGAAAAGAGAGAAGGGCAAACAAAAAGGACAGAAATGAGAGAAGGACAAAAAAAAAGGACAGAAAAGAGAGAAGGACAAACAAAAGGGAGAGAAAAGAGAGAGGAACAAAGAAAAAGTAGAGAAAAGAGAGAAGGACAAAGAAAAAGTAGAGAAAAGTGAGAAGAACAATGAAACCGGTCAGAAAAGAGTGAAGAACAATGAAAACGGCCAGAAAAGAGAGAAGAACAAAGGAAAAGGATAGAAAAGAGAGAAGAACAAAGAAAAAGGACAGAAAAGAGAGAAGGATAAACAAAAAGGACAGAAATGAGAGAAGGACAAACAAAAAGGACAGAAATGAGAGAAGGACAAACAAAAGGGAGAGAAAAGAGAGAGGAACAAAGAAAAAGTAGAGAAAAGAGAGAAGGACAAAGAAAAAGTAGAGAAAAGTGAGAAGAACAATGAAACCGGTCAGAAAAGAGTTAAGAACAATGAAAACGGTCAGAAAAGAGAGAAGAACAAAGAAAACGGTCAGAAAAGAGTGAAGAACAATGAAAACAGTCAGAAAAGAGAGAAGGGCAAACAAAAAGGACAGAAATGAGAGAAGGACAAACAAAAAGGAGAGAAAAGAGAGAGGAACAAAGAAAAAGTAGAGAAAAGAGAGAAGGACAAAGAAAATGTAGAGAAAAGTGAGAAGAACAATGAAACCGGTCAGAAAAGAGTGAAGAACAATGAAAACGGTCAGAAAAGAGAGAAGAACAAAGAAAACGGCCAGAAAAGAGAGAAGAACAAAGAAAAAGGACAGAAATGAGAGAAGGACAAACAAAAAGGACAGAAAAGAGAGAAGGGCAAACAAAAAGGACAGAAAAGTGAGAAGGACAAACAAAAAGGACAGAAAAGAGAGAAGGGCAAACAAAAAGGACAGAAAAGAGAGAAGGACAAACAAAAGGGTGAGCAAAGAGAGAGGAACAAAGAAAAAGTAGAGAAAAGTGAGAAGAACAAAGAAAAATGATAAAAAAGGTGAAGGACAAACAAAAGGGGCAGGAAAGAATGAAGGATAAACAAAATGTAGAGAAAAGTCAAAAACAAACAAAAAGGACCGGAAAGATAAAAGGACAACCAAAAATGTCAAAAAAGAGATAAAACAAAAAAAGGGGACAGAATTGAGCGAAGGGGAAATAAAAATGACAGAAAAGAGAGAAGAACAAAGAAAAAGGACAGAAAAGAGAGAAGGACAAAGAAAAAGGACAGAAAAGAGAGAAGGACAAAGAAAAAGGACAGAAAAGAGAGAAAGACAAAGAAAAAGGACAGAAAAGAGAGAAAGACAAAGAAAAAGGACAGAAAAGAGAGAAGGACAAAGAAAAAGGACAGAAAAGAGAGAAGGACAAAGAAAAAGGACAGAAAAGAGAGAAGGACAAAGAAAAAGGACAGAAAAGAGAGAAAGACAAAGCAAAAGGACAGAAAAGAGAGAAGGACAAAGAAAAAGGACAGAAAAGAGAGAAGGACAAAGAAAAAGGACAGAAAAGAGAGAGGAACAAAGAAAAAGGACAGAAAAGAGAGAAGGACAAAGAAAAAGGACAGAAAAGAGAGAAAGACAAAGAAAAAGGACAGAAAAGAGAGAAGGACAAAGAAAAAGGACAGAAAAGAGAGAAGGACAAAGAAAAAGGACAGAAAAGAGAGAAAGACAAAGCAAAAGGACAGAAAAGAGAGAAAGACAAAGAAAAAGGACAGAAAAGAGAGAAGGACAAAGAAAAAGGACAGAAAAGAGAGAAGGACAAAGAAAAAGGACAGAAAAGAGAGAAGGACAAAGAAAAAGGACAGAAAAGAGAGAAGGACAAAGAAAAAGGACAGAAAAGAGAGAAGGACAAAGAAAAAGGACAGAAAAGAGAGAAGGACAAAGAAAAAGGACAGAAAAGAGAGAAGGACAAAGAAAAAGGACAGAAAAGAGAGAAGGACAAAGAAAAAGGACAGAAAAGAGAGAAGGACAAAGAAAAAGGACAGAAAAGAGAGAAGGACAAAGAAAAAGGACAGAAAAGAGAGAAGGACAAAGAAAAAGGACAGAAAAGAGAGAAGGACAAAGAAAAAGGACAGAAAAGAGAGAAGGACAAAGAAAAAGGACAGAAAAGAGAGAAAGACAAAGAAAAAGGACAGAAAAGAGAGAAAGACAAAGAAAAAGGACAGAAAAGAGAGAAAGACAAAGCAAAAGGACAGAAAAGAGAGAAAGACAAAGAAAAAGGACAGAAAAGAGAGAAGGACAAAGAAAAAGGACAGAAAAGAGAGAAGGACAAAGAAAAAGGACAGAAAAGAGAGAAAGACAAAGAAAAGGGACAGAAAAGAGAGAAGGACAAAGAAAAAGGACAGAAAAGAGAGAAGGACAAAGAAAAAGGACAGAAAAGAGAGAAGGACAAAGAAAAAGGACAGAAAAGAGAGAAAGACAAAGAAAAGGGACAGAAAAGAGAGAAGGACAAAGAAAAAGGACAGAAAAGAGAGAAAGACAAAGAAAAAGGACAGAAAAGAGAGAAGGACAAAGAAAAAGGACAGAAAAGAGAGAAGGACAAAGAAAAAGGACAGAAAAGAGAGAAAGACAAAGAAAAGGGACAGAAAAGAGAGAAGGACAAAGAAAAAGGACAGAAAAGAGAGAAGGACAAAGAAAAAGGACAGAAAAGAGAGAAAGACAAAGAAAAGGGACAGAAAAGAGAGAAGGACAAAGAAAAAGGACAGAAAAGAGAGAAAGACAAAGAAAAGGGACAGAAAAGAGAGAAGGACAAAGAAAAAGGACAGAAAAGAGAGAAAGACAAAGAAAAAGGACAGAAAAGAGAGAAGGACAAAGAAAAAGGACAGAAAAGAGAGAAGGACAAAGAAAAAGGACAGAAAAGAGAGAAAGACAAAGAAAAGGGACAGAAAAGAGAGAAGGACAAAGAAAAAGGACAGAAAAGAGAGAAGGACAAAGAAAAAGGACAGAAAAGAGAGAAAGACAAAGAAAAGGGACAGAAAAGAGAGAAGGACAAAGAAAAAGGACAGAAAAGAGAGAAAGACAAAGAAAAAGGACAGAAAAGAGAGAAGGACAAAGAAAAAGGACAGAAAAGAGAGAAGGACAAAGAAAAAGGACAGAAAAGAGAGAAAGACAAAGAAAAGGGACAGAAAAGAGAGAAGGACAAAGAAAAAGGACAGAAAAGAGAGAAGGACAAAGAAAAAGGACAGAAAAGAGAGAAGGACAAAGAAAAAGGACAGAAAAGAGAGAAAGACAAAGAAAAAGGACAGAAAAGAGAGAAAGACAAAGAAAAAGGACAGAAAAGAGAGAAAGACAAAGCAAAAGGACAGAAAAGAGAGAAAGACAAAGAAAAAGGACAGAAAAGAGAGAAGGACAAAGAAAAAGGACAGAAAAGAGAGAAGGACAAAGAAAAAGGACAGAAAAGAGAGAAGGACAAAGAAAAAGGACAGAAAAGAGAGAAGGACAAAGAAAAAAGACAGAAAAGAGAGAAAGACAAAGCAAAAGGACAGAAAAGAGAGAAAGACAAAGAAAAGGGACAGAAAAGAGAGAAGGACAAAGAAAAAGGACAGAAAAGAGAGAAGGACAAAGAAAAAGGACAGAAAAGAGAGAAGGACAAAGAAAAAGGACAGAAAAGAGAGAAAGACAAAGCAAAAGGACAGAAAAGAGAGAAGGACAAAGAAAAAGGACAGAAAAGAGAGAAGGACAAAGAAAAAGGACAGAAAAGAGAGAAAGACAAAGCAAAAGGACAGAAAAGAGAGAAAGACAAAGCAAAAGGACAGAAAAGAGAGAAAGACAAAGAAAAAGGACAGAAAAGAGAGAAGGACAAAGAAAAAGGACAGAAAAGAGAGAAGGACAAAGAAGAAGGACAGAAAAGAGAGAAGGACAAAGAAAAAGGACAGAAAAGAGAGAAAGACAAAGCAAAAGGACAGAAAAGAAAAAGCAACAAAAAAAAAATAACTAAAAAAAATAAAAAAATAAAAGAAAATAGAAACAAGCCAGGAAACGACTAAAATAAAAAGAAATCGAAATAAAGTAATTAATATGAAATAATGTATGGAATTATATTTAATTCATAAGCTTAATTCTGATACAAGGCTTTAGGTATAGTGCACCAAATTAGATACTGAATTGATAAATATCTTCCCAAGATAATTTCTCCTTACGCAACTCATCATAGCCTCAATCAAGACTAAAATAGCGGGCCACTCAATTAGGATTGACCTTCCGAAATAATTCTCCAAGACAGATTTATTAACCACGACAGAAAGGCAATGTCACATTCAGACCTTAAGTCAGCTGATTTTTTGACCAATGCCTTGAATTAAAATTTCTTTCTCTGGCTTTAACATGAAAGTTATTTTCTGTTTTGCTCAAAATACAAAAGTTCAGGAATTCTTGAAAATTTGGAAGAAAGTAAATAAAGAGAAGAGAATGGTGACTTGGAGTTGGCAGGAAATACAAAAAAATAGAGGAAGGAATATGGAAGAGGAAGAAAACTAGAGGAGGGAGACGAAGAAGGGTAAGAAGGAAAGAATAAAAAGCAATAAAAACACATTGATTATTGAAAGAGAAAAACAAAAAAAAGACAAAAATATTTTAGAGAGAGAGCGAGAGAGAGATCGAAAGAGTTTATAATTGTGAGGAGAATTAAAGAAACATTATCTAAGATCGTAAAAATATGAACATTAGTAAAGAAAGATGAAAGTGTGTGAGGGAAAGAGAGGACGAGAGAGAGAGAGAAAAAGGAAGAAGGGAAAAGAGGGAAAGATAGAAAGGAAGACGCAGGATAGAGAGAGAGAAAGAGAGAGAGAGAGAGAAGAGAATGCGTGAGAGAAAGTAGTATGTGTGTGTGAGAGAGAGAGAGAGAGAGAGAGAGAGAGAAAATGAATTGAGATAAATAAAATAGAATATAAAAAAGTTAAAACCGAAAGAAAAAATAGAATTGAAAATAAATGTATTAGACAAAGTATTATGAAGTTTTAAAATTAAAGGGAACGAATGAAAAAATTCAAAGGGAATAGATTGAAAAAATTCAAAGGGAACGAATGAAAAAGTTCAAAGAGAACGAATGAAAATATTCAAAGGGAACGAATGAAAAAGTTCAAAGAGAACGAATGAAAATATTCAAAGGGAACGAATGAAAATATTCAAAGGGAACGAATGAAAAAGTTCAAAGAGAACGAATGAAAATATTCAAAGGGAACGAATGAAAAAGTTCAAAGAGAACGAATGAAAATATTCAAAGGGAACGAATGAAAATATTCAAAGGGAACGAATGAAAAAATTCAAAGGGAACGAATGAAAAAATTCAAAGGGAACGAATGAAAAAATTCAAAGGGAACGAATGAAAATTTTTTTTCAATTCTAACGAAATAGAAAAAGAATAAAACATAGAAATAAAAATTGAAATTTGATGAAAAAATGTAGATCGGTAGAAGATATTACGGGAGAAAAGCTGAAAGATAAAAATATAATTTTTTAAAATATTAAAAGAAGCAAAAATTCCAAAAACCAAAATCACCATCTGAAAGAAAAGACGTCGAAAGAAAATAGCAGCAAGTGAAGGAACAGAAAAAGAAAGAACAAACAAACAAAAAAAAAAAAACAGACGACACATAGATCAAAAACTTGGGAAAAAGATCTGGACTTGTTTGGAATATAAAAGTCCAGAAAACAAGAGAAAAAAAATGAATGATGAACGAAAATTAATATATATTCAAAAAGTTTAAAAGTCAGGACTTATTTCAATGGAATCATTTTAAAAACTAAAAAGAACGTCTCTAAATATAAAGAAAAGCCCACAGGGATCAAGAAACCGGGGTTGAATAAACAAAAAATGGATGCAGGGAATCTAAAAGACTTGAAGGAAACTGACGGAAATTAATTTCATTGTTCACATCGATATTATTCCTTCATTTTAAATAATCCATTCTTCTTCCTATTCATTAAATTCAGGGACACGCTTGTTAGCAAATGGCACACACAGACCCAGAGTCCGAAGAAATCTTTCTAATAGTCTATTAATATGTTGCATGGTTTTCTGGTCGCCACCACTAAATCCACTTATTATTTCATTTGTTCACGTCATATATGATGGCTTGTTCTTCCTTAGCCAAGTACAATCGTACTACAAAGAGCGTACACTCAAGCAAGTAGATTTTTTTTGCTCTGGTTCATATTGCAATTAATACTTTTACAGAAGCTTTGAGGAAATGTTTCCTCAACCAAAACACCCGATAAATAATTTGTGTATGGGAGCTCCATCAAAAATAATAAATAATTATAGACAAAAATTTATAATTAACATAACATCGATATAATAAATGCGAATGTCAGTGTGTCACACTTTTTCAACTTTACTACCAACACATTATACCATTTTGGAATCAAACCCGACTCCATGAGCAAATTACAAACATTCCAGGACGTATCCGGACTCGCAATCATGAAATTTTGGATTCCCAAGTTTTCATTATTGCAATTATTTTCGGTGATTTTTTGGTAGGAATTTTGTTTTTGAATAATTGAAATTAATTGTGAAAGTCATCCACGAAATAAAAATAATTGTTTGTACGAAAAGTAAGGACCTACGTACATCAAATCGTCTTTAAACTAAGTGGCGACAGGAGAATTATCAATATATGTCTATATTTCTGAGATGATGTAATATTTACATTATTCAGACTATTGTCCTCATATTTGTCGCCATATTTATTACGTTTCGGCCGTTGTACGCTCTGGCCTTCTTCAGGTGGTTGGAATGTCGAACTGAACCCTTTATTTCGCTCTCTGGGGTAGACTGTTCTAGTTCCACGTGACATGTTTAATGGATGTCACTTATCAGTTACCTCCTGTTAATTTTCCCTCTGAATGTTCTTCACTGCCTTAACCGGGTATTGAACTCACACTGTTTGGGTCCTGACAGTGGATCTAACCAACGCCTTTATCCACTGTGCCATGTGTCTTTGAAGGGAATTGTCGTTGAACTATTCAAAGGTAAGCTTAAATATTAATTCAGTACTTAAATGTAGCGATCAATTTGAAGTTCTTCTGTAGTTTATTGTTGCCTATCGTATCTAGTCCTCCCTACCTATTCTGATGAAGGCCCAATCAAGAGCCCTTCGCGGGAGCTAGCTTAAATGCTATCCGATAGGGAGGATTTAAGTTAGTTTTCTATATAATTTAAGAGATATTAGGAGGAAAGGAAAGAAAAGTCGTTTTTGTGACGGTAATGTTTAAACACCCTTTCTCTCCCTTTACACACTTAACACTCTTTCTTTGCATTTACACACTTAACACAATTTTATCCACTGTGTCATGTGTCCTCAAGGCACAGTGGATGAAGGCGTTGGTTAGATCCAGTGACAGGACCCAAACAGTGTGAGTTCAATACCCGGTTATGGCAGTGGAGAACTTGGAGAGGGGAATTAACAGGAGATAACTGACAAGTGACATCCATTAAACATGGCACGTGGAACTAGAACAGTCTTCCCCATTGAGCGAAATAAAGGGTTCAGTTCGACATACCTGCCACCTAAAGAAGGCCGGAGCGTACAACGGCCGAAACGTTGTAATAAATATGGCGACAAATATGAGGACAATAGTCCGAATAATGTAAATAGTGTACATAATACATCACCTCAGAAATATAGACTGATACTGAAAGGCCGAAACGTTGTAATAAATATGGCGACAGAGATGAGGACAATAGTCCGAATAATGTAAATAGTGTACATAATACCTTATCTCAGAAATATAGACAGATACTGAAAGGCCGAAACGTTGTAATAAACATGGCGAGAAAGATGAGGACAATAGTCCGAATAATGTAAATAGTGTACATAATACCTCATCTCAGAAATATAGACAGGTAATGTTTAAAGTTTTTATTTGTTTCATATAGAGTTTATAAATGACTTGCTGCCGAAATTGAAAGTTCGTTCATTGAGTGGTTCATGTGTTAGTTTCATTGGACAGCTAAATATGTGACTTCTGATTGGCTGGTTTGAAACTGCAATCAGGCCCATTGTTAAGACTGCTGATTTAACTGCTGCTGAGGTGAAGTGCATGTGTTCTGATTTTATATCTGCCTGGCTGTCAAGTCAGGCTAGACGTGGGCGATTGCTGCGTGTAGGCGGTCAGCGTGGGTGTCTTGTTTATATGGCATGTTCCTACTTGCGAATTATGATGATTGTAAAAAAGGGTCTGATTCATGTATATGACGTTCAATTAATTTGTTTATTTTGTTAAATTAGGGAAAGGGTCCCTACAGATTATTTTCTGTTCGCGCTATTTATATTCGGACTATTGTCCTCATCTTTGTTGTTATCACAATGTTTCGGCTTTCCTCAGGTGTATATTAATTTGGGTAATCTACAGGGAATTCGGAATTCTCGTCTGGTTCGTATTTATAGTAGCGCTCAGTATTTTCTCGTCCACGTAAACACTGTCCAGCCCAGAGACTGAACTCACAAACACTATGTCCCCAAATTTACGAACCAACGATTTAATCCACTAGACTATTTTCTGTAGCGAACTTGGAGTCCTAAATCTAACCTGCCTGCTGATTAATGCTACTGCTGCTGCTAAAGACTTGTCTTTTTTCTTTATTTATTAATGGTTCCCATATTGTATTTATTGCTATGCTAGGCCTACTAAGGAGATCCTCATAGTCTAGCATATATACTGAGTCTTTATCCAGTATTCTTTCATGCCATTCCACCTGGGCTGATGACTACTCCTTTTTAATTATACATGATCAGCTATGGCCGATTTCATTGTCCCGTTCCTCACTATGGCTTCCTCTAACCTTACATTTAGGGAGCGGCTTGTTTCATCTTTATATACTCTGAGACAACTGCAAGAGATCGAGTACGCGCAATTCTTGGTCATTGTTCCCTCGCCGTGTTAGGTTTTACTCGACAGAAATTTCTCGGTGGAGTGGAACTGTTTCTGAATGTTACCCTGATGTTGTACATGCCGCAGAATTTCCGAATCTTTTTTCCGATAAATCTCTTGACGTAAATTAGACAGGTAGTTCATCTATTTGCACATGAGGTTACGTTTACCGGGTGGTTGTTATTCTGAAGGGTACGTTTAACGCTGATCATTTCTTGCCGCTATGTGTCTGGGTTTGATAACAACAATAATCCTATAAAATGTGTATAGCTGGCCATTCGTATTCGAGGCTACCCGCCTACTAAGGCGACTAGCCAATCGCTATTGCAGACGTTTGCTCAAGAGCATTTGTGTTTATTCAACTCCCACAGAGTTCACCTGTGGTTTATACTGCAACTATGCTGAGCAGACCTTAGTTACAGTTTCTGGGAAAGAGCGTGTTATCTAGTGTGATCAACAATTTCAACAACGCCAGTAAGCTCAAGCACTCGGCCACGATGACTTGTGACTTCGTGCTAGCACAGCTATTGGCGGCCCCAAGGTTTCCGTCTACTGAATTTCACACACAAGGCTTGGGTCAACCCGTGCTATGGTTTTTCAGGTACTTTACAAAGGTATCGCACGCTGGGATCGATAGTCTGATAACATCAGGAAGTTTCCTTCCTGACAAATCGACCATGGTGTGATTCGAACCCGTCTCTCATGGTCAGAATGCGAACGATCTAACCACTCGGCCCGTAATCCTATAATATACTCCTAACATAAATAAAGTATGACAGGGAAAATGAATTATGATTTACTGCGCCGACGGCGTTTAACAGATTTGCCTTGGAGGGAGGTCGCGTTCCGACAAGCGTTCTGAATCCTGACTATTATGCCGTCCGACTGCAGAAGATGTCCCTTTGATAGGCTTTTATGTCCTTTTCTTAAGCTAGATCGGCTCCAATTTTTATTTTGTTTCTTTAGGTGGGAATGTGTGCTATTGGGTGGAAATTCTGGATTGTATTTTTCTTTCAGTGTGTAAGTAAAACGGTTATGTGCGGAGCCGATGCGCAGTTGACGTAATTTTTAGTTCAATCTTGTTTTTCGGAGCATTCACATCCGCCCAGTGGTGGAAATTTGTGTAACATGAATCAGCGCTATTGTTGTGGCATTGAAATAAAGACAAGGGTGGAATTGAGTTAAACAAATATATTAACAGAAACAGTAATGCAAACGTATGCAAACGAAAGTGTTACAGCAAGAATGTTCGGTTCGACTGTCAGAATTGAGCGCTGGAATCTTCCCCCCTCCAAAAAGCAGTACCTGCTCCTATTTATAGCTGGCAGATTCCACGCGTGCGTGCGTAAATTACCATAACAGCTATGATAGAGGACAGAAAAAAAAGTATCAAAGACAACCTGAAAGTCATTCTAGCACAGTTCGGTAATAATCCTGCAGAACCGGAGGTCAGAGCAGCCAATTGCATCAGTTAGAGGACACTATACCGTCAGGCTATTGAAAGATTTGAAGCTAGCCGAACAGAAGACCAGGAATTTCGCCAGCAACAACGTTATGGTTGCCGGGTACGTGGGCCACCGCCACCAGGTGTCGGCATTCAGTGTCCAACCTGTGGACTCAATCTGCGTCTCAGTTTGCTCTTCGCAGACATCAACGGCAATATAAGGTAATCAAACAGTGTTTTCTTCAATATTCATTCTTCTCATTTAGCGGAGAATACGTTGTCTAAATTGAGAATTATATAATTTAGAAAGTGAAATTTACACTGAAATATTTCCGAATTTTCCAAGTTTTCATCTTTAATGTACATCATATTTATATACGTACATTATAAAATGTTTCCGTGGCATACTTCGAAAAGAGCCTCTGGCCACTCCAGTTCCAAGGCGGTATTATAACACTTATAATTATCATTAATTCACTCTTTCTAAACCAATGAAATTCGACCCAACTTTTTCCTCTTCGCACAAGCACATGACATTCCCACTATCGGACAGGCAATCAACACGGACAGGCCGTCAAAACGTGCGTCAACAAAAATTTCGTCTCCTTATCCGTTTACAAGCTATTATTGTTACAACGGAAAAGGCAGCCAACCGTCCCCAAATGTAATCCCCTGTATTCCTTTAGAATATGTCGCTTCGGCCAAAAGGTGGGCGGGAGGTGTCATATAGGATGGGTAGCGCATAGCCTCCATAAACCTTCATCCAGGCCTGTGCTCTGGAGTGGCTCCTTAGTTTTGCCAAAGGACTGAATTTTGACTTAACAGAGGGATAATTTTGTCCCGCAAGATAAACGGATTTTTTACTAATTTTCCTCAAATAACTTTTCAGAAGTAGATATTTTATTTTTGCAAGATTTTAAAAACGGAGAATTAAATTTGTCTACAAATCTGTCAAAATGGATGATTTTTATCGATTTTACTAAAAAAAAAAAAAAAAAAAAAAATCGATTCCGATCAATGCAATTTTTGTTTGAAATACACCACAAAGTATTCTGCTTACTGGAAAGAGTAAATTTGAAATCCTTTAGCTTTCAATTAAAACTAAAATGAAAGCTTTTTCATAAAAAAAATCGTTTTAAACCTAACATATACCGAATTAGTGCAGGTACCTAATTTAAAAGATACATACACCGATTCTCGTTTTGTTAGCCTCTTCAGGTCTTCTACTCATGAATACTTATTTGAATCTAAATATTTATTTGCTAATTGGTGGCAATAACTATCTGTGTAGTTATGATGAAGCCGGTTTGTTCTGTGTAGCTCTAAGAACAGCACAAGATTGGCAACAATGTCTCATCAATTCGCAGTTGGGGCTTGCTAGATGTAGCCGTTAATTATATGCTCACGGTTTCTTTTCTCGCTTGTGGAAATCCTTTCTGGATCCAGGGTTTCCTGTCAACTTTAATAAGCAAAAGATTAAATGCAATGCCAATCGCTATCTACTGTCTTCTTGATTACTCTTTTCTCTTTCCGCTCATTATTAATTTTTCTGTTCCTAATTCTTCTACACCCTGTAATTCCTTCTGTCTTAGTGGTTTTATTGCCTTTCTTGTGGAAATCCCTTCCGGCTCCATGCTTTCCAGCCAACTTTAATTTGCAAAAAATTAAATGCAATGTCAATCGTTATCTACTGTCCTCCTGATTACTATTTTCTCTTTCCGCTCATTATGAATGTTTCTGTTCCTAATTCTTCTACACCCTGTAAACCCTTGTGTCTTAGTGGCTTTATTGCCTGCATGGTGTGATGCTGATGAAAAACAAGCACAGAAACAAACATTAGTCATTTATGTGACGTCGCCTGATTTTTAAAGCCTCAAATTAATGTTCACGTCGCGAGTTTGAACATTTAAAATAGTCCGTTACGATGATTTGACAGAAAAAAAAAACGCACAAATATTTTGTCTTTTCAAAAAAGTAAAACCATAGTGGAAATTGTAAAAAGAAAAAAAGAAAAAAATTTCGTTGAAAAAATCTTGATTAATTTCGATTCGGTTCTGATAAGGGAAAGTGAGATCTTTATTTCACTGACACGTTTTCCGTATCAAGGGAAAAGTTTTTAAAAAGTCCTTTTTTTTTAAGAATCAAGCGCTGAAATTATAGGCGTTGTGTCAGCGAGAAAATGCCGGTCCTAAATGAAGGAATAGATCATATCGATGACCCAGTATCCTTTAAATTACAAAGAGATCGAATGAAATGAAGACAGATTTTCAATCGCTTGTTTGCCCTAATTCAAAAAAAAAGTGACTGAAAAAAAAAAAAGTGACAGAAAAAACAGTGACAGAAAAAAAAAAGTGACATAAAAAAAAAGTGACAGAAAAAAAACGTCATTACTATAGTTGTACCTGCGATTACAAAGTCTCTACCACAACAAGCATTACGAAAGTGACAATTGAAAGTGAGAATTTGTTGATATTACAAAAGTGTTCATTGACATCACAAAAGGGTGTTATGTGAAGTAGTTTGCTCATGGCGAGTTAGTATGTTGTCTTGTCTTGTTGATTTTGTTTAGCGGCATATCAACACCTCAATGGGTTATTTATTGCCGAAATCTAAATATTTTCTACATAATTTTATACTTTCTGGATGAAGGTAAGTTTTTTTTAGGTATATAGTTTGTTGGGGGCAGGATTATAAATTTTGTGTAATTTTTGTTTGAAGTGCTATTGGTGGTGTCTGTGTTGTTGGCTTTGTGGATTTTGTAAGCTTGTTCTTTTTTTGCGTTTGAGGATAAAATAATGTGGATTATGGAGAAGTTTGAAAGTTTTCTCAGCATATTTCTCTTCATTTAGGTATTCCAGGCTGAAATCTACAAGAGAAATATATCGAGAAAACTTTCTCACTTCCCCACTACCTACATCATTTTATCTTCAACGCTAAAAAGCAAGCTTACAAAATCCACAAAGCCATATTATATATATATATATATATATATATATATATATACTAGGGTCATTCAATAAACAAGCTGAGTTTTTCGGTATAAGGACTTCTAATACAGATAGAAGCTTATTCTTTTTTTTCTTTTTTTTGTTTTACTTCTTTTTCTCATGGATTTAATTTCTTTTGCAGATTAAAAAAAAGCTTTGAGAGTTTTGGCGATTAACAAAGATGGCCGACCAAGAAGCATGCTCCAGGATTGAACATCGGTTAGTTACCAAGTTTTTGGTTGCTGAAGGGTGCAAACCAGTTGAAATTCATAAATGAAAGTCAACTGTGTATGGTGCCAAATGCTTCAGCCAAAAATTGTTTAAAGAAGGACGTAGCATTGTTGAGGGTGAAGACAGGCCTGGGAGGCCTACAGAAGTGAGGTCTCCTGAGGTGACCGAATCAGTCAATGACCTCATTCAGTCTGACAGAAGGATGACAGTGGATGGCATTGCAAGCACTTTGAGTTTATCTGTTGGGACAAACGCAGGGGTCATCAGTCATAAGGAGTCATCTTGCATCATGACAACGCAAGGCCTCACACAGCAGCCCAAACGGTGCAGACCATCAACGAGCTGGGCTGGGAACTGCTCCCTCATCCCCCTTACAGCCCAGACCTTGCCCCTTCAGACTTTCACCTGTTTGGTCTCTTGAAAGCTTTCACGAGAGGCACGAAGTTTAAAAGTGACGATGAAGTCAAAAGTGTTGTGAGCGACTGGCCGAGACATAAGTCCAAAGATTTTTACGCTGAGGGAATACGGAGGCTTGTGCACAGACGAGAAAAGTGTGTGACAGTGCTGGGAGACTACGTTGAAAATAAAAAAAAAGTAAGCTTCTCTCTGTATTAGAAGTCTTTATACTGAGAAATTCACCTTTTTTATTGAATGACCCTCATATATATATCACAAATATGTGGTGCAGTTCAATTTACATTACATGAATCATTCATACAAAAAGCATATGTTTTTGTATGAATCATTCATGTAATATATATATATATATATATATATATATATATATATGAAATTTTCACAGAATTAACCTGTAGAAAAGAAAATATTTATAAATATAAATGACAATAGGAAAACTAATAGTTGCCGACGCGTTTCGTCCAATGTGGACTTTCTCAAGGCAAAAAACGAAATGAATTTATTTAAATAATGTAACTAATAATAACAAAAACAAAATATCCTTAGCAACTGGAAGAATTTAGAGACACTATTTTCATACTGTTAACTGAAAATTACGTCAATTACTGTCACGTGTTGAGATATTGCTATTATTGCTGTGACATTGGACGAAACGCGTCGGCAACTACTACAGTTTTCCTTTTGTCATTTACTTTGTATATCATGAAATGTATTGTTGGTAATTCTAATATAGAAATGTATTTTTTATATTTGTTTAGTGTTGCGGTGATCGTAATTGTTCTATAAGATGTATCGTTTCTCATTTTATTATAAAAAATGTGCTGTTGATTTTTGTTTGAGGATACAATGTTTGCCCATAAGTGGAAGCGTAAAAGTTGCTACCATCTCTTGTTAGGGTGGGCCTGAGAGCAACAACAAAAGGTGGATCCACATTCCTCAAAACCTCCAATCTCCCAATTAGAGTCCTTGCTGCCGGATGTAGTTTATCTTCATATTCAGGATTAGGTTAAGGAGGAAACTTACATCAATACTAGGCGCTATAGCGGTTGACTTGAGAATTAAAATTTACAGATAAAATGTATTGCTGGTCATTTTGCTTTAAAAATGTATTGTTAATCATTTATTGTCAGGGTTAGTGTTGATCATTCCATGGTTAGTGTTGATCATTCCATGGTTAGTGTTGATCATTCCATGGTTAGGGTTGATCATTCCATGGTTAGGGTTGTTCATTTCAGGGTTAGGGTTGATCATTCCATGGTTAGGGTTGATCATTCCATGGTTAGGGTTGTTCATTTCAGGGTTAGGGTTGATCATTCCATGGTTAGGGTTGATCATTCCATGGTTAGGGTTGATCATTCCATGGTTAGGGTTGATCATTCCATGGTTAGGGTTGTTCATTTCAGGGTTAGGGTTGATCATTCCATGGTTAGGGTTGATCATTCCATGGTTAGGGTTGATCATTCCATGGTTAGTGTTGATCATTCCATGGTTAGGGTTGTTCATTTCAGGGTTAGGGTTGATCATTTCCTGGTTAGAGTTGATCATTTCAGGGTTAGGGCTGATCATTTCTTGGCAGGGTTAGGGTTGATCCTTACATGGTTAGGGTTGATCATTTCACGGTTAAGGTTGATCATTTCAGGGTTAGAGTTGATCATTTCAGGGTTAGGGGTGATCATTTCTTAGCAGGGTTAGGGTTGATCATTCCAGGTTTAGGGTTGATCATTTCAGGGCTAGGGCTGATCATTTCATGGTTAGAGTTGATCATTTCAAGGTTAGGGTTTATCATTTCAGGATTAGGGCTGATCATTTCTTGGCAGGGGTAGGGTTGATCATTCCATTGTTAGGGTTGATTATTTCAGGGTTAGAGTTGATCATTTCAGAGTTAGTGCTGATCATTTCAAGGTTAGGGTTTATCATTTCAGGATTAGGGCTGATCATTTCTTGGCAGGGTTAAGGTTGATCATTGCAGGGTTAGAGTTGATCATTTCAGGGTTAGGTTTGATCATTTCAAGGTTAGGGTTTGATCATTTCAGGATTTGGGCTAATTATTTCTTGGCAGGGTTAGGGTTGATCATTTCAGGGTTAGGGCTGATCATTTCAGAGTTAGTGCTGATCATTTCAAGGTTAGGGTTTATCATTTCATGATTAGGGCTGATCATTTCTTGGCAGGGTTAGGGTTGATCATTCCATGGTTAGGGTTGATCATTTCAGGGTTAGGGTTGATCATTTCAGGATTAGGGATAATCATTTCTTGGCAGGGTTAGCGTTGATCAATCCAGGGTTAGGGTTATTCATTTCATGGTTAGGGTTGATCATTTCAGGGTTAGGTTTGATCATTTTACAATTAATATGTATTGTTTGTTCTTTTTTATATAAAATGTATTTTTATACTTTCATAGTGTATTGCTTCAGGGGTCATTATTTGCCCATAGTTGGACCATAACAGATGCTGCTACCCCAGGTCAGGGTGGACCCGGGAACAACATCAATTAAGTGGTTTCACGCTCCTTAAAACCTCAAATCTCCCGATCAAAGGTCTTACTGCCGGGTGTAATTTATCGACATACCGAGGGCGATGTTTTAAAATAACAGTTCAAATGCCAAATGGTGTTTTAAAGCCTACTATGAAAGCGTTTCCAAAAGAATTCAAACACGTTCTTTAAAGAAGACATTCAATGAAGGATACCCATGAATAAAAGGTGTCTTACAGAAGCTCGTTTAATCCAATAGAAAACACGTGGTCTATTCTGAATAGGGAGGTTTACACACATACCTTTAACTTCCTTGTGGAACATAGGGCCGCAAGATATCGTTGCGGTTTCTGTAACAAGTTGATTTTTTTTTTGTTTTAAGTGAGTAATTTGTTAACCTACTGCATATCCCCCAGCCTGAAGGATCATGTTTTGAATTCAGAGTTGTCCTTCTAGACAAGTTGACACTCAAATCTATAGAAACCAGTTTGTCCTGCTATTTAGCCCGAGATGATGGGAGAAGACGAGGATTGATACCTTTCCCAAGGGTATTAGCACATAAGTGAATGTAATGGATTCGACTGGAATTCGAACTCGGCTCTGATGATCTCTTTATGCATGAAACTTAGATATTATGCCTTTAAATTCCTTGAGGAACTTAGGGCCGCAAGATATCTTTCAGTTATATATATATATATCGTTGTGGTTTCTATAATAAGCCTGCTTCACAACATTTTTTTTCAACAGGTTTTGAATTCAAAGTTGTCCTCCTCTAAGGGCAATTGCCACCCAAGGCTATAGAATCAGGCCTGTCCTGCCGTCTACCCAGAGCTGGTGGGAAAAAACGAGGATTCACACCTTTCCCAAGGGTATTAGCACGTAAGTGAATGTAATGGATTCGACTGGAATTCGAACTCGGCTCTCCGATTCCTCAATCCGAGCCGCTATCCATTACTCCACTGTGCATCCCCACGTTTACATTAACGGATAGCAATTTATTGGACATGATGAAAATTGGAATCTATTCTTGTGCAGTCTGTTACGTATGAAGAAATACAATTTAATCTTCTATGTGTCGTATCCCTTCGGGCGTAGTTGGTGAGGGCTCGCCACAACTTCCGTCCTGAGTAGCTCTTAACAGTATTTGTCTTTTTAGCTATCTCTTCTAATCCCTGTTCAGGTAGTTTATACGCTGTTCTCCTCTACTCCACTTGACTTCAATATATCCTGTGAGTGTTAAGTTTTCTAAGCCCCTTTTTGCCTCTTTAGACATTTAAACTCTCTTTCGGATTCTCGAATTTTAATTTAAAAAAAAACAAACAAAAAAAACAAAAAAATAACATTATTTCACCTCAAGCAAGGCAATAAAGCCACTAAGACGCACCGGTTTACTAAATGTGAGATAATATGAGAAAAAACCATTAAGGAGAGAGAACAATAACAGAACAGCAATTAGGAAGACATAAGAAAATAATTGATATTACATTTAAATTTTTGAAGATCAAAGTTGACTAGAAAGCAAGAAGCCATAAGGGAGTTCCGCAAGCGAGAAGTGCGAGAGAAGATACTGTTAGCATAGAACTTACGGTGACATCTAGTCATTTCAGCTGTAAAATGATGAGACCTTGCCGCCAATCTAGTACTGCACTTAAATTCATGAAGTCTAGGTACCAAATAAAAAAGCTCACCAGAAAAATTTCTATAGAAATATTTAGATAAAAGGCACAGAAAAGCTACGTTACGGAGGTGGGAAAGTGACTGAAACCGAGATGCCAGGTCAGGACCAATAATAATTCAGATTCATCTTTGGATTTTATCAATAATGTCTAAATATATAACAGATGCACTAAACCATATGTGACAACAAATATGTAAGATAGATTCTGTAGAGAAAAAATTACATCAGAACAATTACCATGAAAATATTTATAGAAAAGTCACAGGGAAGCTACATTATGGCGGTGGGAAAATGTATGAAGATGAGATGTCAGGACCAATAATATTGCAGGTTCATCTTTGTATATTATCAAGACTTTCTAAATCTATAGCAGAAGCGCCAGGCTAGATGTGATTTGTGTTTTAGGGCATATCAACCATAATGGGTTATTTAATGCCGACAAAGTTTTTATTTCTGGTAATATTTTGTTTTGTCAAAAATCTATTTCTGGTAATAATTTTTTCCTTCAAAAATTGTATTGCTGGTAATAATTTTTTTTCAATAAATGTACTGCTGGTAATATTTTTTTTCCCTAAAAAATGTATAGCTGGTAAATTTTTTTCAAAAACGTATTGTTGGTAATTTTTTTTTCAAAAATGTATTGCTGGTAATAGATTTTTCTTCAAAAATTTATTGCTGATAATAGTTTTTTTTTTCTTACAAAGTATTCCTGGTATTAAAACCCATTTTTACCCCAGTATCGGGGTTAACTATTTGCCCATAGCTGGGACCTTAAGAGGTTCTACCACTCCGGGTTAGGGTGGATCTGGAAACACCAGCAATTAAGAGGTGGTTCCACGCTCCTCAAAACCTCTTGATCAGAGGCCTTGCTGCTGGACGTAGTTTATCGTCTTACCCAGGACGCTGATGTAGTTTATCGTCTTACCCAGGATGGCAGACCAGATGTGACTGCAATGTTCAATGTATGGACAAATGTTAGACTTATAAATGTGTGAGATCGATTCTAGCGAGAAAAATTATCTATCACGACACAGTGAACCAACTTTCCTAGAAGTAGTCCTAGCAATTGATTCAATATAATCTTTGCACTTCGTGTAGCGGAAAATGTTAGCCCGTAATGGCGCACTGAGTCACACTCATGTAGGTTATCATCAAATCTGCTAACTAAACTAAAATAAACGTTATTTTCCTCGTAAAATTAACCGTGTTAACCCAATCGGGCCGAATGTGGCCCTCGGACCGCAAATCGACTGATATACATCTACACTCAATTGAAATGCTTATTGATTAAGAGATTGTGCACTTCATAGAAATAGTCAAACGATAAGGAACATGATAATGTTTAATTTTTTTTTTTTTAGTAAATATTCAACCTATGCAAGGAGTTTTGACTCCCGATTACGCGTCAATCTCAAGTATACCTAAATACATAGCAGAAGCACCAAACAAGATCTCACATATCCAGTGCATAGACACATATTAACCTTATTAATGGTTAAGATAGATTCTGGTGAGAAAAAAAAATTGTCCAACAAACACAACTTTCCTAACAGTAGACCTAGCAATTGATTCAATATATTTTTTTTCTTTCGCTATGTAAATATTATCCTGGGATAAAAGTCAATCATAGAAGTTAGTAGTATCAGCCATACTGTTAGAAGGCAAATAAGATTCTTTCAGACGATTGAAAGAGTTTAGTTTTGGAGGCGTAAAAAGAAACAAGCCATTTCTTGCCCCATTTAACAACGGCCAATTTGACCTTATCGAACCGACCAGACTTACTTTTAATTAAAACATGTTTCTCGGAGTTAGATTAACCTGGCTAATTATGTGACATTTGGAAAAATCTAGTAAAACACATGACATTGCCGTCACATTTAATAATGATTTAATTTTACTATAATTTATACATATATAAAACAAGCTGAGCTGTAATAAGATAACTATTTCTGTGAATCCCTTCATTAGTTTTATAAAAAATGGGAACAATTACAAGTTGCATCTAATTATGTGAGATTCACGGTATAATATTTAATAATTCCGGTAAAAAATAATTCCATGAAAAAACTACGTGGAATAAAGAATTTACAAACTGAAAAATGAAGTATTTTATGGTAGTTCTCAGACAAAATAAAACATTTATTTATTGAATCAGGAACTGATCAGTAATTTATTAGCGAGGCGCTAATAATTGTAGCTGATGTGAGAAAAAAGAAAAAAAAAAAACTATTCTTCGTATTGCTTTGCACGCCGTAATAGAATCGAAAGGAAAAAAAAGATTACTTACTCCAGTGCCGACGAGAAGCGCAGGAAATTGTCGAGTTGAAGAAAAAAAGGTTTGGTGCTGGCTTTTAAATGGTTCTATAGTCTGTGATTAGAAATACAAAATGTAAAAGAATAAAAGGATAGATGAGGGAACGAAAGAAACGATGGAGGAATTGGTGTACAAAGAAAATAATTATATAAAAATGGCCTTTGAATGAACAAAATAGCCAAGAAATATACCTCTGAATGAAACAGTTAAAAGAGGAGAAAAAAGTTTTAAGTGTGTAAAGAGGGAGAAAAGGTGTTAAGTATGCAAAGGGAGAAAAAGGATGTTCAGCGTGCAAAGGGTGACAAAGGGTGTTCAGCGTGAAAAGGGTGACAAAGGGTGTTCAGCGTGAAAAGGGTGACAAAGGGTGTTCAGCGTGAAAAGGGTGACAAAGGGTGTTCAGCGTGAAAAGGGTGACAAAGGGTGTTCAGCGTGAAAAGGGTGACAAAGGGTGTTCAGCGTGAAAAGGGTGACAAAGGGTGTTCAGCGTGAAAAGGGTGACAAAGGGTGTTCAGCGTGAAAAGGGTGACAAAGGGTGTTCAGCGTGAAAAGGGTGACAAAGGGTGTTCAGCGTGAAAAGGGTGACAAAGGGTGTTCAGCGTGAAAAGGGGGAGAAAGGGTGTTCAGCGTGCAAAGGGTGACAAAGGGTGTTCAGCGTGCAAAGGGTGACAAAGGGTGTTCAGCGTGCAAAGGGTGACAAAGGGTGTTCAGCGTGCAAAGGGGGAGAAAGGGTGTTCAGCGTGAAAAGGGTGACAAAGGGTGTTCAGCGTGCAAAGGGTGACAAAGGGTGTTCAGCGTGCAAAGGGGGAGAAAGGGTGTTCAGCGTGAAAAGGGGGAAAAAGGGTGTTCAGCGTGAAAAGGGTGACAAAGAGTGTTCAGCGTGCAAAGGGTGACAAAGGGTGTTCAGCGTGAAAAAGGGGAGAAAGGGTGTTCAGCGTGAAAAGGGGGAGAAAGGGTGTTCAGCGTGAAAAGGGAGAGAAAGGGTGTTCAGCGTGAAAAGGTGGAGAATGGGTGTTCAGCGTGAAAAGGGGGAGAAAGGGTGTTCAGCGTGAAAAGGGGGAGAAAGGGTGGTCAGCGTGAAAAGGGGGAGAAAGGGTGGTCAGCGTGAAAAGGGGGAGAATGGGTGTTCTGCGTGCAAAGGGTGACAAAGGGTGTTCAGCGTGCAAAGGGGGAGAATGGGTGTTCAGCGTGAAAAGGGGGGGAAAGGGTGTTCAGCGTGCAAAGGGTGACAAAAGGTGTTCAGCGTGCAAAGGGTGACAAAGGGTGTTCAGCGTGCAAAGGGGGAGAAAGGGTGTTCAGCGTGCAAAGGGGAACAAAGGGTGTTCAGCGTGCAAAGGGTGACAAAGGGTGTTCAGCGTGAAAAGGATGACAAAGGGTGTTCAGCGTACAAAGGGGGAGAAAGCGAGTTAAATGTGCAAAGGGGGAGAACGGGAGTTAAGCGCGCAAAGGGGGAGAACGGGTGTTTAATGAGTAAAGGGGGAGAAAGGAAGTTAAATGTGCAAAGGGGGAGAAAGGGACTTAAATGTGCAAAGGGGGATAAAGGGAGTTAAATGTGTAAAGGGGGAGAAAGGGAGTTATGTATGTAAAGGGGGAGAAAGGAAGTGTTTAAAGGGGAGAAACGGTGTTAATGGGTAAGAGGGCGAATGGGTGTTATGTGTGTAAAGGGGAGAAATAGAGAGGAAACTGAATTAGGAAATAAAAAAGTCGGTTTTTGAAAATCATAAGAATTTATCTTTGAATTTCGTGAGAAAGAGAGGGAGAAAGTTCGGAAGTTACAATGGCAACCAGAGAGAGAGAGAAGTTTGAAATAATGTGGTAACAGCTGCCAAAAGAACAAGAGACGAAGGAAATTTAGTTCTGAATCGATCAACAAAGAAATACATAACGAAATGAATGGGAATTGATGGAGAAAGAAGGAATTTACAGAAAGAAATAAAGAAAAACGGATGTAAAAAAAAAAACAGACAAATATGCGAGTAGATACAAAGTGGAACGCAAAGAAAAAAAGAAAATAAAATGGAAAAAGAAGGAAAACGAAAACAGAAAAGAAATGGGTAAAGGAAAGGGTAAAGGAAAAGGAAAGCAAAAAGGAAAAGGGAAAAAAAGAAAAAGTAAGGGGAACAGGAAAGTAAAAAAGGGTAAAGGAAAGTAAAAAAGAAAAGGGTAAAGAAAGGAAAATGAACAAAGAAAAAAGAAAAGGAAAAGGAAAAAAGACAGCATCTTGTTCCCCTTCCTACCGGCGTAGTTCCGCTGTCTACGGGCATAGACAGCATCTTGTTCCACTTCATCCGGGCGATGTTCTACCACTAACTAAGAGCGTAGAGCCAATGCCTGTAGGCATAAATTGCTGCTTGTTGTATTGCGTATAGGCGTGCACTGCCTCTAGCTTCATAGCTTACGGGCGTAGACAGCCTCTCTGTCCACTGAATACAGGCGTTGATCTATTGCCTACGGACGTAAAACGCTACTTGGCCCACGGGCGTAGACAGTTTCTCATTCCATTGAATACAGTTCCAATGTATACAGACGTAAAATGCTACTCCTTCCACTATGGGCGTGGTCCAACTACCTACAGGCGTAGTTCCACTGCCTATATACGTTGACGGGTTCTCGTTTTACTTCCTACGGACGTAAAATACTACTCTTTCCACTAACTGCGGGCGTAGACTTTTACTTTTTACGTTACCTACGGTCGTAGACAGCTATAGTTCCACTGCTTACAGGCGAAATTCCCTTGTCTGTGTTCGTAAACAGCTACTTGTTCCACTGCCTACAGGCGTGATTGTACTGATTACGGGCGTAGACAGTTTCTCGTTTCACTGTTTACGGGCGTAGACTGTTTCTCGTTTCACTGCCTACGGCCGCACACCGCTATTCCTTCCACTGCCTACGGCCGCGCACCGCTATTCCTTCCACTACAGTTTAGATTTAAAGCTCCATATTCTCCCAAGGTTATTCTTCTACTTAGCTTAATATATTTAACCGTTGGGCCGGGAACTTGTTGACATAGTAATTGTGAGTTCAATCACTAGACAGAGTGTACTTGAATTTGGTGGAAACACGTCGAGATAACTCAGCAGTACTAAACACGGACTGTGGAAGTTGGAGCTTTAAACCAATTTTTCCTGCTGAAATACTAAACAAAAATAAGAACTAGACGAGAACAGTCTACGCTCGAAAATAAAATAAAGTCTTCAGTTCAGAATTTACTGTAGGTTACCAAGACCAATATACACCTGATGAAGTCTGAGGGCACACTGGCCGAAACGCTGTGATAACACCAACGATGGGGACAAAATTCCGAATTTAAATCGTGTAAATAATAACTTCCTATTCGAGTAATTCGAACAGAAATATTTCCCCCCTTTTTTTTACAGATTGGCGTAACACAATCTTCATAACCTCCAAAATCTTGATTTGTATCGCGGCCGAAACGTTGTGATAAAGATGAGGACAATAGTCCGAATGTAATTATGTAAATAATGAGAAGTGGATGCTTAAATGTATGATTAAATTTAAGCCTCAAATACAAAGTGAAACAGAATGCACAGATACTACACTGATCGTGTATAGAGGGACACCAAGCAACACTTTGATCCGAAGCAGAGCAAACATTCAACTTTTCGTCAGAAGTCAAATGATTTAATCCCTTTCTCTTTTACCGTCTACAAGTCTTGTGAATGTTGCATTCTCCATAGCTTCTATTATCATTATTTTTCGCAATTAAAGATCAATGCTCAGCAGGAAATGAATACTCCCGAATAGTTGTGTAGCAGCCAATAAGCAACTGACTCATGGCTAAAGTGAAAGATTGTTTTGTTGATCACCCTAGACAACATGCTCTTTCCCAGAAACTGTAACTAAGGGCTACTCAGCATAGTTGCAGTATAAACCACAGGTGGACTGTGGTTGTTGATTAAACACACATGCACCTGAGCAAGTGGTTGCAATAGGGATTGGGTAGACTCCCTGGTAGACAGGTATCTTCGAATAAGAGTGGCCATCTATACTATATATATTTCTTAACACAGAAGGAAGGGGAGGAGCGTGAAGAAACGGCTTAGGGGAAGGGGGGAAAGGAGTGAAAAGAAAAAACGAGAAGTTAGGTGAGGAACGAAAAGAAAGTGTGAGAGGGTAGAGGGAGAGGAGCGAAAAGAAAGAGCGAAAGGGTAGGGGCAGAGGAGTGAAAAGAAAGAGCGAGAGGGAAGAGCGAAAGGAGCGAAAAGAAAGAGCGAGAGGATAGGGGGAGGAGGGAAAAGAGCGAGAGCATAGGGAAGAAGAGCGAAAAGAAACAGTAAGAGGGTAGGGGAGAGGAGCAAAAAGAAAGAGCGAATGGGAAGGGGGAGAATAGGGAAAAGAAACAGCGAATGGGTAGTAGGGAGAGGAGCGAGTATAAAGAGCGAGCGGAAAGTGGAGAAAGGAGGGTAAAGAACGAGAGATTGGCAAGGGGAGAGAGAAATGAGAAGAAAAGGAAAGGGGAAGAGGAGCGTGAAGAAATATTGGAAAGAGAGATAGGAGCAAGAAGAAAGAGAGATTGGAAAGAGAGATAGAAGCAAGAAGAGAGAGAGAGATTGGAAAGAGAGATAGGAGCAAGAAGAGAGAGAGATTGGAAAGAGAGATAGGAGCAAGAAGAGAGAGAGATTGGAAAGAGAGATAGGAGCAAGAAGAGAGAGAGATTGGAAAGAGATAGGAGCAAGAAGAGAGAGAGATTGGAAAGAGAGATAGGAGCAAGAAGAGAGAGAGATTGGAAAGAGAGATAGGAGCAAGAAGAGAGAGAGATTGGAAAGAGAGATAGGAGCAAGAAGAGAGAGAGATTGGAAAGAGAGATAGGAGCAAGAAGAGAGAGAGATTGGAAAGAGAGATAGGAGCAAGAAGAGAGAGAGATTGGAAAGAGAGATAGGAGCAAGAAGAGAGAGAGATTGGAAAGAGAGATAGGAGCAAGAAGAGAGAGAGATTGGAAAGAGAGATAGGAGCAAGAAGAGAGAGAGATTGGAAAGAGAGATAGGAGCAAGAAGAGAGAGAGATTGGAAAGAGAGATAGGAGCAAGAAGAAAGAGAGATTGGAAAGAGAGATAGGAGCAAGAAGAAAGAGAGATTGGAAAGAGAGATAGGAGCAAGAAGAGAGAGAGAGATTGGAAAGAGAGATAGGAGCAAGAAGAAAGAGATTGGAAAGAGAGAAAGGAGCAAGAAGAAAGAGATTGGAAAGAGAGATAGGAGCAAGAAGAAAGAGATTGGAAAGAGAGATAGGAGCAAGAAGAAAGAGAGATTGGAAAGAGAGATAGGAGCAAGAAGAAAGAGAGATTGGAAAGAGAGATAGGAGCAAGAAGAAAGAGAGATTGGAAAGAGAGATAGGAGCAAGAAGAAAGAGAGATTGGAAAGAGAGATAGGAGCAAGAAGAAAGAGAGATTGGAAAGAGAGATAGGAGCAAGAAGAAAGAGAGATTGGAAAGAGAGATAGGAGCAAGAAGAAAGAGTGGTTGGTAAGCGGGAGAGAAAAAAAAATCAAATTTACTTTCAAATTCTAAATTCCTTACCTTTCTGAATCAAACGTTGAACAAGAGGAAAGAGTCTCATTTTTCGTATCCGGTTGGAAATCTGTAGAGAGAGAAAAGTGAGGCATGTCCGAGATTTAAAAACAACCCTTTATAAAATTGGAAAAGCAATAATGACATGTCTAGCAATGGCGGCTGGTAAATTTAGAGCGGTGGCGGGAAATCAAGATTAAACCGGAAATTAAGCGTTTTCCCATGATGCAGATCGAAGACTTCTTAGCTTCGGTGAGGGAAAAATGTGAAGAAATAAATGAAAATTATGAATCGGATTAGGAATGAAAAAGAGAGAGGATAAAGAAGAAGAAATGAAAGAGATAAAGAATTGTCGAGATAGAGGAAGAGGGCGAGAGTGAAGGGGGTTATGAGCCAGAAGAAAGAGCTGAGAGGGAAGGTGGAGAAGAGCGGAAAGAAACAGCGAGAGAGAAGGGAGAGAGGAACGTGATGAAAGAGCAAAAGGACAAGAAGGGGAGGAGAGAGCGGGAAGAAAGCGAGGAAGGACAAGAAGTGGGGGAGCGGGAAGAAAGCGAGAAAGGAGGTAGCTAGAAGAGACGAAAGAAGAAGAGAGAAGTCAGGAAAGAAAGGTGCTGGAAGCAAGAGCGAGAGGAAATGGAAGGGAGGGAGCAGTAAGAAAGAGCGAGAGGAGGACAGGAAGAGAGAGCGAACGGAAAAGAAAGAGCGAGAGGACAGGAAAGGAGGAAGCAGGAAGAAAGAGATGACAAAGGGGGAGCGAAAACGTAAAGGGAAAGAGAACAGTAAAGGAGGGAAGATGAAAGAGAGTAAAGGAAGGAAGGAAGGAAGTGGGTTAGAAGAAAGTGCGTGAAGGAAAGTAGCCAGAATAAAGTGCTAGAGTGAAGGGAGCCAGCGAGAAGAAAGAGCAAGAGGGAAGAGAGCCAGCGAGAAGAAAGAGCAAGAGGGAAGAGAGCCAGCGAGAAGAAAGAGCAAGAGGGAAGAGAGCCAGCGAGAAGAAAGAGCAAGAGGGAAGAGAGCCAGCGAGAAGAAAGAGCAAGAGGGAAGAGAGCCAGCGAGAAGAAAGAGCAAGAGGGAAGAGAGCCAGCGAGAAGAAAGAGCAAGAGGGAAGAGAGCCAGCGAGAAGAAAGAGCAAGAGGGAAGAGAGCCAGCGAGAAGAAAGAGCAAGAGGGAAGAGAGCCAGCGAGAAGAAAGAGCAAGAGGGAAGAGAGCCAGCGAGAAGAAAGAGCAAGAGGGAAGAGAGCCAGCGAGAAGAAAGAGCAAGAGGGAAGAGAGCCAGCGAGAAGAAAGAGCAAGAGGGAAGAGAGCCAGCGAGAAGAAAGAGCAAGAGGGAAGAGAGCCAGCGAGAAGAAAGAGCAAGAGGGAAGAGAGCCAGCGAGAAGAAAGAGCAAGAGGGAAGAGAGCCAGCGAGAAGAAAGAGCAAGAGGGAAGAGAGCCAGCGAGAAGATAGAGCAAGAGGGAAGAGAGCCAGCGAGAAGATAGAGCAAGAGGGAAGAGAGCCAGCGAGAAGATAGAGCAAGAGGGAAGAGAGCCAGCGAGAAGATAGAGCAAGAGGGAAGAGAGCCAGCGAGAAGATAGAGCAAGAGGGAAGAGAGCCAGCGAGAAGATAGAGCAAGAGGGAAGAGAGCCAGCGAGAAGATAGAGCAAGAGGGAAGAGAGCCAGCGAGAAGAAAGTGCAAGAGGGAAGAGAGCCAGCGAGAAGAAAGAGCAAGAGGGAAGAGAGCCAGCGAGAAGATAGAGCAAGAGGGAAGAGAGCCAGCGAGAAGATAGAGCAAGAGGGAAGAGAGCCAGCGAGAAGAAAGAGCAAGAGGGAAGAGAGCCAGCGAGAAGGAAGTGCGACAGGGAAGAGGGAGAGAAACGAGAGAGAAGAAGAGGGAAAGGAGATGCGCGAGATGCAAGAGCGAGGGAAAAGGGAAAAGAGCGAGAAGAAAGAGCGCGAGAGAAAGGAGCGGTGGGAGAAGACGGACAGAAAAAAGAGACAAAGCAAAAGGAGAGAGAAAGGGAGAGAGAGATAGCATAGACAGAGAGAGAGAGAAACACACGGAGAGAGAGAGAGGCAGACAAAGAGAGAGAGACATAGACAGGGTATAAGAAATAAAATCATCTCGTAGAATCATGTGAACAGAAAAAAAGTAAGGCAACATCAATAGTGAAGAAAGTGATATGAAAATCACTTGAAATGTGAAACCGAGTCATCATGCTGCTAATTTTATTGTGTACACTGTATGTATGTATGTATGTCTATTCTTGGACACACAGTGTGAAACTCTTTAAATACACTTTATAAATCACCAGAAAATTAATTCATTACTTTCCCTCGTCTTTTTTTGTTATCTTTTTCTTCATATATGAACGCGCCGATTTTTATAATAATCTTCGTCACAGCTTTTAATTTCTACATTTCTTTTTTTGGCGGGGGAAGTTCTTTTAAGTTTCTTGGATCTAAACTAATTACTGACTGCTTGCAATTGTCTTTTCACGTGTTCTCTACTTTTTTCGACACTACTGGTCCTGCAAAATGCTTTTTATGTAAAATAGAAATATAGAAAAACAAATTATTTCCCATTGAAAACTGATAAAAAGAAATAAGCTGGATTTAATTTAAAATCCTACCGGCAATTTGTCGATCGAAGCAAAATTAGTTTTATGCTAATATCGCTGAAAAAAAACAAAAAAGTCGTCTGACATTGTCATTATGATCCGCCATTTTGGTTACGGTTTCTGAAATGAAAAGGAATTTGGCAGCTAAGTTATTTTCATTAAATTATACACCGTGTCCGGACCAACTCAATTAGAGATTAACAGAGTATTGAAGAAGAAAAAGATGTTCATTATATTTTTTTTATATATGGTCTTTTTCGTCGATGGCGACGGTCGGCAGCGGAAAATAAGTTATCTTATCATGGCTAAAACAACCAATGCGCGATCGGCATGGTTTTTGACAACGACCACAGTAGTAGAGGACGCCTCACAAAAAAAATCAATTTTAGATTTACTATATAAGAAAAAGAATTAACTAACATAAAAAAAATAATTATTTTTAGTTTAAAAATCACATTTAACATTTGTGTTTTTGTTCTGTTTTAAGCTAATAAATTTCTATCATTTGCTTTTGTTTCAAATAATTAACAAAAATTCCAACAATTGAATAAATTGTGCCATATTTTCTGTTTTTTTTTTTTGTGGGGGTACCCTGTAGAATACTGTTGAGTCATCCAGTGTGGAGCATTTGCGTCTTTGTCGAACTTCTTCCGGCGCTCTGGATTCCATTCTCTTCATAGCACTTTCCTCCCGCGAAAACAGCAGCTTTCCACTCCACCCGATCCCGGACAACAGCATTGCAGTTCGCAACATTTTCAGAAAATGGACTTTTTATACGGGTCCTTGAAGCGAAGCTTGGGTCGTCTAACGTTAGGCATGCACTCAGACAGTTCCCCATAGATTATCTCTTTGGGAATCCGGGCATTACCCATGCAAGCAACATGCCCAAGGCACCCGAGACCGCAGGATGGAATATCGTGACTGAATGCTATCGTTTTTGAACACTTCTGTATCCGGGACCTTGTCTTGCTGTTTAATTTTTAAAATATTATATTTTAATTGTCTCTGAATTCATTTAAGCACTTTCATAATTTTCGATGGCCTTTCATGATTTTTGTAGCCTATTTTTTTTCTTTTATACTTTAAAAAAAAAAAAATTTTTTTCCATTATTTTTTCTTTTCATTTTTCAAAGAATTCTTTCATTAAATCGTACATTGTATTCCTTGTTAGTTTATGTCATTTGTCGTTCAAGAAAACCTTTCATCTTGAATAAATATTTTCATTTGGCGAATTTTCCTTATTTTGATCGGCGATGAAATGGAAAAACATCGCTAGAAACAAAGACAATGCGAAAAAGCTACGTCATACCTATCCTCATTTGTGATAGGGGCTTACGACCACATCACGTTGAAGCAGTTCTTCCCGTACGGTCACCGAAGTTAAGCAACGTCAAGTTTGGTCAGTACCTAGATGTGTGACGACTTGGGAATACCAGATACTGTAAGTTTGGATGTGCGGGTGGTGTAACGGATAATTGCTCAGAACTGTTAACCAGTGAGTAGAGTTCCAATTCCCGTTGGGTTCGCTATATTCGCTTACTTGCAAAAAATCTTTGTTAAAAGTATGAATCCACCTCGTCTCTCTCCAGCTATGGGTTAATTTGTAAGACTTGTATCAAAGCACCATTATTATCTTAAAAAAAAAAATTCCTACAAACTTGAAATATTTTTTGACATTAAATAACCTGCAAAGGGTTGATAAACCGTAAAAAACGAATAAATCAATCAACGAAATAATTATTTACTACACAGGCATATCTTTTAGATTTATTTACATTCTCTGGGATATAGATTTATAGACACTACTGTTGTCACAATGTCAGGGAATAGTTTATATCTTGATTGTAATATAGAATTGACCCCCCACTTTATACCCGCATTATAATTTCTTGTTGGTTTCTCAAATTCTGATTAGTTATGAATCCACCTTTTCTCTCCCCATGTATGGGTTAATTAGTAAGACTTGGAACACTAAATCATTATCTCCAAAAATCTTAATCTAGATTTTATGATTTTAAATAACCTGTAAATGGTTGACAAGCCGTAAAAAACAAATCAGTCAATCTATACTCTCACAGAGATCATGCATGACTTCCAACTAGTTTAGAAATCACTAAAGTGTCAGCTGTATACCGTGGCCATAAAGTGAGGGATTAGTTTATATATTGATTGTGATATAGACTTGATCCCCCACTTTATATCCATATAATCTTTTATATTCCGATTAGAAATAAATAAGCCTCTTCTTCCCCAACTATGGGTTAATTAGTTAGACTTGTATCACTAAGCCACTTCTATCTAAAAAAAAATCTTTCAATTTAGAAATTTTTTCTGGGTTTAAATAACCTACAAGTTCAGAAATGATTAAACTGTCAACTGTATACCGTGGCCATAAAGTGAGGGATTAGTTTATATATTAATTGTGATATAGTCTTGATCCCCCATTTTATATCCATACAATATTTTATCAAATTCCGATTAGGTATGTATCAGCCACTTCTCCCCCAGCTATGGGTTAATTAGTAAGACTTCTATCTAAAAAAAATTCTTTTAGTTTAGAAATATTTCCTGGTTTTTAAATAACCTGCAAAAGGTTGGTTGATAAGCCGTAGAAAACGAATCGATCCATCATTGCTGGATAACTTCCAAAAAGGTGAAGAGACTTGAAGAACAAACAAAATAAGGTTCTACAGACAATTACAGGGAATACCATAGACTCAACATGTGAGAAACGAGGAAGTTTTAAAGAAAATTTTACCTCAAAGAGCATTTATATTTCAAATAATAAAAAAACGAGAGCTGAAGTTTCTGGGGTCATTATGAGGAGAGAGGTCTTGGAAAATTTAACACACTCAGGACATTGAAAGAAGGACAGGCAGTGAGAAACGGTGCGAATTCTACTTGTGTGAATGGAAAACAGAACGAGGAGAAAGAATGATGGCAAAGAGTCAATCGCAGAACTACAAAGGAGAGGAAATTGTGGAGAGCCATTGTCGGGTATGTCCTTAAGAGAAACAATTAAAAAAAAACAACAAACGATTCCTTATCTGGTCATTTATATTTTTCGTTTCCTTTTATTCATATTCTTTCTATTTTAACTTTCCACCCACTCTAATCCATTCTTTTCTCTTTCTTTCTAATTATTATTTATTTATTACTAGCTTAAAAGCCGCATAAGCTAACTCATGCGGGCCGCTAATTGGGTCCCCGGCCCAAAACTAAAGGGACCTCTGTTCCCAGCTTAGAAAACATCAATGATAAATTTAAAGAAATATCTTTAAATTCCTTAATTCACTCCATGGAACATCAAAATGTCACTAACTCTGATTCAGGTTATAAATTCAATTCTTGCCAAACGACCGACTTGGGGTGAAATTCCAAGTCAGGCCAAAAATTGATTTCCTCAAATGATAACCTCCGTGGAACTTCAGTCGAATTGTTTTCTTCAAAATTGTGGAACTTCAAAACCTAACGTCACGTAACCTCTCACTTTAATTCTGATTCCTTGACATTTTGAATAAATAAAATTGATTTCCTAAATTCACAAAGTTTTGAAATACAGTGGAATCCCTCATATGGTTTTGACGTATATATTTAAACTATTTGGATGGTATGCAACTGATTTGAAATTTCTGTTTGTCTGGAAATTTACTTTGGATAATTGCTTCTGCTTATTTCACCCTAATGGCTTGTATTGGTGCAAAAGATAATGGAAATAAGAGGAAAAGAACAACTTTGGAGTTATCGCAAAAAGTGGAAATTTTAAACAGACTAGACCCTGGTGAAAGTTCATTGTAACTAATGGCTGAGTTCAACATAAGAAAGTCAACATTGTATGATATAAAATCTTCCAAAGAAACTATTCCCCAGCGTTCAGAGTATCATAATGAACAAGTTAATAAAAAAAAATATGATTGTGATGAAACTTGGACTAAAATTGAAAAAGCTATTGAAAAGGTTGTCAGTTTTATGGAAAGAAATCCAGCATTCAGCTATGACGATTGTAATAAGGCACGCAGAGTTAAAAAGTGTCTTTAGTTTAAATAATTTCAAGAACAAAAGCAAAATGAAATGCGGAAAAAGTTAAGAATGACATTAGAAGAGAAAGAATTATCATGCAACAGCGATTAAAAATTCCTCGTTACATTATTTGTTTTGCATACGTGGCATATTTAATTTAATGAATTTTCATTAACATTACATAATTTATTTCTTTTTCCTTAAAATCAATTCCGTTATATTTCACTCACCATTAGATTATTTTGTTTACTATAAAACATTGAAAATAAATGTTAAACCTGATTTCAGTTCTTTTATTTTAATCTAAATATAACCCCTCATATCCGGACTCTGTCACCAATTCCTCATATCCGGAATCCCTCATATCCGGACTCTGTAACCAATTCCTCATATCCGGAAGACCTTAGTCCGGTTGTCAGGGATTTTATTGTATTTTAAACTGAATTTAAAGCAAAAATGTTTAAATTCATAAAGTTTTTGTGTTACTTTAAATGTTGCATAACCCCCTCGTGTTGAGGAAGTCTTGGGCGATGTTGTAGATTGGATCATAAAGTTGCATTCTTTTATCGCTCGTCTTCTCCCTGCCGGTGATCACTAGTTGTTTTGATTCAAGATGGAAAGAACTTCAACACACGGAATTTTAACTTAGCTAGTTTATTAATGTCGATGTATACATCTATTTATCCACTGGGGTTGCTTTCCCTCCAATGGGGGACGTTTCAAACACGAAAGAAAACACGTCTACATTGACGGTTTAGACACAATTCCTTGAAATCACTCCCTCTATCTATCGTTCCAACGCTCGTTCAGCCAATCAAAATCGACTTCCTTGTTTCGTCTTCCATCTGACCTCAAAGG
>OZ038515.1:62285741-62295741 GCA_964036315.1 Acanthosepion esculentum | reverse complement strand
TTTCAGCAAGCGTAGAACTTCAATATGTGGAATTTTCCATTATGGGGTAATTCAGTGACACTTCTGCATTGTAAGCCCTTTCGTATCAGACGACATTTTAGCAGACTACTGTTCTTCGGCATCTCTAAAAAAAGACAGGGAAACATATAAATTATTAACGGAAGGGATTGACTTCTATTGCCAAAGTTCTAATCTAAATAGATTGGATTTATTTTCGAAGCTGCAGTTTAGTGAAAAATAAAAGCTGCAAATGAATTTATAATAATAAATATTTAATTTTGAGGCCACGAGGTGACAAGTGAGTTAGACAGGAGTTTATATTTGAACATTATTTTGATTTCTACTCCTAATACAGTAATTAATAATCATATTGGTGATATAAAAATAAATGAGCTTAATAATCCTTTCACTTGACGAAACTTTGAAACTTTAGGAAAATATTGCCTTCGTAAGCATTTTATTAACTTGTTATTCGATGCGTTAAATTTGATTTTCTTTTCAGCTGTCGATGCAAAATCTGATCTGAACCATATTGCGATGGGTTCACCATAGGTGACAACGTTTGGCAAGCTTGATATTTTTTGTTGTGCTTTCCGTATAGCTGACAGTAATGTTATTTGACAACTAGTCGAGAAAATCCTCCAATTAAGCACGATGTGTATGTGAGCAAAGTAGAGAGTAGAGAAATCCGAAAACTACTCTGATGAATTATTCTGTTCCCTAGTGAAGTAAATAAAACATCCGATTATTTACACTATTTACATTGTTCGGACTGTTAAACATTTGTTGCCATATTCACGACGTTTCGGCCGTTGTACGCTCCGACCTTCTTCAAGATCTGTCTATATTTTTGAGATGACGTATTAAAATTAGTTGTACTATTTACATCGATCGGACTGCTGTCCTCATCATTGTTGCCATATTCATGACGTTTAGGCCGTTGTATGCTTCAGTCCGAACAATGGAAATAGTGTAAACAATTACAGTGCCTCATCTCAGAAATATTGATAGATCCCGAAGAAGGCCGGAGCGTACAACGGCCGAAACGTCGTGAATATGGCAACTAAGATGAGGACAACAGCCCGAACAATGTAAATAGTGTAAATGGTTACAATACCTCATATCAGAAATATAGACAGATCCCTAAGAAGGCCGGTGCGTACAACGGCCGAAATGCCGCGAATATGGCAACAGGGATGAGAACAACAATTCGAGCAATGTAAATAGTGTAAATAATTACAATACTTCAGAAAAATAGACAGATATTAAAACATCCGATATGAAATATGGTGGAAATGTACTTTAGCCTTTGAATCAAGATACAGAAAAGGGAAAAAATATACTTGATGTGAACGAAAGTAAAATCGATACATCTTCTATTCAAATTATTAACGTTGTTTAGTCACCCCTTTTTGGGTCATCATTCCGGCGTTCCTTTCTAGAAAAGAGAAAAATTGTCGAGTCAGTTGCTAAGTTTGGAGCTTAGAACGTTGGTTTACTTAATCATCTCTCTCTATATAACAAATGATGTCTGTGTCTGCATGATACTTTTTCACTAGCGATCCATCCAACCAAACTTGGCACATTCATTTTTCACTGTAAGAGATAGGTGCTTAGCGTAAAAAATCGATAATTAAAAAAAAATTCAATAATCGACAAAGCCGATAAAAAGTCGATAAATTCAACTATTTTCTTCCGATTTCGTTCGAACTCGGTATGTAGCTTACTTAAATCATAACACAAATCGATTTCAACACAAATTTTAAACTAAAAACTCCCTCAATTTTCAAGCAATCTAATACAACCTTCACTCAATTGTAGCCAACAATAAGTTGATTGTTTAACAGTCATTTATCTTGATAATTGAGTCCATCCATATGGTGAAAACCCGCGTAAATAGCGAAAAATGGCGATTTTTATTGGTTTCTTTCTTATTTTCGTTGATCTTTCAACCAATTTTCATCCAACTTAATTGATTTATAAATGTATCCTCTTTAACATCCCTGCTAGCACACTGACAAAACTTCAAAAACTCCAAAATAATTGGGATCTGAAGTGGGTCTTCATGTTGCCTGTTTTACCCCTTCATGTCCTCGACTAACTTCCATTGAATAAATACAGACTACTTCTGTTATATCAGTAACTGCATTAATTCAAAATGTTTTTTTTTAATGAAAGTACTTTAAAATAATTGAAAAAGATAGACTGTTACATCTAAACATGATGCTGTTTTTGCTCCATTCTAATTGAACGCCTTTTCTGATCGACCAGATGGGCATGGCTGCTAGTATTAAAAAATATCTTGCACATTCATAGGTCTATCATTCGTCCGCTCATTGAATATTATTTCCAGATCTAGTCTGGTGCTTCTGTGTGACAAAAGCCATAGGAGAATCTGCAATGTTATTTGTTCTAACCTGGCATCACGGCTTCAGTCACTTTCCCACCTCCTTCTCTGTGTCTTTTTTATAAGTATTTTCATAGAGATTGTTCTGATGATCTTTAAACTTAGGTACCTCGAATTCATAAATTTAAACGTAGTACTCGATTGCCGGTTTGGTCTCATCATTTTACTGTTCAAATTCCCAGGTATAACCGTAACTCATATTTTTATAGTTTATTCTTTTGCAATTCGCCTGTGAAACTATCTACTTGATTTCCTGAAAACTATCACCTTCGATAGTTTAAATGCAACGTCAATCGTCATCCGTCATTTTGAGGACTGTCCTTTTATTGTCCTTTTTATTCAACGTCTTCTCCTTTTCTCTCAGTAAGACCTTGCGTTTTTCAAACTTCGTCGTCTTGCTAAGAGTGAAGTGATTAAACAAACTGATAAATCGATTAAAACAATGCTTGCATAATTGCACATCAACACCTTATGACTCATTTAATGTATAATTTCTTGAGCTTTGAAGTAATAAAAATATGTTATTCTGCTTTCACAATTGAATACATGGTAGATGATACTCCGCTTTTGTGCATATGCAGGTTTGTATGGACATAATTACTAGAGGCAGTAATGTGTGTACTTCCCGGTTTAGTTTTAATAAAGTTGTACTTTGGAATGCAGTTTGATTTCTTTTAGAAATTGTAGGATTTATAAGGATTAATATCATGAAAGAGTTCTTTCATGTCGGTTGTTTGGTTGGTTGATTTCTTTTAGCGGCATATCAACACCTTTATGGGTTACTTAATGCCGAAATCTAAATATTTTGATTGGTTTGGTTTGGTTGATTTTGTTTAGCGGCATATCAATCTCTATGGGTTATTTAATGCCGAAATCTAAATATATTGATTGGTTTGGTTGATTTTGTTTCGCGGCATATCAACACCTTTATGGGTTATTTAATGCCGAAATCTAAATATTTTGATTGGTTTGGTTGATTTTGTTTAGCGGCATATCAACAACTACGGGTTATTTAATGCTGAAATTAAATGTTTTGAACATAATTTGATGACTTCAACTAGATATTTTGAATACAATTGTGAGCCTTCAACTACAGGCTAATTGTATTGTTGATCATTTTGCTATGAAATGGATTGTTAGGAATTCTATCATGTGTATTGTTGAGATTTTTATATAAAAACGTATTGCTCGAATTTTTATACTTACATGTGTTTTTTGTTTGTTTTGGAATCACTATTTGCCCATAGTTAGGGTCCTAACGTGTACTACGACCATGGATCAAGGTGGACCTGGTCACAACACCAATTAAGAGGTGATATCACGCTCCTCAAAGCCTCCAATCGCCCGATCAGATGCCTTGCTGCCGGATGTAGTTTATCGTCATACCCAAGATAAACAATTGATGTCTGTCTGGTAAGTTTTTAATTTGCTGAATATTTTTGCTGAATTTTTCAGCAAGCGTAGAACTTCAATATGTGGAATTTTCCATTATGGGGTTATTCAGTGAGACACTTTTGCTTTGTAAGCCCTTTCGTATCAGACGACATTTTAGCAGACTACTGTTCTTCGGCATCTCTACAAAAAGACAGGGGAACATATAAATTATTAACGGAAGGGATTGACTTCTATTGCCAAAGTTCTAATCTAAATAGATTGCTTTATTTTCGAAGCTGCAGTTTAGTGAAAAATAAAAGCTGCAAATACAGAAATATTTATAAAATCGTTAGTAAACTATTCTATTTTCGACATCTGTCTATATTTCTGAGATTGTAACTATTTACACTATTAACATCGTTCGGACTGTTGTCCTCATCTTTATTGTCATATTCACGGCGTTTCCGCCGTTGCACGCTCCAGTCTTCTTTGGGTGATGTGTCCTCAAGGACTTATGGCACAGTGGATAAAAGCGTTGGTTGATGCAGTCCAGTAACATAACCCCCAAAATTTAGGTGACTAAAGGAAAATTACTGAAACTGAGTCATAAAAAAGGCTTGGCACGTGGAACTAGAACATTCTTCTTCTCCAGTGGACGAAATAAAGAGTTCGTTTCAAAATTCCAACGTATAACACCTGAAGAAAGCCGGAGCGTACAACGACCGAAACGTCGTGAATAACACAATAAGGATAGGGACAACTGTCTGAATAATATAAATAGTGTGAATAGTTTTTACTTTTGTTTAATTCCTCTGATTTTTCTTTCTTTATTTTCTTCGTTTGTCGTTCATTCTAATGTTTTCTTTATGTTCCTCGTAAAAAACCCCAAAAAGAATAGCTACCCCCCAAAAAAAAAGAAACAGACGTAGCTGAAATTAAAAGATTAGGCGGGGTGAAATTTCTGGCCAGTATGGTTCTGAAAATATTTAGTAAAAAAAATATCCATATTGGTTAGAAAAATCAATACGAATCAATTAGTTTCTACCTCGGCTGGCTTAATCGATACAGGATATATATCAGACAGTTCTATATATTTCTCTGATTTTTATTTTTCTGTTAGTTTGTTTCTAAACTAACTTATCGATGCTGGGTAGTATTCAGGGTCTGAAGAGTTCATGCGTGTATATTTTATGAGTTTACTTTCAAATTAATTGGATATGGTTCGCTGAAAACGAAGGCGGTTTATATCAGGAGCGCCATAATTTAAAGAAAAAAAAAAAAAAACGAATAAAACTTTTTTTTACGTTTATTCCAGATCAAAGTTTTCCTTCGTTCGTTCATTGCTTTCAGTTTATTTTTCTCTCTATTCTTCCTTCGTCACTTTCTTTACTTTCTGCCTATACGAAATGTTTCCTTTCGTTTATGATTTTAGAAATTTACCATTTTATTTGTTTCCTATTCAGGTCTCACGATTCCATCCTTTTTATATATATTCTCCAAGATTTGTTCGTATTTTAATTTTCCTTGTCAACTATTGACTGAATTTTTTTGCATTTCCTTCGTTTTATTCTTCTTTGTTTTTTTATCATTCAATTTTCTTTTTACATTTCTTTTCATTGTCTTTTAATCTCCTCCTATTTTCTTAAACATTTTCTAAAATTTTTCAGTTCTTTACGTTTTCGTTCTTTGTGTTTTTTTTTTATCTTTTCTCGTTCTCATTGTCTTTTACTTTTAGACACCTTTTCTTCCTTTTTTTTCTAGAGACATTTCAAGATTCATTATACGAAGTAATGCCTTTTGTTCTTTTAATTGCAACAGACTTAATAGTAGAAACGCACAAAGCATACTAAAATGAACAGCAAAGTCTTAGGAAACGAAATTTAGTTTTTACCATGGCTTCCTTCCGTTTCAATCGTATTACGATAGTCGGTCAAAGACTAATGTCTGTTCTTTCATGACAGCTGATTAATAACCAGAAACACTCAAAGAATTCCAAAAATGAACCCGAAAAATCTAAGGTTTCTAATTCCAGATTTAAACAGTCTTCGTCTCAATAGTTTTACTTCATCTCTGAATGAAGGCAGATATAGTGTCCCTGTCGATGATACGAAGCTAGACATTTTTGTTTTATCCATGAGCAAGTTCCTTTTTTCAAGTCGTCACCCTTGTGAAAATTAATCAAAACGAATAATTCCCTTATTTACGGTTTTCCGTAATTTCCAATGAAACATGACCCAGTGCACATGTTAGTACTTCGTATGTCTGTCCATTCCACAAAGTTGTCCCTTGCAGATTGATTACAGATTCCCGATTGGATTTAAATCAGGAGAGTTTCTGGGTCAAACTATATTACTTTATGAAAACGGATCGAGACAGATATATGAACAGGTTCATATGCATGCGAGCGGATCGAGACAGATATATGAACAGGTTCATGTGCATGCGAGCGGATCGAGACCGATATATGAACGGGTTCATGTGCATGCGAGCGGATCGAGACAGATATATGAACGGGTTCATGTGCATGCGAGCGGATCGAGACCGATATATGAACAGGTTCATGTGCATGCGAGCGGATCGAGACCGATATATGAACGGGTTCATGTGCATGCGAGCGGATCGAGACCGATATATGAACGGGTTCATGTGCATGCGAGCGGATCGAGACAGATATATGAACGGGTTCATGTGCATGCGAGCGGATCGAGACAGATATATGAACAGGTTCATGTGCATGCGAGCGGATCGAGACAGATATATGAACAGGTTCATGTGCATGCGAGCGGATCGAGACAGATATATGAACAGGTTCATGTGCATGCGAGCGGATCGAGACAGATATATGAACAGGTTCATGTGCATGCGAGCGGATCGAGACAGATATATGAACAGGTTCATGTGCATGCGAGCGGATCGAGACAGATATATGAACAGGTTCATGTGCATGCGAGCGGATCGAGACAGATATATGAACAGGTTCATGTGCATGCGAGCGGATCGAGACAGATATATGAACAGGTTCATGTGCATGCGAGCGGATCGAGACAGATATATGAACAGGTTCATGTGCATGCGAGAGGATCGAGACAGATATATGAACAGGTTCATGTGCATGCGAGCGGATCGAGACAGATATATGAACAGGTTCATGTGCATGCGAGCGGATCGAGACAGATATATGAACAGGTTCATGTGCATGCGAGCGGATCGAGACAGATATATGAACAGGTCCATGTGCATGCGAGAGGATCGAGACAGATATATGAACAGGTTCATGTGCATGCGAGCGGATCGAGACAGATATATGAACAGGTTCATGTGCATGCGAGCGGATCGAGACAGATATATGAACAGGTTCATGTGCATGCGAGCGGATCGAGACAGATATATGAACAGGTTCATGTGCATGCGAGCGGATCGAGACAGATATATGAACAGGTTCATGTGCATGCGAGCGGATCGAGACAGATATATGAACAGGTTCATGTGCATGCGAGCGGATCGAGACAGATATATGAACAGGTTCATGTGCATGCGAGCGGATCGAGACAGATATATGAACAGGTTCATGTGCATGCGAGAGGATCGAGACAGATATATGAACAGGTTCATGTGCATGCGAGCGGATCGAGACAGATATATGAACAGGTTCATGTGCATGCGAGCGGATCGAGACAGATATATGAACAGGTTCATGTGCATGCGAGCGGATCGAGACAGATATATGAACAGGTTCATGTGCATGCGAGCGGATCGAGACAGATATATGAACAGGTTCATGTGCATGCGAGCGGATCGAGACAGATATATGAACAGGTTCATGTGCATGCGAGCGGATCGAGATAGAGAGATAGATCATTGTGCAAATTAATCGAAGAAAAACGAATAATTCCGTTATTATTTACTTTTCTCCGTATTTTCCAATGAAACATGACCCAGTGCACATGTTAGTACTTCGTATGGCCATTTCACAAAGTAGTTCCTTGCAGATTGATCATAGACTCACGATTGGATTTAAACCAGGACAAGTTCAGTTCCAGCTGATAGTACTTTAATGTGCTTATCGGTAAGGCACAGTGGGTTTAAATGGGGGTCAAGCGGACATATGACAATAACATACGGTAAGCACCTGCTTCAGGTGCTTAAGTACATTTTAGGCAAATTCTAGGGTGTGGTATGCAAAAGAAATTGATTTTCAAGAACTGAGATGATTTTTTATGAGTTTTTGGCTCAAAAATCCAAGTTGGGGCCAAAAGATAGAAGGGTAGAAATTTTGCGGAAATACGACATTTATGAACGAACTTCAAACAGGCATATCTTGAGAAACATTTGGAGTTAGAAGACAAATTAGACCATTTTTTTGACACTACAGACAATGAGCGTTTCAAATATTCAAGTTTAAAAATGAACAATAAATCATATACAGCTACAACTTATCACAAAGATTACTGAAAAAAAGTTAATAGTTATTCATCTGTGAGGAAGCACAACAAAGATTCATAATGACCGTTACAACCATACATAGCAGCCTTCAACTCCTCACAGCTGCGAATGGTGTGCCCTGTCCCTTTGCAAGACAAGCGTTCCATGGTCTTAAAAGGGCTTAAAAAAGGGTAAAAATCACTTATACCAAGAGCATGGTGCAGTTTTATGGTGTTCTGATGCCAGATTTCGATTCAGCACCCCAAAAAACGTGGGAAAAGTGGGCTGGATCATGAAATTTGAGTGAGAATTACATAAATTATCCGGATTTGGGATTCAAAGGGAATTGAAGGTTGTCCCAAATTTTTTCACTATAAAAGAATTAAAATGGTTCCCCAGAGTGAATTTTTTCACCCAAATGGATTATGATAGCCCTACATGTCTAGATTCTTATATGTGAAGCATGAAACATTTCATCTCGGGGCTTTTCTGCAATTTTTCATCACAATTTATCAGCGGGGGCCAATTTTGGGGCTTTTTTGATGGAAAAAATGCCCATTTGTACAGTAAATTTTGTGGAAAACTCATAAAATTATGTCAAAAACCTGTCCATATAACCAATTTTTTATATTGAATCAAATTTTGGGCATTTGGCCTTATCTTAGGGGCTTATGGGACATATTTAGAAAAAAAACTTATGTTTCCAGGATGTATCGAAAACTTGAAATTCACGAGCTTCAAATGGGCATATCTTGAGAAATAATTGGAGTTAGAAGACAAATAAGACCATTTTTTGATACTACAGAAACTGAACTTTTCATTCTTCCATGTCCTAAAGTCATTTGAGGAAGTTGTCAAAATTCGATATGTCCACTTGGGAACCCACTGTGTAAGGCTTGCCATTGTGTCCGCGCAGCATTACAATTTTTGTCTGCTTTCTTGGAGTAATGTCCATCGCAGACAATGGCTGTAGGATAACTAATCGACTGTCGAGACAATAGTATCTGGATGTGATTAAAGCAGTTGTTTCAATTAATTTGCACAAGGGTGTAAGTGCTTGATGGCTGTAACAAAATTACTGACATGCTGGGCACCATCTTTTCAAGGAATAGAAACATGAGCAAAGATGATTTTTGAATGTGCACTGCTTTTAGTACTTCGTATGTCCACTCCATGAAGTCTTCCCTTGCAGATTGACCACAGATTCTCGATTGGATTTAAATCAGGACAGTTTCTGATCCAGTTGATAGTACTTTGCTTTGCTCACTGGTAAGGATTGCCAATATGTTCGTGCAGCGATACAATTTCCGTACGCTTCCCTGGAGCAATGTCCATCGCAGAAATTGGCCGGAGGACATCTAATCGACAGTCGAGACAATAGTGTCTGGACGTTAAGAAAATCTGATGCAATCACGAATGACGCAATATTTTTCAAGACAAAACGAATTTCATCATAAATCCAAAAAATAGATCTATATTACTGCACACCACTGCAAATAATCTAATCTGAAGAAAAAATAGTAATCGATTACACCCTGTCACTCCAGTGGGTCTAAAACTGACCGTATGTTGAAAGAAAGGAAACCAAAGCGATTGTTTCAACTGATTAGCACAAGGATGTAGCTTCAGAATCTATTAGGTAGCAACCATCATTCGCTTCTTCATGGAGTCTATCAGAATTCTTGAAACCCAGGTTGTAGAATTAAGATATCTGAATCATCAAAAAAAAGAAACTGCAGGAACTACTATGGATCATCTGAAGGCTTCTACACATGATTTCTTTCTGTTCTGTAAAGA
>OZ038515.1:62245741-62280741 GCA_964036315.1 Acanthosepion esculentum | reverse complement strand
GGCTTACCATCAAACCCTACCACTCTGATGGGCAATTCCTCCACTATTTCATCTAATGATGATGGAGGAGGGGGAGGTAGCTGTAGTAGTGGCAGTGGAAGTAGCATGAGTAGTGATGGGGCTGTGGACGAAAAGAATGTAGATGAAGAAAACGATGCTAATGTAAAGGATGGTAACAGTAACACAGCTAACAGTCATTGCAAAGTTGGCTGCACTCAGAATGATAGTGACAAAAATAAATATTTATTAAGAGACAACTACGATAACTGCAGCAACGTGTGCATGAATTGCCAACACTCGATTGGTGAGTGTGTTGGTAGCACAGAAGCAGCAATTGACAGGGTAACTGATACCAAGGAACAAATTAGCAGGAGCCACCATCTTCTCAATGCAGAAGATGGTGGTAGTAGTGACATTAACGCTGATTCTCAGATTACTTTCTGTGATCACAAATCTGTGACTTCAGTTGAGGAGTTGGTAAGCAAGTTGACTCTGAAAGATAGCAGCCCGAGCCGTTCTATTGAGACACTGACCCCGAACACCGCAGATGCTGAGACCAAAACTCCCGGTGACAATCAGGTTGTCTCAAGCACCTCAGCTACCCAACAACAATCTTGTAACAGCAGCAGCAGCAGCAGCAACAGTGGAGTGAGTGATGATGCTCTAGCTGTTAAATTCATTAACCCCAGGGATCGGAGACACGACGACAAACAATTCAAGATTACATTTGGTTTCTTCTGTGATGTGGATGCAAGGAATAATCCACAAGTTAACTCTGCTAGCGAAGAGGAGATAACTCACTCCAACCTTTCTCTTCGTTCTTCTATTCCTCCTCCTCCTCTGTTTCCCCCTACTTCTCATAAGATACTTGAAATGTTTGCTGTGCCTCCCCTCCAGCAAGATTTTGAGAATACAAATGACAGGATCATTGCAACCCAACAAATCAAGTAAAAAGCGTAATGCAACTAAGGACGTCATTTAAAAAATTCCGAAAAGTAATCCCTCCAACCTACCAGACCAGGAATTATGATATTAAAAATAAGGGCCATAAAAACAACAACAACAGCGGGAATAATAATAATAATAATAATAGAAAATCAAATATCTGCTTTCGTTGTGGTCAAGTCGGGCATATACGTGCGAAATGTCAATTTTATAAAAGGAGTGATTATTGTAAAAATGTAAAAGCTTTTTTCGAATGAGCGAACATATGCCTTTTCGTTTGAGTTGGATACTATACCCAATAATAATAATTCTTACCTGATCGATACGGGTGCGACAAATCATGTAATTACAGATAAAACAAAATTGATTAATTTTGACCCCTATCGGAACTAGAGTTAATAATTTGGTTTTAAAAGAGGCAATGCCTCTATTTATTTACGAGATACTAATGAAAATATTTGTAAATGTTTATTAAAAAGGGCATTTATAGATCCCTAAATTTAAACAAAATATTTTCTCGGTTCAGTCTGCTGTTAAAACTGGTGTTAAAGTTAATTTTTACCGAGACAATTCAAAGTTAATATACCCAGACGGAACTGAATTTAATATAAAACAAAACGGACGTTTATATTATTTGAAAAGTATTAAATCTGTGAAAACAGCCGTATATATAAGAAACCGTTGCTATAATAGTAACATTAAAAAGACTCTTTACGAAGCTTATACGAATTACAAACCCAACGTTAGTGGTATGCATATTTTTGGTATAATTTTGCGACCACAGGGCAAAATTTGATCCAAAAAGTAAACGAGGCATATTTATTGGTTATGACAGGGCAAGTCTGGCCTATATGATTTATTTCCCAGAAAGGAAAATAATAAGGAAAATAAGATGCGTCAGATTTACAGATTCCTTTGAGCAAGTAAAGGATCCCGAAGAAAAGAATATTAATTGTGAGGAGCTGGTCTCACACGAACCAGTAGGGCCTAATTATGAGATAAGGCCTATAAATAGAAAACCCGTCCAAGATCCACAATTAGGGGAAGGTGTTATATCAGAAGATATAGAGGAGGAGAAATAAAACGCAAACCTTGAATTAAAAGAAAATAAACTAATAAGGGGAGGGGGGACAAATTCCGTGTTATCCGACTAGATAACCAGACTATTTTGGAATGGATCAATGTCCTATTGACATTGACTGTTGCTATTCGGTGCAATGTATACCGAAGAACTATTAAGAAGCTATAAATTCTGATAATTCCAAACGATGGATAGCCGCCATGTAAAAAAGAAAAGAAATGGAATCTTTAGTATCAAATGATACTTTTGAATTGAAAAGAAGCCCCGGATGATAAAAATATTATCGGCAACCGTTGGGTTTATACTGTAAAGCGAACTGAGGAGGGTTCGCCAGTGTATAAGGCTCGTTTTGTAGCTAGAGGATTTTTTGCAGATATACCGGGAAGATTATATAGAAACATTCAGTCCAACAACAAACATGACAGCAATAAGAATTTTAATGCAAATGGCTGCGCCTTATAGCATGGATATACACCATGTGGATGTCAAAGGAGCATATTTGGATGCACCGATTGACTATGAAATATACATAAACCGCCAAAAGGTTTTGAAAAAGGTGACAGTTATGTATGGAAACTCAAATAAAATCACTATATGGGCTGAAGCAAAGCGGAAGAACGCGGAATAAATTACTACATTCCTATTTAATTGAACAACTTTTTAAGCCCTCCCCGGTGGACCCGTGCTTGTACACAAGGACATTTAATAATGAAATATTAGCAATTCTGATTATTTGGGTCGACGATATGTTAATTGCTTCAAAATGTAAAGCTACACTATTAAAAATTCTTTAAATATAAGGTTTAAAATGACCGACTTGGGTCGGCTATCATGGTTTCTTGGTATACAGTTCGAATTTAAGGATAACACTACTACAATAAATCAATCCAGATACAAACTCTTATCAAAATTTGACATGCGAAATTGTAAAACGCGGACTACTCCGTGTGAAATGGATTTAAACACAATTATGAATAATGAAGATGGTATAGCGGCGTGTGAAAAGAATACAGAATGTTCATAGGAAGTCTTATTTACGTCATGACATCAACAAGGCCAGACATCTGCTATACGGTTACTAAGTTGATCAAAACTTAAATAAACCAAGGACTGTGCATTTAACAAGACCTAAGCAAGTATTACGTTATTTAAAGGGAACTAAGAATCAGTGCCTAGTATTTCGACAATCAAAAAACCCACTACAACTGGAAGGATTTTGTGATGCTGAGTGGGCAAATTCACCAGATCGTAAAAGTATCACAGGATATTGCGTTAGATTGGCAAAAGATAACCCAATAATTAGCTGGACATCTAAGAAACAGGGGATGATTTCACTTTCGACCTGCGAAGTAGAATACGTTGCATTGTCGCAAGCAACACAAGAGGCTATTTTTCTTAAATCACTAATAAAAACTATTAAAACACTAATAATAAGTGAGCCTATAACTATTTATTGTGACAATCAGGTCAGTATTGCTTTGGCTAAAAATCCAATAATACATCAAAGATCAAAGCATATTGATATTAAATATCAATTTGTTAGGGATCAGGTACGAAAGAAAACAGTACAAATTGAATATGTTCAATCGGAAAATAACGTGTCGGATTTGTTTACGAAGCCAATTACAAAATTGAAATTACGGTCTTTCATTCCTCTCATATTTGGTACTGACTTATAAGGTTCTCTTATAGTCCTGGGTAGGACGTAAAACTGAATCCATTAGTTATTGTCCTATATTGGGGTATAAACATGAATAGTCCTACTTTTAGCCCGATCCTCCTCCTGAATAACTCTCAGAATCACTCTGACCCGGAGTGATAGTGTCTGTTTTAATGGGTCCCAGCTATGGGTAAAATAATATGTTCTACCTTTTTTTGTTGTGATCACAATCTAAATTTATAATATTGTTGTTAATGTTTATTAACCTAAAGTACTTAACAGCGAACAAATGATATAACTAATTTTTGGGGATATTAATTTTTCAGAACTGTATGCGGCTAAAATGAAGATATTTTTGTCGCTGCTGTATTCTCCAAAATCGTCAATGATGCCATGTCTATGTGTCGGTTTATCGCGACATAATGAAAAAATAACTGACCCACCTCCAATCTCTGGCCTGAGTTTTTTTGTATTTAGCGTAGATTTGATATTTAATTGGTTAATCCAGACGTACCCACAAGTTTATTTTTAATTTTGGACCTCATGAATTCCACATTAACTTTAGGAAAAGAGGCAACGATTTGTTTTTAAATTCCACTAAGGAATCATTTTTAACCAATTACCGACCATCGCCTGAGGAAGATCATAGTATCGAAAGCTTTCGTGTAATGATTTAAAAATGTTTTTTGTTATAACCTCTTATAGTCTCAGTCACTGTGTGTTTATCTAAAAATAAATACGCTTAAATTCACCTTCTTCTCTGCCGTGCACCAACGGCTTCAGGGTAAAATTTCCGACTGACGCGAATTCAGCCGGTTTTCGATTCTAGCCAGAGGCAACCGGACGTCTAGCCACACTGATGAGCTGTGATACAGCGAAACAGTGTCTGTGGATGCCAATATATATGCTCCTGAAAAATTTATTTCGGTTGAGCTCTCTGGGGAGGATGTGTGGGTTTGTAAACAGTGACTATTACGGCTAATAATGCAAGACTCTTCGGTAAATCGAATCGAGTTCTCTCAGTCACTGTGTGTTTATCTAAAAATAAATACACTTAAATTCACCTTCTTCTCTGCCGTGCACCAACGGCTTCAGGGTAAAATTTCCGACTGACGCGAATTCAGCCGGTTTTCGATTCTAGCTAGAGGCATCCGGACTTCTAGCCACACTGATGATCTGTGATACAGCGAAACTGTCTGTGGATGACGATATATATATATATATATATATGTGTGTGTGTGTGAGATTTTTCTTATTCCCATCCTAACTACTGAAGATCAGGGACCATGGACAATTGTTACAATTTTGATCTTAGAGTTGGTCTTCTAGACAAATTGCCAACCACGGCTAGAATAAAGTTTGGCAGATGAAGATTCAGAACTCAGACATTACTTTTCCTTCTCCCCCAGCAGAGAATATATATAACCACATTGGAAATGGCTAAATGTGTAGTCGAAAGCTAATGATAATTAAATTATGTAAAATTTCTGTACTGCCTTACTCCTAGAAAACAGAGAAACGTAAGGATGCTGGAAAAAACTAAATAAAATTTAATTAAATCTTCCTTGTCTACCATATTTAATGAAAGATGTTTACAATATGGTTGCTGCCCTATATATATATATATATATATATATATATATATATATATATATATATATATATATATATATAAGAAGGAACGGAAAGCATATAAATTCAAACGTTTATAACATTAATTTTAAAAAATGGTCTCCATACAAGAGTAGAGCAATAGATATTTATTATAAACTGTTTCATTGGAACATGCAAGTTACACCGACAAAAATGCATATTTGTTTCGACGTCTAAAGACATCTCATCAGGTGGTTAATCACGTGATGAGATGTCTAAATTATATATATATATATATATATATTATATATATGTGTGTGTGTGTGTGTGTGTGTGTGTGTGTGTGTGAGGGTGTTCAGCCAATATCTTATTGGATAGAGAAACAATTTATACAAAAATTTAAATAGCAATGTTAATGCGATTAATGTCAAAATCACCTCGCTAGTAACATTTAATGAGACATTAACTTACTATCAATTGAATAATAAGATTCTTATATTAGAGTTGTTGTCAGATGGAAGACACGTGTCGAGTACTTCCAACAACTTCTAATTGTTATCTTCAAGGCGCAGCTTTTTTCCAATTCATAGGTAAACACTAAGACGAAATATGTGTAGACCGAAAGGTGTTTTTTTTTTATAATTACGCTATTTATTCACAGTTAAATATGTGTTTTGAAGCGTGCGATGCCGCGATATTAGAGTTCTTGTTCAAATCGATCAAGTGAGAATTTTGTTTGAATCTTACAAAGTCATAAATCCACGACATTTTGTTGTATGCGTTTATCAGTTAAAGTGAAATGGACTTAAGTATAATCCAATTGGTAGACTAAATCTGTCTTAATTGTATAACACAGAATTCAAGATTCTGATCATTACTGGGCTGCGGATCTGATGTCGTAAATATATTAGAGTGTGCAGCTTATATTTTATGTCATAAAGAACAAAAATTATACAAAGAATTAAACAGCAATGTGAATGTGATTAATGGCGAAAATCACTTCTCTAACAAGATTTAATTAGACATTAACTTACTATTTTTTCTTGAATAATATTAAGATCCTTATATTCTGGTTGTTGTCTTAGTGTTTACCTATGTGTGGGAAAAAACTGAAGATGACAATTTGAAATTGTTGAAAGTACTTGGTATGTGTCTTCTATCTGACAACAACTGGTATGGGCACACTATGATCGCAAAATGTAGCTTTTTTTAAAAATAAGTAATATATATGTTACAAAATGTTTAAAGTTTAAAGATGTATACTAAACAGAAAAACACGAAGGCAACAAATTGGTTTAACAATATCGGAAATAACAAAAATATTTTATAGAATTTGATATTAAAATTTTTTTATTCCTCTACTGAAGAGAATATATTAATGAGGCAGAGGATTTTGCTTAGTGATGTATAAATATTTCTGATGATGATGAAATATAATACAATATTGCAGAAAATCGATATTCTATAATTAAAAAAAATATATGAATAAAAAAAGGATAAAAAATGAAACGTTTGACGTAAGCATGGATGCATACGAAGTTTGGGATTTTGTAGTAATTAGAATTTATATAATCAATAAATTAGCTACAATATTTGATAAAAATGATATTCGATAACACAGAGATGATTGCCTATTAATATTAAGAAATCACAGGCAGATTAATAGACAACCAGTAAAGAGAGGAAAAGCTTAAAAAAACTATCTTTGGCTTGAAAACTGATATAAAAAAAAATCAATCTAAAAGGAAATTCATTTTAGATCTAACTTAAATAATGGCACAGTAGAATCTCTCATATCCGGAATCCTGTATATCCGGACATGATTTCGATGTGTATATTTGAACTCTATGGGTGATATGTAACCGATTTGAAATTTCTGTTTGTCAGGAAATTTACTTTGGATAATTGCTTATGCTTATTTCATCCCTAATGGTTTGTATTGGTGCAAAAGGTGATGGGAATAAGAAAGGATGACAACGAGACACATCTGCAACAAGATAGCGACGAGATGCAGGATTGTGATTTAACCTGGACTGAAATTGAAAAAAGTATTAAAAAGGTTGTCAGTTTTATGGAAAGAAAGCCAACATTCAGCTATAACGACTGCAATAACGCACGCAAAGTTAAAAAGTATGTTTCGTTTAAAAAAATATTTTACTAAATAGGTTACAGATACAGTAAAATCCCTCATATCCAGAGTGCCTCATATCTGGAATCTCGCATATCTGGACATGATTTCGATGTGTATATTTGAACTATTTGGTTGATATGTAACTGATTTGAAATTTGTTTTTCAGGAAATTTACTTTGGATAATTGCTCATGTTTATTTCACCCTAATGGCTTGTATTGGCGCAAAAGATGATGGGAATAAGAGGAAAAGAACAACTTTGGAGTTATCGCAAAAAGTGGAAATTTTAAACAGACTAGACGCTGGTGAAAGTTCATTGTAACTAATGGCTGAGTTCAAGATAAGTCAACATTGTATGATATAAAATCTTCCAAAGAAACTATTCTCCAGCGTTTAAATTGTCACAAAGAACAAGAAAATAATAAACATGTTTGTGATGAAACCTGGACTGAAATTGAAAAAGCTATTGAAAAGGTTGTCAGTTTTATGGAAAGAAAGCCAGCATTCAGTTATGATGATTGCAATAACGCACGCGGATTTAAAAAAGTGTCTTTCGTTTAAAATTGTCAAGAACAGAATCAAAACAAAATACAGAAAAAGTTGAGAATGACATTAGAAGAGAAAGAATCCTCATGCAACAGCGATTAAAAAATGCTCGTTACATTATTTGATTTGTATACTTGACATACTTAATTTAATGAATTTTCATTAACATTACATAATTTATTTCTTTTTCCTTAAAATCAATTCCGTTATATTTCACTCGCCATTTGCTTATTTTGTTTACTATAAAACATTGAAAATAAATGTTAAACCTGATTTCAGTTCTTTTATTTTAATCTAAATATAACCTCTCATATCCGGACTTTTTAACCTCATATCCTTAGTCCGGTTTTCAGGGATGCAAGCCAGCGAAAAATAAAATAGCACCCCGTCTACATTAAATGTCCCATGACCACTGTTTTCAAGAAAATACCTTTAAGCGATCTACTAGATTGGCAATTAGGTCTCACTGTTTTTACTGTTGAAGATGCAACCGCCATTATTCTAACAGTTTCTTCTATCGTACTTCTCTCCTGTGGAAATCACTTCCGATTTGTTGTTTTTCTGAAACCTACAATATTTAAAAAATCTAAATGCAACGTTAGTCGCCATTTTGTCTTCCTGGGCCGTGATTCTTTATAATCCATTCATTACTAACGTTTTAACTCTTTCATTACCTGTAACCACTTGTATCCTAGTGGCTTTATCGCCTTGGATGGGTTGAAATGATTAAAAAAATATATACGTTTGCAAGAGATTTTCAGCAAATTTCAGCAATATCCAAATATTTAATGAAAATAAAAAGGAATAATAATTCGACTAAAATCTGTTTAAATAATAAATTGAAATATAAAATTCAGTAGGAGGTGAAATATAGTTCAAGTTACCTTAAAACAATAAAATATACAAATATTCAAGTTAATCGATAAAGATTTCGTAAAAAATACTATGTTATCAAAAACTATAATTAAAATATAATTAATTCTGAGTGGAATGGAAAACAAGAAAAAAATTATAAAACTAACGTAACTGAAAATAATTAACAAACAATATTAATTTCACCAATAACAGTACTGATACTACTAATAACAATAGCAAATATAATGATACTATTTCATATAATTGCGGAAATAAAACAAAATGCCTTTTGAGAAGTAACTGTGTAATCGATAATATCATATATAAAGTAAAGGTAAATACGAAAGAAAATTTATATTGGAACAAGAGACCAACTCGAAAACAAAAGTATTATAACGATAAAATGTCTAGCGACAGAAAACATTCTAACGATAGTACACTTCTATAAAAAGTCCTGTACCTTTTCAGTTAATTCGCAGCAATGTAAAGTTACTTATTACAAATATTAATTCATCATAAGAAATTATAAATTTTAAATCAAAGTGTTTGAGTTTTATTATAAAGTTTTGGCACTCTTTTGAAATTATAAATTTAAAATCAAAGTGTTTGAGTTTTATTATAAATTTTGGCACTCGTTTGAAATTATAAATTTTAAATCAAAATGGTTGAGTTTTATTATAAAATTTTGCCTCTCTTGAAATTATAAGTTTTCAAATCAAAATTTATTTAGCTTGCCCCGCAACAACTCCAAACCTCAGAATGGAAAATTATAAAAAATCAGGGAATTATTTACGTTTCATAAGTGCGGATGATATTCGAGGTACTTACAAGGAATGTTTTACAATTTAAAAAGAAAAAACACAAAAAAAAATTCTGTTTTGGGCTTGTTTATCAGGGTGAGTGTGAACGTTGACCTCACACTTAGAAATAGTGCATCCGAGACGCCCATATTTCGGGTGATCACAAACGTCACCCGAACCGGATTGAAATGGAAGGGCCTCGCTTGGGGAAAATTGTGTTTGAATTTTAGTAAAATATTAATTTTCATTTTGCGGTGAGAATTAACAGAAAAGATAAAAAAAAACCTTTCCACAAAACGTAAAGAAAACTTGTAGAGTTTTATTTTGTCGTTAATCCGTCCTATTTTAGTCTTTACTTCCAGTGTTGGAGTCGACTTACAGTCAGCGTGATATACAGAGTTCGATGGATAAATTGTCGTCTAAATAGACCTACCTATAATGCACTATTGACCAGCATATCGAGTGCGATGAATAAATTGTCGTTTAAATTATGCAAAGAAAAAAAAAAATGAAAAGAACACTGACATCTCATTTTAACAGATACATTCACCAAAATTACATATAAATATCTTCAGATACTAAAGAGTACATTTATTCAATAAAATCGCAATTGGCCTCAACCACGGACACTAGACGACTTTGGATCTCCTGCAAATCTTCTGGGCGGACTTGTGAATGTTGCCATAATCCTTGCCTTCAGTTCATCATTAGTGTTACAAGGAGTTTTGTTGGTCTCTCACTCAACTCCGCCCCACATATAAGTTTGCAGTCTGAGGAATTATGTAGCCAGATGTAAAAGGTGATGTGGTCGCAGAAATTGTCTGACAGCCATGACTGGGTTTTCCTGCTTGTGTGGCATGATACAGAGTCCTGTTGCCAGACATAGGGTCTTCCAGCATCCACCCTCTTGACCAAGGGCAGTACTACCCCCTAAGGCACTTGATGTAGGCTTTCGTGTTGTGCCTGAGGCCCCCAGCAACAAATTCGGGTGTTCTTTTCTTAAAACGATCAGAGTGAGTTTTCCGAGCTTCCGTACGTTCATATTCATCATTAGACTCTTTCGGAATCCTCTGCAATGTCCTCGGATTGACACCGAAAACTGAAGTGTTTATACTGGAGCTTCCGGCGCGAAGGCCAGGCCGTAAAGGATGCCGTTTCCAAATTTCTGGCGGAGAGACTTGCGTCATGGTGTTCTTTTTATCACAGATCGTGCCAAATTGACCCTACGACACTGTGCAGTCGACAAAATAAAATAAAAACAAACAACGCGCATGTACGAAAATTATGAATATAAAATGGCGACAATTTTTAACTATTCACCAAGTAAAACAGCTAGGAGTACAAAACACTTTACTAAAATGAGCCGCGCCCCGAGAGACGTAAAAACTGTCGCTTTTTACCACTTGAAACTGAACAACTTAGACTGGATATAATAGGTCTGTTTAGAATAGTAAATTCAATTGAACTTAGAATAACTATGTCATCAAATTCAAGATGCCACGCTTTAATCCACTGTGTTATTGTTCCGGAGGAATTCCTAGGCCGGGCTGTGTATACTTGGATTCAGTAGAAACAGGGCGACCATTGATTGTGCATTACTAAGAATAAAAACTAGGTGTTATATCATTAGACGTTGGAGTTGGTATGGGAACAGTCTATCCACAGAGATTAAAATCAATGGTTCAGTACAGAATTCACAATAGATCACACGGATCGATACATCTGATGAAGGCCGGATGGCCCAACGACCGAAACAGTGTGATAACAACAAAGATGAAGACAATAGTCCGAAAGTAAAGAGTATAATTGATAACACATCGTCCATGAAATTCACATTGAAATTCCGTTATTTAGCTTAACTTGGTTTCTAGAAACACTGAAAGGCCAAAGTATTTTATAGCTACAGTTATCGTTTAATACGTAAAGGCCAAAATATTTTATAGCTACAGTTATCGTTTAATACGTAAAGGCCAAAGTATTTTATAGCTACAGTTATCATTTAACACTGAAAGGCCAAAGTATTTTATAGTTACAGTTATCATTTAATACGTAAAGGCCAAAGTATTTTATAGCTACAGTTATCTTTTAACACGGAAAGCCCATATTATTGTATAGCTACATTTATCATTTAACACTGAAATGCCAAAGTATTTTATAGCTACAGTTATCATTTAACACTGAAAAGCCAAAGTATTTTATAGCTACAGTTATCCTTTAACACTGAATAGAATAAGCAGCTAGATGAAATTTAGACACATTTGATGTTAACACCATAACTACCATTCTCAATTTACAAAAGAAAAGGTTTACGTCAATAATTCCCCTTTGAGCAGTTGTTACTAGAAACGTTAAATCATTATAATTTCGGTTTTATTTTAGTATTAGCATCCAACCAAAGTATAGCGGTGCCTCTGGCATTAACATCAACCATAGCAAAAATTGAGAGAATGACAGACAGCAAAACATACTCCGGCAACACCGCATTTTTACATCTATTTTCTTTTACAAAAGAACAAAATCCAAATTATTTTTCGTACCTTGCGATATCCATTTTTTCCTAAATTATTCACACAAATATACGTCAGTATTAATTTGATCGATTTTATCAGATCAAATTTGCAACATTTTTTTTGTCTAGAGTAGTAATAATTTAACTGCCTTCTTTGAACTTAAATTTCGGTTTTATTTGAAAGATTATCCTAAAGATAAAAAAAAATTAATTTCTGCGCCTAAAGTTTCAATGCATTTAAAAATATTGACTTTTTTGAAAAATTTTTAAAAATATTTTTAAAATGTTGACTTGTTCACTAGTCATTACACGAACGCCATTATAGGCAAAATAGATCCAGTAAATTAAGAAATCTTTTAAAAATCCAATTGTTGCCTTGGAGATGTTTGGAAATTTAAGATTAATCAATCAGATTTTATTAACGATATTTTAACGTTTATTTACGTACGGTAGCATGTGAAAACTCCTTGGCGTTTTCTATTGAGGGAAAAAGAACAATGAGTTTGTGCCGAAAATGACTGAAAGTTTTGTGGGCCACCAGGAACCACTTCTCGCCACTGAGAAACGGAGAAAAATGGCGTGATTTGTACACATTACAAGTAACGACAGCCTGTGTAAGACTATCATACAAGGCAGCGTTGAAGGTGGACATAGGAGAGGATGCCAACCTAAAAACTGGTTGGACAATGTCAAACAATGGACAGGTATGACTGAACCAGAATTGCTGATGGCTGCCGTTGATAGACCGTTGGGGAAAGAGTTAGTGTGGCTTCTGCATTCGGATCCGCCCTATGATTACAAAAGTCAAGGGGATGATGATGATGAGTATGCTAGGTCAAAAGTCAACATCTATCAATGTTTTAATCCCTGCCTTAAAAATTGTGCGAGAATCGTTAAAAGAAAAACAAAACAAAAAATCAAACAAAAAAAACAAAACAAAGGGAAATATGATAGAGCGGATGTACAATAATCAAAAAAATGGTTTTCATGCTTAAAATGAATTATGTTTAACCTTATATATAACCAATAGTATAAAATTATGATTCTTTTTATATAAAACTTATTAGAAGTCATTTTATATTTTATACATAATGAAAAGTACTTTTTCTGCTTCGTCCTGGGTAAGACGATAAACTACATCCAGCAGCAAGGCCTCTGATCAGGAGGTTTTGAGGAGCATGAAACCACCTCTTTATTGCTGGTGTTCCCAGGTTCACCCTGACCCAGGGTGGTAGCACCTCTTAGGGTCCCAGGTATGGTCCAATAGTTAACCATTACCAGCAATACATTTTTGAAAGAAAAAAAATTATTACCAGCAATACTTAAAAAAAAAATTACCAGCAATACTTTTTTTGAAAAAAAAATATTACCAACAATACTTTAAAAAAATTATTACGAGCAATAGTTTTTAAAAAAAAAAATTAATTACGAGCAATAGTTTTTTTAAAAAAAATTAATTACCAGCAAATACTTTAAAAAAAAAAAAAAATTGTCAGCAATACTTTAAAAAAAAAAATAATTGCCAGCAATACTTAAAAAAAATTAATTACCAGCAATACTTTTTTTTTAATTAATTACCAGCAATACTTTAAAAAAAATATCAGCAATACTTTTTTGAAAAAAAAAAAATAATTACCAGCAATACTTTTTTGAAAAAAAATTAATTCCGAGCAATACTTTTTTGAAAAAAATTTAATTACCAGCAATACTTTTTTGAAAAATTAATTACCAGCAATACTTTTTTGAAAAAAAATTAATTACCAGCAATACTTTTTTGAAAAAAAATTAATTACCAGCAATACTTTTTTGAAAAAAAATTAATTACCAGCAATACTTTTTTGAAAAAAAAATTAATTACCAGCAATACTTTTTTGAAAAAAAATTAATTACCAGCAATACTTAAAAAAATTAATTACCAGCAATACTTAAAAAAATTAATTACCAGCAATACTTAAAAAAATTAATTACCAGCAATACTTAAAAAAATTAATTACCAGCAATACTTAAAAAAATTAATTACCAGCAATACTTAAAAAAAATTAATTACCAGCAATACTTAAAAAAAATTAATTACCAGCAATACTTAAAAAAATTAATTACCAGCAATACTTAAAAAAATTAATTACCAGCAATACTTAAAAAAATTAATTACCAGCAATACTTAAAAAAATATCAGCAATACTTTTTTGAAAAAAAAAAAAAATAATTACCAGCAATACTTTTTTGAAAAAAAAAAAAAAAAATAATTACCAGCAATACTTAAAAAAAAATAATTACCAGCAATACTTTAAAAAAAATAATTACCAGCAATACTTTAAAAAAATTAATTACCAGCAATACTTTAAAAAAATTAATTACCAGCAATACTTTAAAAAAATTAATTACCAGCAATACTTTTTTGACAAAAAAATTAATTACCAGCAATACTTTTTTGACAAAAAAATTAATTACCAGCAATACTTTTTTGACAAAAAAATTAATTACCAGCAATACTTTTTTGACAAAAAAATTAATTACCAGCAATACTTTTTTGACAAAAAAATTAATTACCAGCAATACTTTTTTGACAAAAAAAATTAATTACCAGCAATACTTTTTTGACAAAAAAAATTAATTACCAGCAATACTTTTTTGAAAAAAAATTAATTACCAGCAATACTTTTTTGAAAAAAAATTAATTACCAGCAATACTTTTTTGAAAAAAAATTAATTACCAGCAATACTTTTTTGAAAAAAATTATTAACAGCAATACATTTTTGAAGGAAAAATATTACCAAAAACAGATTTTTGACAAAACAAAATAAACCTAACTTTTTTGGCTTTTCTGTTAATTTATCCCAACTAATGTAAAGTTACTTATCACAAATATTAATTCACTTCGGGAGCCTACATTTTAAATTAAAGTTTTTTGTTTTGTTTTTATAAAATTTTTGGCCCTACTTTGAAATTATCGATATTAAATCAAAATTTGTTTAGTTTGCCTTGCAACAACTCCAGCCCATATTATTAAAAATTACCAAAAGTCAAAATTATTCACATTTCGTAATTGTAGATGCTATTCGAAGTACTTACAAAGAATTTACAGTTTAAAAAGAAAAAAATCTGTTTTTGGCTTCCTTATCAAGATGAGCACGAACGTCGACCCCACACTTAGAAACAGCGCATCCGAGTCGCTCACCTTTTGAGCGATCACAAAAGTCAACCCAACTGGAATGCAATGGAAGGGCATCGCCCTGGGATAATTTGGTGTGAATTTTAGTAAATATAATTTCTTTTTATTTTGGGGTGAGCTAGTAGAAAAGACCTTTTTTGTTTTTAGAGATACTGTTGAGATACATTGCTTATATATATATATATATATATATGTGTGTATTTATTCTTTTCGTATCTGTTTAATGACATAAAATATCTAAATGGCACCCAATGTGCGTGTGTGTGTTTTAATTATTCTAAATTCATGAGTTACCCTTTTATTACCTTCCGGTAGGGAAACTTAATCAAATACGGTAATTCAGAATTATTTCTTTGCTGAGCATCCATGCAAAAAAAAATTAAAATGTAAAATAGAAATATATTAAAATTCATTTAAAAATGTTCACGCTTGAAAATGGCATTAAGTTTTACATTTTTCGAGTCATCAGACACGCTATTATTTAATAAAAACAAGTCTTACAAAAATCGAGATGAATTTCAAAATCACTGAAAAGTAACAGGTAATTTTTATAAAAATAAATATTAAGTGTAGATTTTTTTCTACCCAATCAGAATGATTTTTATTAAATTATGGAAGCACAAAATGTCAGAAACGTATCTTTTTTTTTTAGCTTTATTCACTTTTTAGTAAGGTCCGGGGTGAATCTCCGCATGTTCACACTTGATATTGCATAATTGTTTTTAATGAAAAAACTGAAAGAATTTCACGAACAGCCGCCAAATAAAAAATGCAGACGACATGTGGAAAACATGGCTTTGTATAAAAAAATAACCTATACAATTCATTCATTAATGAATAAATACGTAAAAATTTCGTTTGAATCCGATAATTTCCTGGTTTTTGGCAAATATTTTCAAACAGGATAAAGTTGTTTTTTAGCTTTCATTTCGGTAAAAAAAAAAGGTACGCATTTCTGTTCATTAAATACGTATTTATTAAGCAGAGTATCCGCCATTAAACTATTATGGGCTGTATTTATTCAACATTTACAAGCTGCATTCTTTTCATTTTTTTTTTCAGAACTTGCGTGTTAGCTTAGTGTAACACGTCATTTTCGTAATTCTACGCCGTGCTTTGCAACGTTTATAATCGATACTTAAACAATATTCCCTAGTGAGAAGCGGCGAGATTGAGATTTAGGTTGAAGATAAAAAGTATATTGATACCCTCAGGATACATAATATACATGAAATAATGCAAATATTAGAATTAAGATTAAATATTAGTAAAAAAAATATATATTTTAGATTTTTTACGTATTGTTCAGATATTGTTAATTTTTTTAAAATCATTCCCTTCTAAGCTAACAGTAACGTCTTTAAATTGCAAAGATTACAGATTGTGAATGAATATGAGAAACAAAGCATTAAGAAAATGAATCAGATGATAAATGAATTAAACAGAACATAACGAGTGACATTAGATTTAGATTATTAAAGGTCACAGTTGACTGGAAAGATACAGACCGGAAGAGAGTTCCACAAGCGAGGGAAAAACTGTTAGCAAATAACTTATGGTAACATCTAATCATTTCTACTGTAAAAACTATAGGCCTTCCAGCCTTTACTAGTACGCTATAACGTAATATTAGTTATTACAATAAAAAGCACCCGTCGAAAGTACTCGAAGTTTTACTGTTTCTTAATGATTAAAACAGCAAGCAAGGGAATAAAACAGTAAGATGCTAGAGGTTACAGAGTGTGAAAGAGTATAAGAAAAAGAAAAAAAAACACTATTAAGGAGACCAATTTAAGGAGAGGTATTAAAAAGAGAGATCACTTAAAGTAGAAGTATTAAGAAGAGAGAACAATTTCAGGAGAGGTATTAAGAAGAGAGAACAATTTAAGGAGAGGTATTAGGAAGAGAGAACAATTAAAGGAGAGGTATTAGGAAGAGAGAACAATTAAAGGAGAGGTATTAGGAAGAGAGACCAATTAAAGGAGAGGTATTAGGAAGAGAGACCAATTAAAGGAGAGGTATTAGGAAGAGAGACCAATTTAAGGAGAGGTATTAGGAAGAGAGACCAATTTAAGGAGAGGTATTAGGAAGAGAGACCAATTAAAGGAGAGGTATTAGGAAGAGAGACCAATTAAAGGAGTGGTATTAGGAAGAGAGACCAATTAAAGGAGTGGTATTAGGAAGAGAGACCAATTAAAGGTGAGGTATTAGGAAGAGAGACCAATTAATGGAGAGGTATTAGGAAGAGAGACCAATTAATGGAGAGGTTTTAAGAAGAGAGACCAATTAAAGGAGAGGTATTAGGAAGAGAGACCAATTAAAGGAGAGGTATTAGGAAGAGAGACCAATTAAAGGAGAGGTATTAAGAAGAGAGACCAATTAAAGGAGAGGTATTAGGAAGAGAGACCAATTAAAGGAGAGGTATTAAGAAGAGAGACCAATTAAAGGAGAGGTATTAAGAAGAGAGACCAATTAAAGGAGAGGTATTAGGAAGAGAGACCAATTAATGGAGAGGTATTAAGAAGAGAGACCAATTAAAGGAGAGGTATTAGGAAGAGAGACCAATTTAAGGAGAGGTATTAAGAAGAGAGACCAATTAATGGAGAGGTATTAAGAAGAGAGACCAATTAATGGAGAGGTATTAAGAAGAGAGACCAATTAAAGGAGAGGTATTAGGAAGAGAGACCAATTAAAGGAGAGGTATTAAGAAGAGAGACCAATTAAAGGAGAGGTATTAAGAAGAGAGACCAATTAAAGGAGAGGTATTAGGAAGAGAGACCAATTAATGGAGAGGTATTAAGAAGAGAGACCAATTAAAGGAGAGGTATTAGGAAGAGAGACCAATTTAAGGAGAGGTATTAAGAAGAGAGACCAATTAAAGGAGAGGTATTAGGAAGAGAGACCAATTAATGGAGAGGTATTAAGAAGAGAGACCAATTAAAGGAGAGGTATTAGGAAGAGAGACCAATTTAAGGAGAGGTATTAAGAAGAGAGACCAATTAATGGAGAGGTATTAAGAAGAGAGACCAATTAATGGAGAGGTATTAAGAAGAGAGACCTATTAATGGAGAGGTATTAAGAAGAGAGACCTATTAATGGAGAGGTATTAAGAAGAGAGACCAATTAATGGAGAGGTATTAAGAAGAGAGACCAATTAAAGGAGAGGTATTAGGAAGAGAGACCAATTAAAGGAGTGGTATTAGGAAGAGAGACCAATTAAAGGTGAGGTATTAGGAAGAGAGACCAATTAATGGAGAGGTATTAGGAAGAGAGACCAATTAATGGAGAGGTATTAGGAAGAGAGACCAATTAATGGAGAGGTTTTAAGAAGAGAGACCAATTAAAGGAGAGGTATTAGGAAGAGAGACCAATTAAAGGAGAGGTATTAAGAAGAGAGACCAATTAAAGGAGAGGTATTAAGAAGAGAGACCAATTAAAGGAGAGGTATTAAGAAGAGAGACCAATTAAAGGAGTGGTTTTAAGAAGAGAGTCCAATTAAAGCAGAGATATTATGAAGAGAGACCAATTAAAGAAGTATTAAGAAGAGGGAACAATTAAGGAAGAGTTATTAAGAAAAGAGACCAGTTAATGAAGAGGTATTAAAAGACAGAACATAACGATTGACATTGCATTTAAATTTTGGAAAGCAAGAAGCCGGAAGAGAATTCCACAACAGAGAATTGCGAGAGAAGAATCAGTTTACTGTTAAATAACCCGAAATAATGTAAAGTTATTTATCGCAAACATTAATTCACTCCAAGATACAAATTTTAAATTAAATTTTTTTATTTAATTTTTGAAACTCTTTTGATATTATAAATTTAAATCAAAATTTGTTTAGCTTGTCTCGCATCAACTTCAGCCTTTAGAATGTAAAATTCTAAAAATAAAATCAAGGAGTTGTACACATTTCGTAAGTGCAGATGATATTGGAAGTACCTACTAGGAATTTTTGACAATTTAAGAAGAAAAACAAAAAAAAAAAATTGTTTTTGGCTTCTTTTGGAACGTTGACCCCACACTTAGATGTAGCTCACCCGAGTCGCCCAGATTTACCCCCGATAAAATTTGGTGTGAAGTTTAGTAAATATAAATTCTTTTTATTCTGGGCTGAATTAACAGAAAAAAAATCAGTAGAAAATGTTAGCATAAAACTTGAATTTGAAATAAACTCACGTGTTTGCGACAAATATCCATATGAATAAGTCTTCCATTGTTTATTCATAAATCCGCTTCATTTTTTTTGTCAACTTGATAGAAAAACAGAGTAGAAGACTTCCTTGGCTTCGTTTTTAGCTTACGTTTCTTTGTCAGTAAATTTGTCTAATATAAATATTAACTTATTAATGGTTGTTTTTATTTTTAAGGTCTGAGTAGAGTGTCTGTTAAGGTGAAAAAAAGAGGTATTTATTGTACAAAAGTACAAATGTGCCACGTGGGCAAAAATGGGAATGGGGGGAGGCTGGTCTTCAACTGTCTTACTTCTAACATAGCTAGCCTCATTTACATACCCAATCGTCCAAATAGTGTTCCTTAAACTGAAAGAAAGAACCCACACGCATCCATAAGTAATCTTATATTTATTTTCAAAATGGCCGACCTTGCTGTCGGAAGATTCCAACGTAACGCGTAGGGAGATACTAACTGACAACCATTTGTGTAACGTACAGAAGCGTCCATTATTTCTTTTGTACATTTCTGTTATTTTTTAAAATAATAATCCTCATCCTGTACAAGGCCCAAGAGCACTCGATATATAAAGTGACGAAGTAAGAGGCACAGTTTATGGGCCTATGTTGGAAAGATACCGGTTAACCCTAGACTTGAACATGTTAAGATTCTAATGATCGAGGAAGCATCCTCTTGGGAGCTGGTTCCACAAAGCAGCGGTCTGTGGGAAGAAGCGGCACGAATTTTATCTTTAAATATATATAAATATATATAAATAAATATATATATATTTTTAAGCGTTTCACCCCAAGCAAGGCGGGAAGCCACTAGCACGCAAGGGGTTACAGAGAGTTGGAGCGAGAGCAAATAGGTGTGATAGAGGAAAGGATGAAGAGAAGGATAGGGGCATCTGGAGACGTCGATTGACGTTACATTTGAATAGTTGGAGATTATAGTTATCAGGGAAACAGGAAAAGGGGAAGGAGTCCCACAGGCGAGAGGTGCGAGATATGAAGCTATTGGGGTAGAACAGACAGCTACATTTAACAGTTTCGAAAGTGACAGGGTGAGAGAGCGCGATGCCAGCCTAGTTGAACGCTTAAATTCATGAAGTTTGGGAACCAGCGAAAGCAGCCCCTCGGAGCAGTTACCATGAAAGTATTTGTAAAAAAGACGGCACGTCTGTGAGAGAACGACTGTAGACGAGATACCAGATGAGGGCCAATTACACTGCATATCCGTCTCTGGATTTTATCAAGAACCTTGAGACAAGCAGAAGGGGCTCCAGACTATATATGACAGCAATATAATATATATAATTTTTTATGGGGTGTTCTATTACCGTAAACATATTTCAGTTGACATCTCTGTTTTTTCTTAAAGATTTAAATAAATAACAATCAGTCTCGACCCAGAAATTTTACAAATGAAAAACTGAGCTCCCAACAGGATTCGAAAATATATTGAATATTTACCATCACGGAAACCACTACTATAGCCAAAGTGTTCTATGTGTGGTTTGATTGTCATTGGTCAGTCATGTATCACGTGAATTATAACCGTAGGTAATTCAATATGTATGTATCTGTTCTCATTGTCCTCACCGTTTCCACACGGGCTTACTAGCCACCCCCGGTTTCATCGACCGCACCAAAAAATGAAAAGTGTTGGACTTCCATATACTCTAATGAAGGTGGGAGGCGATGACGAAACAAATAAACGCTCCTAATGATTACACTATTTACATTGTTCAGACTGATCGGCTTTCGAGGAGCATGGAACCACATCTTAATTGCTGTTGTTCCCAGGTTCACCCTGAGCCGGCGTGGTAGCACCTGTTAGAGTTCCAGCTATGGGAAAATAGTTAACCCCCAAACTTGGGTAAAAAAACTATTAAAATATAAAAAATAGATTTTTATAATAAAAATACTAGCAATTGAAAAAAAAAACTGACCAGCAATAAAATTTTGAAAAAAAAATATTACCAACAATATATTTTTTATAAAAAATATTACCAGCAGTAAACTTTGAAAAAAAGATAGTACAAGTTATACATTTTTGAAAAAATATTACCAGCAGTAAACTTTGAAAAAGAAATAGTACAAGCTATACCTTTTTGAAAAATATATTACCATCATGAAACTTTGAAAAAAATTAGTACAATCTATATATTAAAAAAAAATATTACCAGCAGTAAACTTTGAAAAAAAAAATAGTACAAGCTATACATTTTTGACTAAAATATTACCAGTAGTAAAAGTTGAAAAAGAAATCTTACAAGCTATACATTTTGAAAAAAATATTACCAGCAGTAAACTTTGAAAAAAAATAGTACAAGCTATATATTTAAAAAAAAATATTACCAGCATTGAACTTTGAAAAAATAATAGCATTTTGAAAAACATGTATTGCCAGCAATAGATTTCACTATCGACAAAAACTCTCTTTACAAAAATACGCCAATGAAAACTAATCTAGAAACTGATTTCTCACAAAGAATACATATTCTAGTCATATGAACCTATCCTAAAAATCTTAGCATTAAATAACTTATTGAGGTTGATATGATGTAAAACCAAACCACTCTGACTTTTATCTTGATTTTCTCCAATGTAACTCCCTACATTATTAAACAGTTATGTAATATTGCACTTCCTCTATGTCAGTAAATACTGAAAATGCCCTGACAACACTGAAAGCAACAGAAATATAATCCTACATGAGGTTAGTGAGAATACTATAGGCTGAACATATGAGTAATGAGGAAGTTTTAGGGAAAATGCAAACAAAAAGGACGATTGTATTCATATACTGTAATTTCTAGACCATAAAATGAGTAAATATAGTTTTTGTTGAACGGCATATCAACACCTCTGTGGGATATTTTATGCCGAAATCCAGATATTTTTATGCATAATTTTATTTTATTTTTGGAGAGATGGTTTGGTTTGTTTTGTCTTAGGGCATATCAACCTCAATGGCTTATTTAATGCCGTCAAGATTTTTTTTATTGCTGGTAATATTTTTTTACTTTCAAAAATGTATTGCTGGTAATATTTGTTTCAAAATGCGTTGCTGGTGTTGTGGGGCGGACCCCTTTTACACAAGATGGACTCGTCCAAAGTATATTTATACTGACAGAGAGAATATCTGCAGGTGGAGATACGTTGAGTCAGGGTGAGAGATACGGAGACAGTACACAGGGTGTTCACAGAGAGTTATACGAGAGTCCAGCGAGAGAGATAATTACGGCTTCACTTACAGAGACTTGTACATATACTTTCTACTAACCCGCATTCCTGGACTACTAATCTTCACTTCAAGTCTGTATTCTTACGTTTAATACACTTATTTTTCTATCTCAATTACTGGCGTTGTTTATTTATTTGTGCAGGATTCCATTCCCGGAATCCACAACAGCTGGTAATGTTTTTATTTCCAGAATGTATTGCTGGTAATATATTTTCCAAAAATGTATTACTGGTAAAAATTTTTCTTTCAAAACGTTATTGCTGGTAATTTTCTTACAAAAAATATATTACTGCTATTAAAACCTATTTTTACACTTTCATAGTGTTTTGATCCCAATTTGAGGGTTAACAATTTGCACATAGCTGGGACCCTAACAGGTGCTACCACCCCGGGTCAGGGTGGGCCTGGGAACACCAGCAATTAAGAGGTGGTTCCACGCTCCTCAAAACCTCCTGATCAGAGGCCTTGCAGTTGGACGTAGTTTATCGTCTTACCCTGGACGCGGATGTAGTTTATCGCCTTACCCAGGACGTGGGTGTAGTTTATCGTCATACCCAGGACGGTTTTGGAGAGAATGATCGTTTAGTGATACAAGTCTTACTAATTAACCTATAGCTGGGGGAGAAGCGGTGGGCATTTGCGCGTAAGTGAATATAAAGGATCCGGCTGGAATTGGAACTAAACTCTCCAGTTAACAATTCCAAGTCATTATCCGTTATCCCATGAGCCTGAGTCTGCACTACCCAGCACAAGGTTTGAACTCGTAATTTGTATTTGTGAGTTCAATCCTTGTGCCGAGTCGGAATCAATAACAGAGCAATACCAAAAAATAAAAGTAAGAATAAAAAATAAAAAATACCAAAAAAAATTTTGATACCAAAAAATAAAAATAAAAAAAGAATAAAAAATAAAAAAAAAATAATAAAATAAAGAAAAAAATGGACAAGATAAGAAATCCCAAGACATGGACAGTGGAACAAGAAAAATCTATCCCCATAGATGACATAAAGGCTTGAGCTCAAAATGCAACCGTAAGTTCTATGCTAATATTTTCTTCTACTACACTTATAGCTTGCGGAACTTTCTTCAGGCGTCTTGCTTTCCTGTCATCTATAATCTTCAAATTCTTACTAATTAACCCACAGCTGGGGGGGGGGGGTGAATTCAAACCTTCCCAAGGGTATAAGTGTGTAAGTGAATATAACGACCCCAATTGGAATCGAAACTCATTCTCCTATTAACAATTCTGAGTCATTATCCGTTACACCACCCACACACCCAAGCTTACAGCACCTAATATTCCCAAGCGGTCATCACTCTAGGTAATGAACAGGCTCGAGGTTGCTTAACTTTTGTGATCGTAATGTAGCCGTAAGCGTATATTGAATAAAAAGAGCTTGAAAAGTTTGGCCTTTACAGAACACACTGAAGACGTGAGTGACAAAGGAGAACACTGAATAGCGTACCAAACGAGTAGGTATTAATGATTGACAGAAAAGGGAACAGGAGAGAGAGCAAAAAAAGAAATCTTACGAAGAGCTACAAAGGACAGGATGCTATGGAGAGCCATGACCGCTAACGCCCTGAAGGAAACGGTACATAGAAAGAGAAGAACCCTTGACATGACTTTCAGATGTCTTTTTCTTGATCCATTTGGCTATTTTCTCTGTTTCGATCTTCGGTACTTCAGACGCCCCATGTCACCAGTGTGTACCGCGGGGATTTCTTTCCAAGAACCAATTAACATACGTGAAACATCATGGAAATACCCGCAGCCATATTTTGCCTGTTAAAGTTTCTTCCTTTGCCAAATTCAGGTCGCGCTCAAAAGCTGTTCGTGTGTCGGTGGCCGAGCAGCTGCTTTTGAAAGCCCCCCCCCACACTCCAAAAGCACTTCGACTTACACACGGCGATAAAAGGGCATCATTAGTAAGCACTTCAAACTTTATCTCCAACGCTTTCCTTTATTTGTCTGTCTACACGCACACATAGACATATACAAAGCTAAGTCTGGTCACATCTGTGTCTATTTCAGCCTGTTCATACCAATCTTCTCATTCTGTTTATTTCTATCTATCTATCTATCTATCTATCTATCTATCTATCTATCTATCTATCTATCTATCTATCTATGTCTGTTCATATCTACGCCTGTTCATATCTATCTATCTTCATTATCTATCTATCTATCTATCTATCTATCTATCTATCTATCTATCTAATTATCTATCTATCTCAGTCTGTTCATATCTATCTATCTATCTATCTATCTATCTATCTATCTATCTATCTATCTATCTATCTATCTATCTATCTATCCCAGTCTGTTCATATCTATCTATCTATCTATCTATCTATCTATCTATCTATCTATCTATTTATCTATCTATCTATCTATCTATCTATCTATCTATCTCAGTCTGTTCATATCTATCTATCTATCTATCTATCTATCTATCTATCTATCTATCTATCTATCTCAGTCTGTTCATATCTAGCTATCTATCTATCTATTTATCTCAGTCTGTTCATATCTATCTATCTAGCTCAGTCTGTTCATATCTATCTATCTATCTATCTATCTATCTATCTATCTATCTATCTATCTCAGTCTGTTCATATCTATCTATCTATCTATCTATCTATCTATCTATCTATCTATCTATGTATCTATCTATCTCAGTCTCTTCATATCTATCTATCTATCTATCTATCTATCTATCTATCTATCTATCTATCTATCTATCTATGTCTGTTCATATCAACGCCTGTTCATATCTATCTATCTGTCTATCTATCTATCTTAGTCTGTTCATACCTATCTATCTATCTATCTATCTATCTATCTATCTATCTATCTATCTATCTATCTATGTCTGTTCATATCTACGCCTGTTCATATCTATCTATCTATCTATCTATCTATCTATCTATCTATCTCAGTCTGTTCATATATATCTATCTATCTATCTATCTCAATCTGTGCATATCTATCTATCTATCTATCTATCTATCTATCTATCTATCTATCTATCTATCTATCTCAGTCTGTTCATATCTATCTATCAATCTATCTATCTCAGTCTGTTTATCTATCTATCTATCTATCTATCTATCTATCTATCTATCTCAGTCTGTTCATATCTATCTATCTATCTATCTATCTATCTATCTATCTATCTATCTATCCCAGTCTGTTCATATCTATCTATCTATCTATCTATCTATCTATCTATCTATTTATCTATCTATCTATCTATCTATCTATCTATCTATCTATCTATCTATCTATCTATCTATCTATCTCAGTCTGTTCATATCTAGCTATCTATCTATCTATTTATCTCAGTCTGTTCATATCTATCTATCTAGCTCAGTCTGTTCATATCTATCTATCTATCTATCTATCTATCTATCTATCTATCTCAGTCTGTTCATATCTATCTATCTATCTATCTATCTATCTATCTATCTATCTATCTATGTATCTATCTATCTCAGTCTCTTCATATCTATCTATCTATCTATCTATCTATCTATCTATCTATCTATCTATGTCTGTTCATATCAACGCCTGTTCATATCTATCTATCTGTCTATCTATCTATCTTAGTCTGTTCATACCTATCTATCTATCTATCTATCTATCTATCTATCTATCTATCTATCTATGTCTGTTCATATCTACGCCTGTTCATATCTATCTATCTATCTATCTATCTATCTATCTCAGTCTGTTCATATATATCTATCTATCTATCTATCTCAATCTGTGCATATCTATCTATCTATCTATCTATCTATCTATCTATCTATCTATCTATCTCAGTCTGTTCATATCTATCTATCAATCTATCTATCTCAGTCTGTTTATCTATCTATCTATCTATCTATCTATCTATCTATCTATCTATCTCAGTCTGTTCATATCTATCTATCTATCTATCTATCTATCTATCTATCTCAGTCTGTTCATATCTATCTATCTATCTATCTATCTATCTATCTATCTATCTCAGTCTGTTCATATATCTATCTATCTATCTATCTATCTATCTATCTATCTATCTATCTATCTATCTATCTCAGTCTGTTCATATCTATCTATCTATCTATATATCTATCTATCTATCTATCTCAGTCTGTTCATATCTATCTATCTATCTATCTATCTATCTATCTCAGTCTGGTAATATCTATCTATCTATCTATCTATCTATCTATCTATCTATCTATCTATCTATGTGCATATGCTCACATCTGTACATTTATATCTCTAATTGAATATATACATAGGTATTTCTTTCTGTCTCTTCCCATCCCTCTCTTTATATATATGACTTGTATCTCTTTCTGTCTCCAGCCCTATACGTATATATATATATATATATATATATATATATATATATATATATATATATATATATGTATGTATGCTGTTGCGATACTCCTGATGTGTATTTATTAGGTTGCTTTCCACCTACACACAGAATCATCGGCAATTAGACATTTTTTCCGTTGTCTCCCTGTCTCTCTCCCCAGCTCTCACACATTCTTTCCTGTTTGATACAGAATTGGAATTAATGTCAACCAGGGGAAAATAAGAAGTAAAAACAAAGCTAAAGAAAACAAAATGATTTCCTCTCTGCAATAAGCCTTACTTAAAAGTTTGATTAAATTCATCTCTTATTCATCAACCTGGTGGCACCCCCTGTTTGATTGGTGCTAACAGCGACCACCCAAACTATGCAAATCGACATACGCTATTGTTTATCTATCTTCTTAGACTAATGCTCCCGTTCAGGGTATGACGATAGACTACATTAGCGTCCAGGGTAAGACGATAAACTCCGTGCAACAGCAAGGCCTCTGATCAGGAGGTTTTGGGGAGCGTGGAACCACCTCTTAATTGCCGGTGTCCCAAGGTCCACCCTGACCCGGGGTGGTAGCACATGTTAGGGTCCCATCTATGGTCAAGTGGTTGACCCCGGACCTGAGGTAAAGAGCTTTATAAATGTGTAAAAATGGATTTTAATACCAGAAATACTTGTTAAATATTATTACCAGAAATAAAATTTTTGAAGAGAAAAAAATATTACCAGCAGTAGGTTTTTGGCAAGAAACTATTGCCACTGTACGTTTTTGAAGGGATGATATTGCCAGCTATAAATTTTTGAGGAAAAAATTATTAACAGAAATAGATTTTTGATAAAATAAAAATATTACCAGGAAAAAAAATGTCGGCATTGAGGTTGACATGCCGTAAAACAAAACAAACCAAACCAAACCAGCAATAAAAATCTTGTCGACATTAAATGACCCATTGAGGTTGATATGCCGTAAAACAAAACAAAACAAAAACTTAGACTAATGTTCACCTAGTACAAGAGCCAGCAGCCACTGAAGGTTACTGTAGAGATTTTCCAAGCGTAGCTTAGATGTAGCACAAGGCCGAAAGTATGGGACTCCCTGTGAGGATCGAACTCACTATTCAGTCGTAATCGTTCTTGCGAGACAAGCTTGCTAACTATTACGAGGTGCCCAGGTAGAGAGTTACTGGATTGTGTTGTATGAGCGTATGAAATGCAAGAAGTGAAGTTTAATGTGATATGTAAAACACATAAAGATTAACTCTCGTCTTAAGGAAGTCAAGTTGCCAGTGATTGGGAAAACATTCAGCCGGGAGACTGTTCCATCAAGCAGGAGTTTTTGAGAAGAAGCAGTATTTGTTGGTTATTGGAATTTATTCCGTATATACCAATCCTATACTTGTATATATATATATATATATATATATATATATATATATATATATATATATATATATATATATATATATATATATATATATATATATATATATATACATACATATATACATACATATATATATATATATATATATATATATATATATATATATATGGTCGATTTGTCGACTTCCTGATGTTTTCGGACTGGAGGGGTCGATCCCATGGTGCGGCACCTTAGGAAAGTCCCGGAAAACCATATCACGAGTTGACCCAAGCCTTGTAAGTGAAATTGGATAGTCGGAACGCTTGGGTGCCATCGATAGCTGTGCTAGCACGAAGTTACAAGTCATCGTGGGCGAGGGCTTGAGCGTGCTTTTGTGAACACATATCATGTAAATAGACACAGTGAGTATATATATATATATATATATATATATATATATATATATATATATATATATATATGTATACTCTATCTCTATATATATATGTATATACACACACACACACACACTCTCTCTCTCTATATATATATATATGCACATTTCATTGAATACGACAGACAATTTGCTTTTATTGTCGACAACACTAATATAATAGCACCATCTACATGCAAAAAAGGCTAAAAATAATGGAAGCCTTATTAAAAAAACAAAAAAAACAATACTTAATAATATTAACTTTGAACATGGACATAATATCTTGACCGTTTTTTTCAAAAATGAAAACATTTTATAAAACATACATATAACAAACTATTTCTAATTCTAACAGTTAAGGTATAATCTTTGAAAATGGGTAAATGTATAGCCGAAAGCGCTCGGATAAAAAGAACATTCGGACAGTTTTTATATAATTTATCATCTGAAAAGAAACAATTATTAGATTGCATGAGAAATTGTATAAAAAAAAATTAAATAAAAGCACCTTGTCTGTCGTTTTCAATGAAATGTGCATGAAAGAAGGATTGCTGCCTAAATATACAAATATATATATATATATATATATATATATATATATATATATATATATATATATATATATATATATATATATATATATTATTTACTCTATCACCTGCCAGGACTTCGAAAAGAATATATTGTAGAAAAGAATATATTTGAGAAGGCTACACCAGTGAGCGAAATAAAGGGTTCAGTCCGACATTCCAACCACCTGAAGGAGACTGGAGCGTATAACGGCTGAAACGTTGTGATAAATATGCCAACAAAGATGAGGATGATAGTATAACAATGTAAATAGTGTACATAATACCTCATCTCAGAGATATAGACAGATCCTTGAGTTTTTTTAATAATGTGATTAGGATAAATAATCTAGCCAATTTCATTTAGATACTTTTCTTCTTATTTCCATCATTTTTCTTATTAGTTATCCCAGATTGTGACTGTAGAAGATCCACCAAAAATGGTAAAACGCTTCATGAACATGGTCACAAATAAACTATGGGTGAACTAGTGATTAAAGTACATTCTAAACATTTTCATCTTTGTGAATTATTTTCTCTTTTATTAAGAGTAGCATTTTTATATCAAAATTGTGGCCAGACTCGTTAGGATGAACAGCTAATGCGTTTTGTGTGTGCTTTTTTTAAATGTCTCATATAAACTTTTATTTAAACTTCTTGAAGTTTCTCCAATATATTATTTCCGACAGTCCTTGCAGCTGATAGAGTAAATTCGTAATATTCTGGATATATATATACTAGCAGCATGGCCCGTCGTTGCCCGTTTGTTATGGTCCAGGTTCCTTGTGCCACGGTGGTGGTACAAGGTAGAATCAATAAAGAATAACTCGAACACAGGTATGGAATAACACAGATATATTATAAATAGAAATATGTACAAAAGAAGTAGAAGTGTAGTAATAACAATCAGGTTAGGTTAGAGAGAACTATGTTGTCTCGACAAGTATCACTATTCCAATGTCTTACAGTAATCGTCTGACGCGACTCTGACTGACTCACTGTGTGACGATATTTAACAACCCCCCACACTGGTCGAATGTGGCAGAAGGCCGGTTTAACGTGGGCTTACCGAGCCCGTAGGCTCGGCCAAAAATATGCCGATTAGAACCCGTATACACGGGTTCAGGGACTGTCTACCTCCCCGGACGAAACTTTGCCCTGCGCAATGAGTCAATTGGAGTAAAGTGCCATGCAGATTAAAATTTTCCCCACTTGTGACGAATGCAGCTATCGATTTTTTTTGCATGCTAGCATGCCAGTTAACATTCGTGTCAGTCAACTGTTGGCTCTCACGCTGGCCAATAGAATCTTATATATATATATATATATATATATATATATATATATATATATATATTATTATTATTATTATTATTATTATAAGAGGTATTATAATACTGACCACATTTATTAAAAGTAAATGCTACGAACAGAGGAATTTTACTCCATTTGTGTGTGTGTGTGTGTGTGTGCGTGTGTATATATATATATATATATATATATATATATATATATATATATATATAAATATTTAGGCAGAAATCTTTCTTTCATGCACATGGACACAATATCTTGACCGTGTTTTGAAAAATGAAAACATTTTATAAAACATACATGCAACAAACTATTTTTTATTTAATAGTTAAAATATGTAATCCTTGAAAATGGCTAAATGTATGGCCGAAAGCGCTCGGATAAGAAGAACATTCGGACAGTTTTTATATACAGTGTAACCCGGATATAAGAGAGTTGTCGGGACCGGAGAAGTAGTCTCTTATATCAGGGTTTCTCTTATATCTGGGTTTGGTCTATTATATATACGTTAACACAGGCTCTAATTTGGGACCAGAGAAAATCTCTCTTATATCCTGGGTTTATCTTATATCCGGGTCTCTTATAGCCGGGTTACACTGTAATTTATCAATGGAGAGAATTTAAAATAACCGGAAACTGATCCCAAACAGGAAAACAATGGATAAATATCTACTGCTGAGAAACAGACTGAGATAAATAGATAGATAAATAGATGAGGAAAAAACTTAGATAAACAGATAGATAGATGAAGAACAGACTGAGGTAGGTGATCCTCAACACATGGTCTTCTGCGTATCTTATATTTTTAATATGACGCTCACCGATAATTGATCCTGGTAACATCTCCAGCTCTCTTGGGATCGTCTCGCTAAATAAGTTGGATAAATGTGGCGAGACGGCTTTTCCTTGTCTTACGCCACTTTCTATTTTTGTGTATCTATTCAATTCATTTTTATCCATATGCAAGCTGTTTGTTCCTAGTTATGGATTCTTCAGAAAGAAACTATATTTGACAGGTTTCCGTGTTGTAGTGGTTAACAAGTTTGTTTCGTAAACCAGTAAACCATAGCTAAAATTAATAAATCATTTTTTATTATTATGGATATTAGTTTTTTGTCATCTGACAAAAGTTTTCTTCATGCCACTTTGCAATAAGTGAAACATTATCGTTTTTAGTTTTGAACGAAATTCGATACACAACGGCCAATCGTTTTCAGTGGCAAATCATTTTTATGTGCCGTGGAGTACAGAGATTTCTTTGAACTCACAGAGTCGCTCTAAAATGGGAAAATCTCTGGTCCTCCTTGTAATTTGGTCGGGAAGCACTTACACGTACGAATAAAATTACCAATTTAACTGGCGTCATGAAAGGCAATAAAAGTCTCAGTGAACTTCAAGACAAACGGATATAAAGTTTGTAAAAAGGCAGATCTTAAGAGACATGACGTCACAGCCAATAGCATAAAACGCAGGAAAGGCTTTCAAACTACATTAAGCAAGCGGCAGTAAAGTGGATCAACTTGAATATTATTTTCATTCATGAATGAATAAATACTTAATCTATATACCTAGATACATATTCATTCAAATCTATCTGTTCAAATCAGTCTGTTCCTATCGACATTCTATGTCTATCTCCATCTATTTCAGTCTGTTCATATCTATCTATCTATCTATCTATCTATCTATCTATCTATCTAGCTATCTATCTATCTATCTATCTATCTATCTATCTATCTATCTTAGTCTGTTCATTATCTATCTATCTATCTATCTATCTATCTATGTATCTATCTATCTATCTTAGTCTGTTCATTATCTATCTATCTATCTATCTTAGTCTGTTCATTATCTATCTATCTATCTATCTATCTATCTATCTATCTATCTATCTATCTATCTATCTCAGTCTGCACATATGTACATTCTATCTGTTTCATTCTGTTAGTATCTACATTTTATCTATCTATCCGTCTCTCTCAGTCTGAACATTATCTATCTATCTATCTATCTATCTATCTATCAGTCTTTTCGTATCTATCTATCTATCTATCTATCTATCTATCTATCTATCTATCTCAGTCTGTTCGTATCTATCTATCTATCTATCTATCTATCGATCTATCAGTCTGTTCGTATCTATCTATCTATCTATCTATCTATCTATCTATCTATCTATCTATCTATCTATCTATCTATCTATCTATCTATCTATGTGTCTATCTATCTCGGTCTGTTCGTATCTATCTATCTATCTATCTATCTATCTATCTATCTATCTATCTATCTATCTATCTATCTATCTATCTATAAAATTCGTATAATGGCGCATTGTATCAGCTAGTTTCCTATACATTTATTAACCGAGAAAATAACGAAATTCAATTTCGTTTTTGGCGAAGGAATATTAATTTACGGAATTTGTGATTAAATTTCTTCTTAATACGATTAAAAAGAAATTAAAACGAAAAAAAAGCAATTTAACCAATTTTTTTCCCGTAACTTTTAAACATAAATTAAATTTCTTCTTCGATTCTCGTAAAATAAATTTTCAAATTTGCATTTTGAAAGAACAGAACACATTAAAAGAAACCTGAATGTATCGATGAGAAATTAGTTTCTGCTTTTAAAAAATCAAATAAACATCGTATTTCTAATCTGATACGACGGTAATTTTTTTTAAAGACAAAATGAAATTTTATCCAGTTATTCTCACTCAAATATTAAAATATTTAGAATGTGCAAAAGTTCCCAGCGTTCTTGCTTGTAAATCATTGCACACATAAAACAAATAATACTGATATATATATATATATATATATTATAAATTAATAGATTTAAAATATGGTTTTACCGCTACACAGTGATGACCATGTTTCAGAAATGGAAGCTAAAGCCCCTGAATTTAATTTTGTTATTAAACCAAAGACATTAGTTCCATTTCCTCATCAAGCGAATTTTGGAGTAACTTACTTTTTTTCTAAAAAAAAGTAAGTTACTCCAAAATTCTGGAGTAACTTACTTTTTTTCTAAAAAAAAGTAAGTTACTCCAAAATTCGCTTGATGAGGAAATGGAACTAATGTCTTTGGTTTAATAACAAAATTAAATTCAGGGGCTTTAGCTTCCATTTCTGAAACATGGTCATCACTGTGTAGCGGTAAAACCATATTTTAAATCTATTAATTTATAATATTAATGCTCTGTAAATTTAAATTTACATAGAGCACTATTGTGTAAAAATAAAAATATCTATAAGAACACCGGATTTTATATCTTACTGTTCTTTCCTTTTTATTTATATATACATATATATATATATATATATATATATATATATATATATATATATATATATATATATATATATATACGTCCATCGGCGCATTGTGGCGGTGTTTGTAGTTAGTATTGAGTATTGGCTTTTTCCTTTTTATTGTTAAGGCTTCCATTAATTTTATTATTATTAAAATTTATTATCATTTTATTATTATTAAAAAAAAAATAATGGAAACCTTAATAACGAAAATGAAAAAGTCAACACTTAATAATATTAACTACGAACACGGCCACAATGTGCTGACTGTGTTCATAAAATAAAATATCTCTATAACTCTAAAACACATGCACACACAACCCATCAGTCAGTTATGTGTCATGCGTGATACACGTTTAGGCGATCATGTATCTTTCGATATATGACTGACGAGTCAGATTTTTCCCCGAAGTTGGTTGTAATTTGTTTCTGCAGTAGACCAGTTGCCATCCAAAGTCCGGCTATTTATCTATAGCTGGTTCAGAAGAAGAGAGCTCACACCTTTCCCACGTAAGTGAATCTAATGGATTCGACTGGAATTCGAACTCGGCTCTCCTATTTCTCAAATCCGAGCCGCTAGCCATTACTCCACCGTGCATGCGCAAACACGACTCATACAACCAATTAAAAAGCAAAAAATAAAACCATCCCCGATAATGGCTAAAAAAAAGTAGAGTCGAATGCGCTTGGGATTATAAAACATTTGGACAGTTTCTACACATTCTGTCCCCCCCCCCCAAATGCACTTGTTCGAATACAAGAACAATTAAATAAAAACATAATTGCAGTACCTTTCCTGACGTCATTAATGGAACATACGGCTCTTCAAGTACAAATTGGGCCCCTCTTGGCGTTTGTATACACTTCATGTAAAATACATGAAAACTTTCCTTTCTCTGACGTGCGCTGATAGCTTA
>OZ038515.1:62220741-62243241 GCA_964036315.1 Acanthosepion esculentum | reverse complement strand
TATATATATATATATATGGTTTGGTTTGGTTTATTTTGTTTTACGGCATATCAACCTCAATGGGTTACTTAATATATATACCGGTTGTAAGTGCAAAACCATCCAAATTCTGTACCAGCATATTTATCCACCACACAAAATGTTTAATATCTAAAAAAAAAAAACACTACACTAATTGAGTCTATTTTTCCAGGTTTTCAGATAAGATGTTTAGCCATATTGGTACCGTTTATCGTAAGACACACTGAAAAAACCCTTTGAAATATTCATCCAGAAATAGAACAGCTTACAAACGTTTTGTGTCAGCCCCAATGACTTCCCAAATGAGCAATGGTGAGAGGAAAAAGAATATTCAGGTCGGTAGTAATGGTACGAATATTCATACACTCGTTTCCATCTTCAAAGTCCATTCAAGAGCCATCAAGAGAATCGATATCATCATTTCAATTTAGAGCAAAAGAGATCAATTAGAAAAGATCCAACTCAATTCATAAGACATTTGACACTTGAGAGAGGAGTTCCTGCTATGACAGTCCTAAGATTAGTGAAAAAAACTTGAAAATGAATTCGTCCGTGAAATATGTGAGGCGCCTTGTTACTCCAGGACATAAAGTTAGAAGGTTAGAGAGGACAAGGATCATCGTGAATAAGTTGAAAAGCGACCCTGGAATTATATATATATATATATATATATATATATATATATATATATATATATATATATATATATATATATATATTTGAACGTAATTTCAATCTTTCATGAGTGTCTGATCCTTAGCTTTGAATGATTATTTATGAACATGTCATTTTCGTTTATGATCGATTTCATCACGATTCTTCTGTTAAGTTTTGTAGAGTAACTATACATTCTTATTGCTCAATTTTGAGTCCAATAGTGTTATAAAAACCTCAGAAAATTCCAGTAACATATCTTTAATCATTTCTAAAATACATGTTTAAATTTTAATTTACCAAATGGACAATTTCGCTTATACCCAATTTTGCTGTTACACCCGGTATATATATAAACCCATCCTGTTTCATGAAGCTTCCCTGTGGACCAATCGTAGCAAATCTGAATTTAGTATTGGCATTATTCTAAGGAAGTTTGTGAACTAGTTGGTGTCTTATTATTTTGGTGTTTAAGGTTTATCTTCGATATTAACAACACCGGCTTCTATAAGGATGACGGGATTATAATCCTAAGCAAATCAAGTGCACAAAATCTGACCGACTAAGAAAAAAACCTAATTAAATTCTTCAAAGACCATGGTCTGAGCATTACCACCATGGGTGTGACATTTGACCTATCTAATGGGCTTTATATACCATGTACTAAAGATTTATACAACCATAGATACATCAGCAAACAATCTCACTGCCGTCCTAGAATGCTAAATAAGTTACTCAAATTGGTTCGATGTAGGTTTTCCACCAACTATAGCAATAAGAATATTTTTGACAAACGTAAAGGCAAGTATGAAAAACACCAGAACATAGTAACCATTAAATTGACCTCGAATTCTTAGCCAATAGCAGTAATAATGTCAACAAACCAAAACGCTGCAAATGCAATATAATATGGTTTAACCTGCCTTTCAGCAGATATGTCAAAACTAATATCGGAAACATTTTTAAAAAAATTTAATCCATGGGCACTTCAGTCATTCCCCAAAGCTAAATAAGATTTTCAACAAAAATAACGTCAACGTTAGATACAGTTGTGCCAAAATCACCGACCAGTATATATAACAACACAACTGTTACATTCTAAACAAACACTTCAACAGCCTCCAAAAGAGTAACATCCACGAAACTAAGAAATGCAACTGCCGAAAAAACAAACTGTCACTGGATCTAACCAACGCCTTTATCCACTGTGCCATGTTGGTTAGATCCAGTGACAAAACACAAAGAGCCTTAACCGGGTATTGAACCCACACTCTTTGTGTTCTGTCACTGGATCTAACCAACGCCTTTATCCACTGTGCCATGTTGGTTAGATCCAGTGACAGAACACAAAGAGTGTGGGTTCAATACCCGGTTAAGGCAGTGGAGAACTTTCAGAGGGAAAAATTAACAGGAGATAACTGATAACTGACATCCATTAATTATGGCACGTGGAACTAGAACATTCTACCCCAGCGAGCGAAATAAAGGATCCAGTTCGACATTCCAACGACCTGAAGAAGGCCGGAGCGTACAACGGCCGAAACGTTGAAAATAAATATGGCGACAAAGATGAGGACAATAGTCCGAATAATGTAAATAATATATATATATATATATATATATATGTGTGTGTGTGTGTGTGTGTGTGTGTGTGTGTGTGTGTGTAGGGTGTGGCAAAAACCGCGCACCGTAAAGGGTTAATAAATTGATCATGATTTAAATGTCAAATTTGTTTTGATAGTTCCTGTTGAGTGGCCACCAAGGTCACCGGACCTCATACATCTGGATTTTTTTTTGTGGGGCCATTTGAAATCAGTTTATCAGACGCGTCCAAGAATTAGTGAGGAACTTAAAGAAAGAATTAAATATGAAGGCATTAAAATGACAGACGTGTTAATGAATCCTGCAGGCACAGAATTCTAATGTGGTTTCAAAATTTAACGATTAAATAAATAGTAAATAAAATTTTCATGTTAAATTATACTTTTAATAAATGATCCCGTTGGTGCGCGATTTTTGCCTCACCCCGTATATATCGTCGTCGGCACCCGCTCGCATTCGGGCATTCGGATCTTCCTCGGGACCGTCACCCTTATTCCCCTTTCTAGTGGCAGTGGCGGAGATGGCTGTGAAGGCCCAGCATTCTCCCGAAGTGTAATCAAAGGGACTTTGAAACCCATGAAAGGTCAAGAATAGTAGACGTTTGTTACTGATAAAGCTTCATTAAATTAATTTACTAAACCTAAGCAAAGTCGTCAGCACCCATTCTCATTCGATCATCAGGATCGTCATCGTTATTCCCTTTCTCTCCTATGGTGGCGGTGACGAGAGATGGCTGTGAAGGCCCAGCCTATTCTTGAAGAATTGTGAGTAGGAGTCACCGAGGAGTATGATTGGTGAACTCGGCTGCGCAACCAATCCTGCCTACGTCGCCTGCGGGACCATCGCCGCGGGACCATCGCCGGGGGACCATCGCCGGGGGACCATCGCCCCTGGGCATGCTGAAGGGTGGTAGAAAACTAAGTCAAAGTGAGTTTGACGAGGCCATTCGCGTGAATTTCATTTCGGTGGACAATTCAGCGCGACGGATAAGACCACACACTTTGTAAGAAACCCCTCCCTCGTGGTTCGAATGGGATTGGGACAGGCGAGATCTAGTCAACCTGGATGCATCAGGCTGTCGGATGATTGATTTGTCAAGATCCGCCTCGGTCACGCGTGTCCGACAGTCTCTGCCCTCTACAGCCGGTTTAGTTGTTGATATCGTATAGATCTTTACTTTATCCACAGAAGGGTGCAATTTGACGGACACACCATCGAGAAAGACTTATATTCTCAGATCTCGAGAGAGTTCACGATGAAGAAGCCCGACCATATAAAGACACATATACATCTTTTGCATCATACTCTCCAGAGATAATTTACAGGAGCGGCTCTCGAGTTAGATGCTTCTCCTTGAACTTTAATATGCGGCTCGTGGAAATATGCTGGCTAAGCTCATTTCTTTTCATCGCAGTAAAATTTTGACATCAATCTTAGCATTTTCAAATTATAATAAAAAAGATGGAATATTTATTCTGCTTTCGAAAATGTAATTCAGATATTCTTTAATTTTGTTTTGTCTTTGGATAACCGAAATGTTAAAATATTTCTTGGAAAACCAGGCCCTCAGATAAAATTTATATCAGACAAAATTTGATATATTGTTTATTATTTTAAAATATCATTTACAATGTTTTTAATGAGTAATACATAAAATAACGTATTTAGCCTAAACTCAGCCTAATCAAATCCGGTATGCCAGAATCTGTTATATTCGAGTCCGTTAAATCGAGAGTTTCCTGTAAAATTTCTAGTGACTAATACATAAAATAACGTCTCTAGCCTAAACTCAGCCTAATCAAATCCGGTATGCCAGAATCTGTTATATTCGAGTCCGTTAAATCGAGAGTTTCCTGTAAAATTTCTAGTGACTAATACACAAAATAACGTATCTAGCCTAAACTCAGCCTAATCAAATCCGGTATGCCAGAATCTGTTATATTCGAGTCCGTTAAATCGAGAGTTTCCTGTAAAATTTCTAGTGACTAATACATAAAATAACGTCTCTAGCCTAATCAAGGCCTAATAAATTCCTTTGTAACAAAATCTGTTATATTATATAATCGATAGTTTCTTGTAAATTTGTTTTAGAGTTCATGAAAGTGTGTCAGTGTTTCACTGTTAGCTTAAAAAAACATCGTCACTACTGGTGCAGTGAAAACAATTCAAGTAATGAATAACGAGTGAGAAAGTCTCTTGGAAAAAATGTTTTTCGCCGATTCCTTGATATCGGGTTACTTACGGTACGGATGCCGAATAGGGAAGAACAAAATGAAACACGAAAAATAAAGAAAGAAACTCGAAAAAAAAAAAAAGAAAGAGAAAGAAATAAAGGAAGAGAATAATTAAAATAATAAAACAAACAAAAAAAAACAAAACAAAAAAACATGCCTAACCAGAAAATTGAAGCATTTTCGACTTGTAGCGTCAAACAAAATCGTTAGAAGAAAATTCATGGGAGCATGAAGCAATTTATCGAAAAATCAAGCCTGGAAAAAAGCCAGATTAGATTAAATGAAAGCCAAAATAAAAGAAAAAAAAACGATGGAAAAAAAGCTGATGGAAAAAACAAAATATTACAACAGATGAATGCAAGTAAGGAGAAAGAAATGAAGAAATATAGGAAAAATAGAAAGGGAAAATGTCTGTCGAATAAAAGTGATGAAGGAAAAAAGGAATAAGAATGTAAAAAGAAAGATATGAAATACAAATCAAAGGAAAGAAAGAAGGAGGAGGTACGAAACGTAAAGTCCTACGGAGAGTAGCAATGAAAAAGAAAGAACAATAGATTTAAAAAAAAGAGAAACAAAGAAGACAAGAAAGGAAAAAGTCTATGAAGTGATGAAGGTAAAAGAAAGAAAGGAAAAAGAAAGGAAAGGAAAACGTCTATAGGAGAGAAGTGATGAAAGAGAAATGGAGAAAGAAAGAAAGAATAAATAAAGAAAGAAAGAATAAAAAAGAATATAAGAAAGGGAAAACGTTAATCGGAGAGAAGAGATAAAGGAAAAATAATGATAGAAAAAAAAAAGAATAAGAGAAAAAGAGAGAAAAAATGCTAAGAAAAGTAAAATCGCGGAGAGTAGTAATGAAAAAGAAAAGAAAAAAGAAAAGCTTAAAAAAAAGAGAAAAAATTACGATAAGAAATGAAAAATTCTATGAAGTGATGAAGGTAAAAGAAAGAAAGAAAGAAAAGGAAAACGTCTATAGGAGAGAAGTGATGAAAGAAAAAGGAAGAATGAAAGAAAGTAAGAAAGAAAGAAAAAAAGAAAGAAAGAAGTAAATAAATAAATAAATAAAGAAAGAAAGAAAAAGATTACAAAGGAATATAAGAAAGGGAAAAAGTTTATCGGAGAGAATTGATGAAGGAAAAATAATGATAGAAAATAAAGAAGGATAAGAAAAAAGAGAGAAAAAGACGCTAAGAAAAGTAAAATTCCAGAGAGTAGTAATGAAAAAGAAAGAAAGTGGAAAGAAAGGAGACATTTTTTTTTAAATAAGAGAAAAAAGAAGAAAGGAAAAAGTCTATGAAGTGATGAAGTTAAAATCTAGAAAGAAAGAAAGAAAGAGAGAAAGAAAAGGAAAACGTCTATAGGAGAGAAGTGATGAAAGAAAAAGTAAGAAAGAAAGGAAGAAAGAAAGAAAGAAGTAAGTAAATAAATAAATAAAGAAAGAAAGATAGATTAAAAAAGAATATAAGAAAGGGAAAACGTTTATCGGATAGAAGGGATAAAGGAAAAATAATGATAGAAAAAAAACGAAAGAATAAGAGAAAAAGAGAGAAAAAGACGCTGAGAAAAGTAAAATCGCAGAGAGTAGTAATGAAAAAGAAAGAAAGAGGAAAGAAAGAAGAAAAGATTTAAAAAGTGACAAAAATAAAGTAACAATGAAAAAAGACTATGTGAAAAGTGATGAAGAAGAAAGACAGACTAAATCAGAGAAAATGTAAAATAATGCAAACATCGATCTGAGAAGACTACCGAAGAAAGAATAAATCAAAGAAAGAAAGAATGAAAAATGATATGAAGAAAAAAAAAGAAAGATCAAAAGTAAATATTCATTGAACAGTAGTAAGAAAGAAAGAAAGAAAGAAAGATCGAAGAAAGAAAGAATGAAGACTTAAAAAGGGAAAAAAAGAAGGTAAGAAGTATATCGGAAAGAAAAGATGATGGAAAATGAAGACAGAACAATAGGGGGAAAAAACGAAAGAAAGGAAGAAATAGTAAAAAAGAGAAAATATTAAAATCCAACTGGCAGCAGTAATAAAAAAGAAAGAAAGAAAGAATGAATGAATGAATGAATGAATGAAAGATTTAAAAAGAGGGAAAAGAAGGTAAGAAGTATATCGGAAAGAAATTATGATGGAAAATGAAGACAGGAAGGTAGGAAAAAAATCGAAAGAAAGAAAAATAGTGAAAATGTTAAAATCCACCTGGCAGCAGTAATAAAAATAAATAAATAAAGAATGAATGAATGAATGAATGAATGAAAGAAAGAAAGAAAGAATGAATGAATGAATGAATGAATGAATGAATGAAAGATTTAAAAATGGAAAAAAGAAGGTAAGAAGTATCTCGGAAAGAAATTATGATGGAAAATGAAGACAGGAAAATAGGTAAAAAAAACGAAAGAAAGAATGACATAGTGAAATAGAGAACATGTTAAAAAATTATAAACTGTATTAAGTCTTCCTTAAATATGCAAGTACTTTCGACGGCGGTTCCTCCGATCATCATCAGGCATGGAAACTTATTATGTTTTTGGTATAATTCACGTAGCATCCGTGACGAAAAAATATAATGCAAATCGAAATATGTTTTTTGAAGTGTGTTATTGATAACGGATGCAAACTTGTGGAGCGTGCAGTCTCAACGCTAAGGTTGAATTTTTGAAAATTTAAGTGAGAGCGTTTTTTACTAATATGGCTATTTAAGAATTTTGTTGTTGTAGGAGTTTAATAACAGTCAATGTGGCAAATAGTTCAATAAGTAGAACAATGCCTCAGATGTTATCAAGAACATTTGCACGTCGGATCAGTTCTTTCAAATTAAATGTGTGGTGCAGTTTAATTTATATTACAATGAATAAAGTTTATAATATTAAAAAACAAGGATCATACCATTCAGCGAGTGGTTAGTGGGTTAATGCATTTTAAAAATTTAGTTAGCGAAGCGATTTCGCCATTTTATATCGTTAACTTTACTAATTTATTTTTTGTATAAATGATTCATTGTAATATATATATATATATATATATATATATATATATATATATATATATATATATATATATATATATATATCGGGTGTAACAGCAAAATAATCCAATTGTTAAATTAAGATCTGAACCGTTATATTTTAGAAATGATTAAAGATATCTTACTGGAATTCTCCGAGTTTTTTATGGCACTATCGGACTCTACTTTGAGCAATAAAAATGAATAATTACTCTCTAAGCTTAACAAAAGAATCGTGATGAAATCGATCATAAACGAAAATGATATGTTCATCATTACATAATCATAGCAAAGGATCAGAAGCTCATGAAGGATTAAAATTAAGTTCATATATATATATATATATCTACACCGTGGAAACTGTTAGATGTAGACGTCTTCTACTCCAATAGCTTCATGTCTCGCACATCTCGCCTATGGAACTCCCTTCCCTATTACTGTTTCCCTGACAAATACAATCTCCAACGGTTTAAGTGTAGCGTCAATCGACATCTCCAGTTGCCTTGATCTATACACTTCCCTTCTCCACATCCTTTCATTTCTCATTCCTATCTGCTCTCGCTCCGGATCTTTTGTGGCCCCCTTGCCTTGATCAACCCACTGTCTTTCTCTTTCTCCACATCCCCTCCCTTGACACTCCTATCTGCTCTTCCTCCAACCCTTCTTTAACCCCTTGCGTGATAGTGGCCTCCGGCCTTGCTTGCGGTGATATGATTAAAAAAAATATATATATATTATTCTAGGACAATTTTCTAACTTATTCACGACGACCTGCCAGCCTTCTAACTTTCTATCTTGGAGCAACAAGGTGCTTCACATGTTTCAGGTACGGTTTCATTTTCAAGTCTTTTTTCACTGCTCTTTGGAGTGTCATAGCTGATACTCATCTCTCACGTATTAAACGTCTTATGAACTGAGTTGGATCTTTTCTAATTATCTCTTTAGTTTTAAGTTGAAATGGTTAGCCCTCTTCCTGCTGTGACCTCCTGATCCCGTTTTCCTCTCTACTGTTGCCTCTTTTTTAAACTTATTCACCGTTCTCTTGATGGTTCTTAAATGGAATTGAAGATGGAAGGCAGACTATGAATAGGCCAATAGAATCCTCCTGCCTATTCGTGGCAGCCAGCTATAGGCTCTCACTCTGGCCAGTAGAAAATGGCCGCAAACTACATGAAAACTGCCGTAGAAGCATGAAAAATCGATTATTTCCACTAGCGATAGGAGTTGGAAACTGCGAAGTCGGTCTTTGCTGTAACCCTAACTTGGAGCATGTGCATGTAAATGTTGGTGCAAATCCGTCGAAAATTGCAGACGTGCATTCGTTACACACACACACACACACACACACACACACACACAAACATAAACACACACACACACACATCCTGCTTTTTTATAGATAGAGATAATCAACAAGAAATAATAAAGTAATAATTAATAAATACTGAATAAAAAATAAACAAACAACACTATAAAATTGCCACTAATAATATCATTCGGATCCACAATTATTTCTACTGAAGAGGCTGTAGAATAATTGAAATGTATCCGTTACCGCCCAACCAATAACTAGCAGGATAATACAATAGACCTTACTACCCATAATGCACCACGATCCAGCATATATAAATAGTCGAGTGAAAACATAATGCACATCACTTAAGGATTAACTTTAAGTATGATATAGACTGTCGCCGCTGGCTTTTGACCTCAATTCACATTGATATATATATCTATATATATATATATATAAATAAATAGATAGGTAGGTACACCAGTAAATGAATTTATTTATTCTAACCAACCAAATATTATTGATAATAGAGACCCTCGTAAATGGACTTAATTTAGTGGTCGATAGTAATGTCATAGATCAAGCATTATGTAGTGAAAGTTTCAGATCAAAATTAAGACAATAACGGTATCAGGATTTTCATATAACTACGAGTGCGTGTTTGTGTATGCATGTATGTATGTAAGTGTACAATGTATGTTGTGTACGTATGAATGTATGTAAGTGTACAATGCATGTTATGTACGCATGCATGTATTTAAGTGTACAATGTATATCGTGTATGCATGCATGTATGTAAATGTCCAATGTATGCTGTGTACGGATGCATGTATGTAAGTGTACAATGTATGTTGTGTACACATGCATGTATGTAAGTGTATAATATATGTTGTGTACGTATGTATGTATGTATGTAAGTGTACAATATTATGTTGTGTACGCTTGCATGTATGTAAGTGTACAATTTACATTGTGTACGCTTGCATGTATGTAAGTGTACAATGTATGTTGTCTACGCATGTGTGTATGTAAGTGTACAATGTATGTTGTGTACACATGTATGTATGAAAGTTTACAATGTATGTTGTGTACACATGCATGTATGTAAGTGTATAATATATGTTGTGTACGTATGTATGTATGTAAGTGTACAATATTATGTTGTGTACGCTTGCATGTATGTAAGTGTACAATTTACGTTGTGTACGCATGCATGTATGTAAGTGTACAATGTATGTTGTGTACGCATGCATGTATATATTGTACAATGCATGTTGTGTACACATGTATGTATGTAAGTGTACAGTGTATGATGTGTACGCATGCATGTAAGTTTAAAATGTATGTTGTGTACGCATGCATGTATGTATTGTACAATGCATGTTGTGTACGCATGTATGAAATGTAAATGTACAATGCATCTTGTGTACGCATGCACGTAAGTGTACAATGTATGCTGCGTAATCATGCATATATATACAACTAATATATATATATATATATATATATATATATATATATATATATATATATATAGAAAGCGACTGGAAGCAGGGAAACAAAACAGAGGCTATGCAACAAAATATTAAATTGATGTATCCAATACTTTTGCATAGGGTAATTTTGAACTTTGATAAAATAAATGGATTCAACCATGAGTTTTTAATTTTCCTTCCACATACAACTAAAACAACTTTACGAGATATTACTTACCAAATATCAGGTAAAATGGCGAAACATAAACTAGAGTTATAACAGAAAATAACATGTATCCAATACTTATGCGTGTCACTATATATATATATATATATATATATATATATATATATATATATATATATTAATCATAATAATATTGTATAAACAGATTACTTTTAAATATAATTTTTATCCTGACATCGAATTTTCTTGATAAAATTTCTAGTCTTCAGGGGTTCTGGTTTTAAACGATATTTCCAATTTTGTTTATTTTTCAATTTTTTCCGCGTCTTTTTCAATACGATTTTTTTACTCTGTTTTTTTACACCTGTTTATTCATGAATGTAACGTTCTTTTAGACGCGCTAATTCATGAAATTTTGTTTTTTGTTATTATTAATCAGCTTGTAATTTTTGTTAATTTTTTTATCAATTAAGTTCGAATATTTTACTTGATATTTTTAATTGATATTTTCATTGTGTTATTATTTTATGTTATTATTAAAGCAACACATATATAGTTGGACAGATACTTAACAGAAATAGATAATGAGAAGAATGTTATATATATATATATATATATATATATATATATATATATATATATATATATATATATACTGGACTCTCTCGTCGAATTCGATGTATGAGGGTCAAGTAGACCAGTTCCAAGGAAACCGACAGCCCGACAACAGAACATGAGATTTGATTATAGTGGTGAAGGTTTCGTGCAGGACCATCCACACTTTTTGAAGGGCCGAATACAGAGACCTGATGCACTAAGTGCCACAAGGTCTCCAAACGACCCTCCGCAGGTTTTGAATTCAGAGTTGTCCTCCTACACCAGTTACCATTCAAGGCTATAGAACCCAGTCTGTCTTGCTATTTACCCCTAGCTGGAGAGAAAGAAGAGGATTCACACCTTTCCTAAGGGTATTAGCACGTAAGTGAATGTAATGGATTCGACTGGAATTCGAACTCGGCTCTCCGATTCCTCAATCCAAGCCGCTATCCATCGTGCCTATATATATATATATATATATAATTGTACCTTGAAGTCAAGACTCGGAGACGACAAGCTGTTTCATGCTAGACGCAACAATCTTCATGGATTTCGATCCTAGCTAGAGGCAACCGGACGTCTAGACACACTGATGAGCTGTGATACAGCGAAACAGTTTGTCTGTGGATATATATATATATACACACACACTAGCATATATATATATATATATATATATATATATATATATATGTAGTTGAATGGATATGAGTTTGTAATCCTGGGTTTCACGATTATGCGATCCTCAAACTCTGAGGATATCATAAGCGCGAAACCCAGGGTTACAAACTCATATCAATTCAACTACATATATATATATATATATATATATATATATATATATATATATATATATATATATATATAGGTTGACAGATATATAGGCAATTGTGAACCCACTGAAATAGATTGATTACCAGCTAGTTTCGTATATTTCTTGTTTGAGGTGGTTTCGATGAGAATCAATATCACGCACTCTCTCTCTCTCTCTCTCTCTCTGTTTCTCTCTTTCTGTGACCAATTTCCCGGCTCCACCTTCGCCTTAGCTTTTGGAAGAAGTGTCAACTTGCCTGGAGCCAACTTTTTCACCACGGAGAAAATTTCGGATCTCTTTGAAGCGACTAACTTGTTTATCTTCGTGTTAAGCAATAAATAAATAAAATAGGAAATAACATAAAAATTAATAATAAAAAAATCCCCCCCCCAAAAAAAATGGACCCAAGAAAGAGAAACAATCTATCTGTTGATCATAAATCAATAAACTGTCACTCTATGTAGGCGTCAAGTTTTAGCTGAGTCATTTATTCTTCGCTATTTTTTCTCTCTGTGAAACATCCGACGCAAGTCTCAATAGCCACTCGAGGCAGAGTGTTCCTGAATGATGTGTGTGGCGTGAATATAAAAGGAAGTCGAAGGACGTGATAGATAATGATCAATCCTTGAAGGCAACCATTCACATGAGTCTTTTTTATAAATGTAGCAGTTATGTGAAACTTCCTCCTTACAAATGGAATATGAACAAAATGGGGGCGACTCGATCCCTTGGCCATAGCATGCCGTTTCCTAACTGTAAATGTCTAACTAATGAGCATTAGAAAAAAATGTACATTTCCCTTTTGCATTAATATCCTGATCACATTTCCGTTTGTGCATATATGCTTACATAGACTTACGGCCATATAACGTTGAAGCCCCAGTTCTCGCAAGATCACTGAGGTTAAGCAACGTCGAGCCTGGTCAGTACCTATATGGGTAACCGCATGGGAATACCAGGTTCTGTAAGCTTGGATGTGCGTGGGGTTTAATTAGCCAAGTTCTAATTCCAGTTGGGTTCATTATATTCAATAACGCGCAAATATCATTGGGAAAAGTATGAATCCATTTCTTCTCTCCACTTTATGTGGGTTAATTAGTAGGACTTTTATCAGTTAATCATTATTATCTCCAAAAAATTCTTACAATCTGAAAAAAAAATTCTGGCTTTAAATAACCTGCAAAGGGTTGATAAGCCGTAAAACTGAAATTTAACAATCAATCAATCAATATGCTTATATAGTATTTACTGGACTTAGCTCTGAAAGCCACAGTCCAGTGGTACGCGTTGTGAGATAAACACGTGTGTCTCCTGAAATGGCCCACAACAAACATGGCAAACTGGGGATGAGTCCGCCATAAAGAATTGTGAAGAAACAAAAACAAAAACCGATATGTAAGCAAATATGTGGATGTAGATCCGACGGTATGATGAAAATATGGAAAAGACAAAACAAAATCCGAATATGCAAGTTTACTGTTTTAATGTTGTTTTACTGTCGACGTCAGACGTTTCGGTCTAGTAGACCATCTTCAGGACATGGTTATTAGAAACATACTTAGGATTAGACGATATTTAAGTCAACATGAAAAGACGATAGACACAAGACTAATCAGAAACAGAACAACTGAAATTCAAAAGTCAGCGTTCCCTTTTTTGGGGGGGTTCGGTCCCGTTGGCGTCACGTTTGCGTCACACGGGTGATGCTGTGAAAAACGCACTCCCAAGATAGAGACTTTATCTTAAATAAAAAAGAGGAATTCTATTTGAATCTAAGTACGTTTGTCAAGCATTAATCGTTCCAGGAACGGGGAGATGTTAAAGAAGCTGGGTCTAGTATTTACCGTACGTTAAGTGGATATTATGCCTGCCTCATAAATCCGTCTAAGCTTTTTATTATGAATATATTTTAAAATCTTCACAGAGTCAAAATCGAAATTATGATCAGATTTAGTTAAGTGTACAAATAAAGCATTATTTAAATTACCGAGGCGAATATCTCGTTTATGTTCGGAAACACGAGATTTTACGGACCTACCTGTTTCGACCACATATCGATTTTGACTGACAAACGTACTTATAAACCTTAGATTCAAATAGAATTCCTCTTTTTATTTAAGATAAAGTCTCTATCTTGGGAGTGCGTTTTTCACAGCTTCGCCCGTGTGACGCCAACGTGACCGAATCCCCAAAAAAGGGAACGCTGACTTTAGAATTTCAGTTGGTCTGTTTCTGATTAGTCTTGTGTCTATCGTCTAATCCTAAGTATGTTTCGAATAACCATGTCCTGAAGATGGTCTACTAGACCGAAACGTCTGACGTCGACAGTAAAACAACATTAAAACAGTAAACTTGCATATTCGGATTTTGTTTTGTCTTTTCCATATTTTCATCAAAAGCCGATGTATATGTACAAACAAATAATAATGTATTAAACAGCAGAAGGTTACAATTGATAAAGACAATAATGTGTGTAACAACTTAATGTAGAAAGTTTGTTGTTTAAAGTATGTGTAAGTCAATGTTCGTATATACCTGTATGTGTGTGTGTGTGCGCGTGAGTGTGCAATGTTCATGACGTTTCCCGAAGGAAACGCGTAGCGCCCCCCAGAGGAAAACGTAATCTTTTGCTTTAGAACCAAATGTTTCAGCTGAAAGGTGAGAATAGAAAGCGATATTTATTCTGTGAAAATACAGAAATGTGGCACAAGGCCGAAGGGGGGATTGGGGAAAGGATGGTCTTCTTCTGTCTTAAATATAACTTAGCTAGCCGCAAACATTGACCCAATCGTACGAACAATATTCCAGACACCAAAACACCACATTCATACGTACCTTTCTTACTACAACCACCGTAATACCTCACTGTCTCTATGAAAATACTAACTAGTCCCCATAATTACAATTCAGTGTGGGGGGAGGGAATAAAATAACAATTCTAAAAAACTAACCCCAATGAGTATTTACAATATTAATACAAAATATTTACAAGAAACTAAAGAAACATAATATGCAAGAAGAGATATCGCCAAGTATATATAATGTTGGAGAGCGTCCCCAGGTAGCGGTTTCAAAAATCAGGAGGAAATAACTCTGACAGTTGCACTCAGCATCATGCAGCGTTGGCATGATGTCTCTCTGGTAGCTGAAGGTGAAAATCCACCTGGCACCCGATGTTGGTGGCTGGCCTGAGATGTGAACGTGTGATCGGGCCAGCTGCGCGATTGGATGGACGCATATGATAAAAAAAAAACAATCTGACATTTGGATATATTATCACCGTCACAGAGAGAAACGAGTCGTGTACTAGACACTAGAATATATAGACACGATTCAGAGAAGATATCAATGCCACTCAGCCAGTGGTTATCGTTGATTGACGAAAATCAAAGGTGGATAAAATGTAATTTCCCATATTAGGGTTTACGTTTCGTTTTTTTACGGTTTTAAGGGCAATATGACACGTGGCTAAGCGTCGCCTGGTCGCGCAAAGAATTAATTAGTAATCCAGTATTATCCGGTGTATGGTCGACTTCCCCGCGTGTTTTACGTGATGAGAGGGATCACTTGATTTTAAATCAAAGTGCGGATATGCCTCCTTGTTGTTTCAACGGCCATCGACCACAGGAACCGGAAAGCGTGGGAAGGCCATCATTTGCATTGAGAATTGGTCATGCTATCACTTGTCGATGAGCCTCCCAAAGCCGGCTTAGACCATGCCTTGACGCTGGATCAGGGAGATATTGACAGGTGAGCTGTAACTTTTGATAATCAGACACTCTACTCCTCTTGACGAACTATCATTATTCATTGGGATAGATAGATAGATAGATACATAGATAGATAGATAGTGAGTGAGTGTGAGAGAGTGATCGAGATATTTATAGATAATGAGTGAGAGAGAGAGAGGGAAAAGAGTGAAAGAGCGAGTTTGTGAGAGAGGGAGAATTAGATATTTATAGATAGATAGAGTGAGTGAATGAGAGATAGAGTGAAAGAGTGAGAATGTGAGAGAGATTAAGATTTTTTATAGATAGAGAGAATGAAATATTTATAGATAGAGTGAGAGTGAGAGAGAGAGGGGGAAAACGAGTGAGAGAGTTAGCGTGTGTGAGAGAGGGGGAGTTAGATATTTATAGATAGAGAGGGACAGTAAGTGAGAGAGTGAGACAGAGTTAGAGAGAGTGAGAGACTGTGTGAGAGAGAGGTAAAATAAGATATTTACATATAGACAGATAGAGATAGAGAGAGTGAGAGACTGTGTAAGAGAGAGAGAGAGAAAGAGAGAGAGAGTGTGTGTGTGTGTTTTGGACAAAAGCACAAATGAAAGTAAGCACTGTGATAAAAGCAACAACAATAAATTAATATTAATAATGGCGTACAAGCTTACTGCAAGAAGTTTGGACTACGACCAACTGTAGGGATTCAGTCTTATCACAGAGGTTACATTGATCCCCGAAGAAGCTAGACAACGAACGCCGTCTTGGACAACAAAGGGCATATATATATATATATATATATATATATATATATATATATGTATATATGTGTGTGTGCGTGTGTATGTATAATATAGTTTTATGGTGTGCTATATTTCTCTCTCTCTCTCTCTCTCTCTCTCTCTCTCTATATATATATATATATATATATATATATATAATTATTTATTTGAATATTACAACATAAATATGTTATAAAATCACGACAAAAGTAGCCATTTTGTTTCAACACTTCTTGTGTCTTGTCAAGTGATAATATAGAATATAGAATAAATGGTTTTAAAAGTTTCAAATTAATCAACGCTTCTTAGTTAAGAGTAAACGCTGTTACGTAAGCCAGAGTGGCCAATCAAAAAACAAGTATAGGATGATTCGAAAAATTTGACAACTAAGCAAGGCTATCTAGATATTAAAAGATTTATAAAATTTGAAATTAAAATTAAAAGTAAAAAATTAAAATTACCTATTTAGAAATGTAAATCAGATCTCTATTAAGTTTTAAATTGTAGAATTACTAAGGAGAAAAAAATAAATTTTTAATAAGCATAGTGACCTTTACAATTCCGCACTTAAAAATAGTGGATATAAAAATATTAATATTAAATATAAAAGCCCTGTAAATAGCAACAATAATGGTAGAAAGAGATCTAGAAAAATCATATGGTATACTCCCCCTTTTAACATTATGGTTAAAACCAAATTGGGGCACCTGTTTCTAAACCTCATTAAAAAACATTTCCCCAAATCTGGAACCAACTCACTCAGTAAAATATTTAACTCTAATACTCTTAAGTTAAGCTATAGTTGTGCTGATAACCTAGAAAAAATAATTAAAAAACATAACAATAGTATATTCAGCAAGTATATAAATTCGGAGAGCCTGACAACCCACAAGGTTGCACATAGCAACATTAAGCAAAATGACACAAATAATAAATCATGTAACTGCAGGAATCCCAATAATTGTCCACTAAATAATAACTGTTTAACTAGCTCTGTAGTTTATCTCAGTACTATATCAACACTAGAAAATCCAAATATAAAGAAATTCTACATAGGTTGCACCATGAGACCATTCAAGGAACGCTGGCGGGGTCACCTGCAATCTTTTAATAATAGTAACTATAAATATATGACTTCATTATCCAAATACTTTTGGAGTCTAAAAGAGAAAAATAAAACACCTAAGGTTAAATGGAAATTAATTAGAAAGGCCCGGACATGTAACTCACTATATGCCCCGTGTTACTTATGCCTTAACGAGAAACTTGAAATAATTAGATTTAAAAATAAGACTGATCTTTTAAATCAAAGATATGAACTAACAGTTAACTGTAAGCATCGTCTTAAATTTAACTTAGTATAGAAATCATATACTTTCTATGATAATGATAAATGAAACTTAATAGACTATTACCTTTTTAGCATGATAGTCGCCTTATCGATATGAATGTGTACTGGGTACTTACAAAGTATCATACGTGTCTGTATTTAGATGTATATATGTGTATGTTATGTAGAGTTATTTCTACTGTAGGATATGTATATGTGTATATAGGGATATATATATGATTTTTTTTTTTTTTTTTTTTTTTTTTTGAAGGTATATCGTTGTGTATATTGGCTTCTATCATAGGTTAACCTGTTTATGTGTATGAGTAAGGGTGTAAATTCTGGTAAGTGTCTACCACTAAATGTGTGAGTATATGTATGGGTATATGGGGATATTTATGTGTACTTGTGTGAGTGTAGATATATGTATGCATATTGCATATGTATGTATATGTATGTGTGAGTGTGCATATATGTATGTATATGTAGTATGTATGTTTCTATGTGTATGTATAGGTTAATATATGCATATATATGTATATATATGTATGTTTAAATATGTATATGTTTATGTATATGTGTTTGTATATGGGTGTATATTTACATGTATGTGTGGGTGATTATATGGTTGAGCTCGACTGTCTCTGTATTGTTTATCTGGATGTGTCGATATGGGTATTTATATAGGATTAGATATTTATATATATATGTTGGTGTGTCATTGTATGTGTATTTGTATGTAGGCTTTAGTATCTTGGAGTGTATCATAGATACAAACTAAAATCTACTTTTGTTGATAAAGTACCTTTAATTGCTTACAGACCGTTGTTCTTTTCTTAAATTATGATTAACTTTTAATATATTTTATCATAATGTTGTTGGAATATTATTAGAATAATTAGTTGGTCTATGTATGCTTATTTCTTTTTCCTTTTTTATGCATGTGTCTATATGTTTATGTATATATGTATATGTGTTTGTATATGTATGTGTGTGTGCGTATATGTGTATGTGTGTGTATGTATATATGTATGTGTGTTTATATATGTATGTATATATATATATATATATATATATATGTATATGTATATATGCGTATATATATTTGTGAATATGCATGTATGTATGTATATGTATGTCTGTAGATATATATGTGTATATATCTATGTGTAGTTGCGTATGTATGTGTGTATATATATGTACTAGCGGATGTGTATATGCATTTTTATACTCATGTCGTTTTAATTTACGTTTGTTTAATTTTTCATGTATACACTTGTATTTGTAAATGTCTATATATATATTTAGTGTATATACATATATGCATGCGTGCTTATGTATGTACATCTAGATGTGTATGTATGTATGTGTGTGCTTGTATATGGTTGCATCTTTATATGTATTTCTTCACTTGCCTTATTTACTTTTCTGCGTCGACGTATGGGTCAATATATTTATATGTGCTTATCTATGTGTATGTTTATGTACGTAGGTCTGTGTATGCGTACCTATTATCCTTACATGTGTCTATGCGGGTGCATGTATTAATTTATATGCGGATGTGCGAGTGTTCAATTATATGTGGAGGTGGTTATTTACTTTTGTCTGTAAATGTGTCGAAAACTATATGTTTTCAAAAATGTATATATGTATATATATGTGTATGTGTGTGTATGTGTGTGTGTATATATATGTGTATATATATATATATATATATATATATATATATGTATGTATATATATATATATATATATATATATATATATATATATATATATATTTATATATGGTTATTTGTTTAAATTTTTCAAGTTTAAATTCGTTTAATAACATATTAAGCCACGAATAGCTTCGACATTTGACCGTCTGGATCATATTGAATGTAGATGTGTGTGCCTGTGTGTATCGATGTGTGTGTGTAGGTGTAGTGCATTTGCCTATGTGTGGTTTGCTTTTTTGTATGTGTGTGTATATATCTAGATGCGTCCGAGCGTTTGGCTTGCCGTTGTTCGAGTGATTTCACGTGAGAGGCGACTAACATGCTGAAATGTAACGAAAAATGTATACATCTATGTCTGGGACTCTAAATACAACTTTCAACTTAATTTCAATGAAAATATAAATTAAATAGCATATATATCTTTTATTTTTATTTTTAGATTTATTTATTTATTTTTATTTTTTTTTATTATTTTTTTCTCCTTAGTAATTCTACAATTTAAAACTTAATAGAGATCTGATTTACATTTCTAAATAGGTAATTTTAATTTTTTACTTTTAATTTTAATTTCAAATTTTATAAATCTTTTAATATCTAGATAGCCTTGCTTAGTTGTCAAATTTTTCGAATCATCCTATACTTGTTTTTTGATTGGCCACTCTGGCTTACGTAACAGCGTTTACTCTTAACTAAGAAGCGTTGATTAATTTGAAACTTTTAAAACCATTTATTCTATATTCTATATTATCACTTGACAAGACACAAGAAGTGTTGAAACAAAATGGCTACTTTTGTCGTGATTTTATAACATATTTATGTTGTAATATTCAAATAAATAATTATATCTGCTCTACTCTGTATTGAGCACTCTTTAAAGAATATTGATTGTTGGTTATTGGATTTCATTCCGTATATACCAATCCTAAACTTGGGTATATATATATATATATATGCGTGTGTGTGTGTGTGTGTGTGATTCTCAGACAGTACTGTTTTGCTGTATCACAGCTTCTCAGTGCGACTACACATCCGAATGCCTCAAGCTAGGATCGAAACTCAACCGATTTGATGTCAGTCAGAGCTTCTACCAGAAGAGTTACACAGCTAAATTTAGCCTATTGCTTTTACGAATGTAAACAAATGCCATCAGCCAAAGTGCTCCATTCATTTCAATATATATATATATATATATATATATATATATATATATATATATATATATATATATATATATATATATATATATATATATATATAACTTTCATTAAAAACGATTGACAAGGTACTGCAATTAAGTTTTTTTATTTAATTTTACTTGTCTTCTTATAATCTTCTTCTTTTCTGGACATAAATTCTGTTGAACTTGTCCGAATGTTCTGTAAGTCCGAGCACTTTCGGCTATCAGTCAGCAATGTGTCATGCGCTATACACGCTTAGGCGATCATGTATCGAAAGATAAATGACTGTCGAGGCAGATTATTTCCCGCAGTAGGTTTCTATTTCTTTCTGCGGTAGACCATCCAAGGCTATAGAACAATAAAAGAAGAAAAATTAAGAAGACAAAAGATAACGATTAACATCGCATTTAAATTTTGTGAAGATCAAATTTGACAGAAGAGGCAAGAAGCCGGAAGAGAGTTCCACAAAAGTGCGAGAGAAAGAACTCTTGGCATGCAACTTATTTTTACAACTTGTCATTTAAACTGTAAAAGCTTGCCATCAATCTAGTAAATTCATATCGTAATGTAATGTCCCACACTCCTTATCGCCTACGTGGACTGACTATATAAGTAGCTATATATAGTGAGCACAGGATATACTTGCCTCTTGAATTACTAGCCTGCTACACGGTTCCCTGTTTTTCAGTAGTGTATTCTCTTTTACAATAAACCCCTCTTCTTTCATCTATGCGCGTGTTGCTGCTCCTTCGCACGAGTACCACGTTTGTCTGTCTGTAACCTCTTTAAGGATACAGCCATTCATAAAGTCTGAGACCTAGCTGCCACTCTAGTACTGCGACTAACTTCCATAGGTACCAAAGAGGATCGCTCATTAGAACAATTACCATGAAAATATTTATAGGAAAAGCACACGGAAGCTACGTTATGACGATGGTAAAGGGACTGAAGTTGAGATGCCAGATTAGGGCCAATAACATAGCAGAATCTTCTTAGTATTTTAGCACCAATTTATTAAATACATAGCAGAAGTATCAAACCACATGTGGCAGTGATAGTCAACGCACGGATGAATGGTGGACATAGAAATATGTAAGATAGTTTTTATCGAGAAAAATTGCCGAGCACTAAATAAAATAAAAATTACCATGTAAAAGAAAGAAAGGCTAACTATGAATGATTCAACAAGTGATACACCCGGGTAGATTTTTCTAGTTCCACGTGTCATGCCTCTTCCAGCTGTCTCATTTATTTCCCTTTAACTCAACTCTCCAAGTCTTGGTTCACTCCTGCTGTGTCCTGGTGTTGAACTCACAACTCTATTGGTCTAGTCACTGGTTCTAACCAATGTCTTTATTCATGGCCCAGTGGATATATAAAGGGTTCGGTTCGAAATTCCAATCACTTGAAGAAGGCCGGACTGTACAACGGCTGAAACGTTGTGAATATGGCAATGAAGATGAGGATAACAGTCCGAATAATGTAAATAATGTAAGTAATCATAATACCTCATCTCAGAGATATAGACAGATATATAGAGAGACAGACACAAAGGCCTGAGCTTACAACGGCCGAAACGTTGTGAATATGGCAATGGAGATGAGGATAATAGACCAAATAATGTAAATAATGCAAGTAATCATAATACCTCATCTGAGAGATATAGACAGATATATAGAGAGACATAGACATAAAGGCCGGAGCTTACAACGGCCGAAACGTTGTGAATATGGCAATGGAGATGAGGATAATAGACCAAATAATGTAAATTATGCAAGTAATCATAATACCTCATCTCAGAGATATAGACAGATATATAGAGAGACATAGACATAAAGGCCGGAGCGTACAACGGCCGAAACGTTGTGAATATGGCAATGAAGATGAGTATA
>OZ038515.1:62185741-62215741 GCA_964036315.1 Acanthosepion esculentum | reverse complement strand
ATGAAGATGAGGATAACAGTCCGAATAATGTAAATAATGCAAGTAATCATAATACCTCATCTCAGAGATATAGACAGATATATAGAGAGACATTGACATAAAGGCCGGAGCGTACAACGGCCGAAACGTTGTGAATATGGCAATGAAGATGAGGATAACAGTCCGAATAATGTAAATAATGCAAGTAATCATAATACCTCATCTCAGAGATATAGACAGATATAGAGAGAGACATTGACATAAAGGCCGGAGCGTACAACGGCCGAAACGTTGTGAATATGGCAATGAAGATGAGGATAACAGTCCGAATAATGTAACTAATACAAGTAATCATAATACCTCATCTCAGAGATATAGACAGATATATAGAGAGACATTGACATAAAGGCCGGAGCGTACAACGGCCGAAACGTTGTGAATATGGCAATGAAGATGAGGATAACAGTCCGAATAATGTAAATAATGCAAGTAATCATAATACCTCATCTCAGAGATATAGACAGATATATAGAGAGACATTGACATAAAGGCCGGAGCGTACAACGGCCGAAACGTTGTGAATATGGCAATGAAGATGAGGATAACAGTCCGAATAATGTAACTAATACAAGTAATCATAATACCTCATCTCAGAGATATAGACAGATATATAGAGAGACATTGACATAAAGGCCGGAGCGTACAACGGCCGAAACGTTGTGAATATGGCAATGAAGATGAGGATAACAGTCCGAATAATGTAAATAATGCAAGTAATCATAATACCTCATCTCAGAGATATAGACAGATATATAGAGAGACATTGACATAAAGGCCGGAGCGTACAACGGCCGAAACGTTGTGAATATGGCAATGAAGATGAGGATAACAGTCCGAATAATGTAAATAATGCAAGTAATCATAATACCTCATCTCAGAGATATAGACAGATATAGAGAGAGACATTGACATAAAGGCCGGAGCGTACAACGGTCGAAACGTTGTGAATATGGCAATGAAGATGAGGATAACAGTCCGAATAATGTAAATAATGCAAGTAATCATAATACCTCATCTCAGAGATATAGACAGATATAGAGAGAGACATTGACATAAAGGCCGGAGCGTACAACGGCCGAAACGTTGTGAATATGGCAATGAAGATGAGGATAACAGTCCGAATAATGTAAATAATGCAAGTAATCATAATACCTCATCTCAGAGATATAGACAGATATAGAGAGAGACATTGACATAAAGGCCGGAGCGTACAGCGGCCGAAACATTGTGAATATGGCAATGAAGATGAGGATAACAGTCCGAATAATGTAAATAATGCATGTAATCATAATACTTCATCTCAGAGATATAGACAGATATATAGAGAGACATAGACATAAATGCCGGAGAGTACAACGGCCGAAACATTGTGAATATGGCAATGAAGATGAGGATAACAGTCCGAATAATGTAAATAATGCCAGTAATCATAATAACTCATCTCAGAGATATAGACAGATATATAGAGAGACATAGACATAAAGGCCGGAGCGTACAATGGCCGAAACGTTGTGAATATGGCAATGAAGATGAGGATAACAGTCCGAATAATGTAAATAATGCAAGTAATCATAATACCTCATCTCAGAGATATAGACAGATATAGAGAGAGACATTGACATAAAGGCCGGAGCGTACAACGGCCGAAACGTTGTGAATATGGCAATGAAGATGAGGATAACAGTCCGAATAATGTAACTAATGCAAGTAATCATAATACCTCATCTCGTAGATATAGACAGATTTTGGCAATGTTTTAACCTAAAAAAGACATTCGGTTGCAAAGAATATTTCAGAAACTCCATTCAAAGATTGCTCAAGTCCTAAAATTTAGAATTTTATCGTAAACGCATAAACTACCTTTTAACTCGATGGCGGAAATGGATACTTGTTCAGCGTTTCTATTTGCACGGAGTTCAACACTGTTTAAAGACAAGTTTATTTCTAAGTTTATTCAAGAATAAGAATTGATTCTAAAATTCTTATAATCCGTACAACCCATCATGCGCGTTTGTTTGTCATTGATAAATTCTAAACACTTCAAATGCCCGAGTGTACGAATCTGTATAAAAAAAAAACAATTTTAGGACATAGAGCACAGTTCATGTTGCACTAAGTGTCCAATACCGAAAGATGCAATGAACCCAACATATTTATCTGAGAACTCCATGTACTTAAATGATCTCATTATATCGAATCATTTCCCAGCTATAGATAAATAACATGGCAGACTGGGTCCTATAGCCTTGGATAGCAACCAGTCTAGAAGAAGAACAATTCTGAATTCAAAACCAGTGCAGGGTCGTTTGGGGAGCTGATAGAATATTAATCATCTGAGAGAACTCTCTCTACTTGCCATCAGCATGTCTGATGCTAACCTCCAGGAGTGTAACTCACTGCTCCTTCTTGGGCTAACATTCTCAGTTAACTTGAAGTAGAAACGCTATATTGAATCGATTGTTTGGTTAGCAGACAGGAAGGTTGGTTCACTGTGGTTTTTTTTCTTCTCTATAGTCTATCATTCTGGCTTAGAATATTGTTGCCACATATGGTCCGGTGCTCCTGCTATCTATCTAGAGCTTGATAAAATCCAAAGAAGAATCAGCAATATTATTGGCCCTGATCTGGCGTCTCGGCTTCAGTCCTTTTCCTACCGCGTAAGGTTGCTTTCCTTTGCATCTTATATGAATACTTTCATGGTAATTGTTCAGATGAGCGAAGGGATCTTCCGAATAATTACCATGAATGTGGGGGGGTTAGATTCTTCGACATTGAGACCCCCGCTGCGACTTAAGCACACTAACTAGGCATGTGTCTGACCACGTGCCTTAGTGTATGACTAAGGTGTTCCCATACTCTGCTAGTGAAATTCAGTAGGGAAATGCACCGCGTCAATAATGACATATTGTCGTAGATTAGTTCACGGAACTCGGCAATGAGTCTTTTGTGTTAAAGTGGCTTCGGCAGTCATCAAATGTCAGTCTTATAGAGCACTTTTGGCGTGTGGTGGTAAGAGCGATTTCTCTGTTGTATACGAAGTCAAGAAGCAATTATTGTGTAATGTCGTAATGAGTGTTTTCAGGACATCGGCGCGATCTATAAATGCTTTCCGTGGTAATTATTCGGATGAGCGTAGGGCGCATCCTGAACAATAAATTGCCATAAATGCGGGATTAGATTCTTCGAATTTAAGCGCAGTACTAGTCTGGCGAGGAGGTCTCATCAATTTACAGTTGAGCTGGTGAGATGTAGCCGTAACTCCCTTCCGGCTCTATGCTTTCCTGCCAACTTTAATCTGTAAAAATTTAAATGCAATGTCAATCACCATCTACTGTCTTCCTGATTACTCTTCGTTTGTTCTAGCTCCTTAGCTAGTGTTCCTGTTTCTAACTCTTCCACACCAAGTAACCCCTTGCATCTTGCTGACTTTACTTCTCTCTCTTTTCTCCTTTCTCTCACACTTCTCTCTCTTCTCTCTCTGTCTTCTCTCCCTTCTCTCGGACTTCTCTCTTCTCGCTCTCTTCTATCCCTTCTTCCGCATTTCTCTTTCGCGTCTTTCTCTTTTGTCTGTCTTCTCTCTGTCTTCTCTGTCTTCTCTCCTTTCTCTCACACTTCTCTCCCTTCCCTCTCTCTTCTTTCGCACACTTCTCCCTCTTCTCTCTCTCTTCTCTCCCTTCTCTCACACTTCTCTCTCTATTCTCTCCTCTCTCTCTCTTCTCTCCCTTCTCTCTTCTCGCTCTCTTTTCTCCTTTCTCCCGCATTTCTCTCTCTTTTCTCACTCACTTCTCTCGCACTTATTTCTCTTCTCTCTGTCTTCTCTGTCTTCTCTCCTTTCTCTCACACTTCTCTCCCTTCCCTCTCTCTTCTCTCGCACACTTCTCTCTATTCTCTCTCTCTCTTCTCTCCCTTCTCTCACACTTCTCTCTCTATTCTCTCCTCTCTCTCTCTTCTCTCCCTTCTCTCTTCTCGCTCTCTTTTCTCCTTTCTCCCGCATTTCTCTCTCTTTTCTCACTCACTTCTCTCGCACTTCTCTCTCTTTTCTCTCGCACTTCTCTCTCTGTCTTCTCTCTCTCTATGTCTTCTCTCCTTTCACTCGCACTTCTTTCTCTATTCTCTCTCTCTTCTCTCTCTCTCTTCTCTCCCTTCTCTCTTCTCTCTGTCTTTTCTCTCTTCTCTCCCTTCCTTCACACTTCTCTTTCTTCTCTCCCTTCCCTCACACTTCTCTCTCTTCTCTCGCACTTCTCTCTCTTTTCTCTCGCACTTCTCTCTCTGTCTTCTCTCTCTATGTCTTCTTTCCTTTCACTCGCACTCCTCTCTCTATTCTCTCTCTCTTCTCTCTCTCTTCTCGCTTGTGAAACTCTTCCGGTTTCTCGCTTCCCATTCAACTTTGATCTTCAAAAATTTAAATGCAATGTCAATCAACATATACTGTCCTCCTGATTAATTACTCTACCTTTGTTCTCGCGTCTTAGAAACGTTCCTGTTTCTAACTCTTCCGCACCAAGTAACACCTCGAATCTTGGTGACTTTATTGCCTTGCATGTGTGAAAACGATTAAAAATAAGTATTGTTCGATCCTAGCTTTTGTCCGTCAAATAGGGATTTTATGGTATAGGGTATATTTTCTCAGTAGACATTGAGACCCTCGCTGCGACTTAAGCACACTAACTAGGCATGTGTCTAACCACGTGCCTTAGTGTATGACTAAGGTGTTCCCATACTCTGCTATTGAAATTCAGTAGGGGAACACAGCGTGTCACTAATGATATATTGTCGTAGAGTAGTTCACGGAATTCAGCAATAAGTTTTTCGTTTTAAAGTGGTTTCGGCAGTCAGCAAATATCAATCTTATAGAGCACCTTTGGCGTGCGGTGGAAAGGGTGATTTCTATGTTGTATGGGAAGTCAAGAAGCAATTATTGTGTTATGTCGTAATGAGTATTTTCAGGACATCGGCGCATTCTATAAATGCTTTCGTGGTAATTGTTCTGGCGAAAAATCCTCTCTGGTACCGAAACTTTACGAATATAAGTGCTGTACTAAATTGGCTACAAGATTTCATTATTTTACAGTTGAAATAGTTAGATGTAACCGTAAGTTCTAGGCTAACTGTTTCCTCTATCGCGATTCTCTTTCTCTTCTCTCCCTCCTCTCTTTTCTCTCCCTTCACTCTCACTTCTCTCTCTCTTCTCTCCCTTCTCTCGCATTTCTTTCTCTTTTCTCACTCACTTCTCTCACACTTCTTTCTCTTCTCTCTGTCTTCTCTCTCTTCTCTCACACTTCTTTCTCTTCCCTCTCTCTTCTCTCGTATTTCCCTCTCTCTCCCTTCTCTCCCTTCTCTCGCACTTCTCTCTCTTTATTCTCTCCTTTCTCTCTCTTCTCCCGCACTTCTCTCTCTTTTCTCACTCACTTTTCTCGCACTTCTTTCTCTTCTCCCTCTCTTTGTCTTCTCTCTTTTCTCTCACACTTCTCTCTCTTCCCTCTCTTTTCTCTCGTACTTCTCTCTCTCCCCTCTTTTTTCTGTCACACTTCTCTCTCTATCTTCTCTCCCTTCTCTCACACTTCTCTCTCTCTTCTCTCTCTTCTCTCTCTCTTCTCGCTTGTGGAACGCTCTTTCGGGTTTTCACTTCTCATTCTGCTTTGAATCTTCAAAAATTTAAATGCAATGTCAATCGTTATCTCCTATCATCTTAATTCGTGTCTTTTATTCTCTTTAATGGAATTTTTCTTTCATATACTCTCTAACACTCAGAAAACAATTGCATCTTAGTGGCTTTATTGCCTTGCTTGGGGTGAAATGATTTTAAAAAGAAACCATACCAAGACGTATTAAAGTGGTTATAAAGGTAAAAGCGGCCGGAACCCGTCACTAGAATATGATCCCTAGTAAATTGAATGGTTAGTGTATTTCAGAAGTGCTGCTAATGATTTTTGCTATACTTAAAACCCATTAATGTTTATTATAACTGATCTCATTTACGATAACATGATTTTTATTTTCGCATGAATCATAGTCTCTATTACTGAATGGACTCTCTTAAATAATTCGACGGCCATCTTCAATATGGCGACATTCGATAAATCATTTTTATTAGTAAAGAGTGACTAAATCGGAAATTCAAATGCATAAAAAAATGAAGCTTCCATGTAAAATAATATTTAATATCAGATTCGCAAATGGTAAAACGTTATCGATACAAAGACGAAAGAAAATGCAAACTAAAGTGAAATAAGAGAGAAATCATTTTGTTGAATTTAGACTCCTTTTTATTAATCTTAATAGTAGAAGACATCGTAATCTTTTGTTGTCCGAATTTCTTTTGATTTTAGATTGGTTGCTTTCTGTGTATCCTCACCTGAAACATACGTATTTTTCTGCTTTTTCTTTCCTGTAGTAGTTGTAGTAGAAGTAGTAGTATTTCCAGTGGTCGTAGTAGTATTTCTAGTAGTAGTAGTATTTCTAGTGGTAGTAGTATTAGTAGTTCTAGTGGTAGTAGTAGTAATAATTCTAATGGTAGTAGTAGTAATTCTAGTGGTAGTAATAGTAGTATTTATAGTGGTAGTAGTAGTAGTAGCTCTAGTTATAGTAGTATTAGCAGTTCTAGTGGTAGTAGTGGCAATTCTAGTGGTAGTAGTAGTAGTAGTTCTAATGGTAGTAGTAGTTCTAATGGTAGTAATAGTAGTATTTCTAGTGGTAGTAGTATTAATATTTCTAGTGGTAGCAGTAGTAGTATTTCTAGTGGTAGCAGTAATAGTAGTTCTAGTGGTAGTAGTAGTAATAGTTCTAGTGGTAGCAGTAGCTGTAGTTCTAGTGATAGTAGTAGTATTTCTAATGGTAATAGTATTTCTAGTGGTAGTAGTAGTAGTAGTAATTCTAATGGTAGTAGTAGTAATAGCTCTAGTGGTAGTAGTAGTAGTATTAGTAGTTCTAGTGGTAGTAGTATTAATAGTTCTAATGGTAGTAGTAGTAGTAGTAGTTCTAGTAATAGTGGTAGTAGTAGTATTTCTAGTGGTAGTAGTAGTAGATTTCTAGTGATAGTAGTAATAATAGTTCTAGTGGTAGCAGTAGTGGTAGGTCTAGTGGTAGTAGCAGTATTTCTACTGGTAGTAGTATTTCTAGTGGTAGTAGTGGTAGGTCTAGTGGTAGTAGTAGTAGTTCTAGTAGTAGTAGTTCTAGTGGTAGTATTAGTAGTAGACGTTGTAGTGTTTTGTTGTTCTATTTTTACTTTAATATAGCAGTTTCTATTAATTCTGACTTTCATTTTATATTTCTTACTTGTTTAGTCGTTCTAACAGCAGGTTTGTTCGAATAACTAGAGTAAAACTAACTTCTTTCATCCATTTTTGGTGTTATTTAATTACACCTAACAGTAGTAGGCGGAATATCATTTTTCATTCATTTTGGAGACTTTTATTATGAGCATATATTGTTACTTTCTTAATATTTCCACGTCAGATATGCGTTTCTGCTTTTCCTTTCTTGTCCCATCTTTATGCCATATTTGCTTTATTTAGATTATTGTCTTATTTTCATTCTTTTCCGCCAAATTTCAAATTTTATTTCTTTATTTTTATTCTTATTACTTGCTTTCCCGCCTCAATTTCCTTCTCTCTTTCCTTCGTTTTCTTTCCTTCTTTCCAAGATTTTCTTTCCTTCGTTTTTCTCCCCTTTCGTTTGTTTTCTTTCTTTCCTTCCTTTCTTTCTTGTCGTCGATTTTCGTCTTTCTTTTCATTCCTTCATTCGTTTTCTTTCCTTCATTTTCTTATTTCTTTTGTTTCCTACTTTTTTTATTTCTTTCTTTCCTTTTCCTTGCTTCTTTCATTTTCCTTCTTTCCTTCTTTTTCTTTCTTTAGTTAGATTTATTTCGTTTTCTTTCTTTCCTCTCGTTCTTTCTTTTCTTTCTTTCTCTTCTTTATTTTTCTTTATTTCTTGCTTTCCTTCCTTCGCTTTCTTTCTTCTCTTTACTTTCTTTCCTTCCATTTCTTTCTTTACTTAGTTTTCTTTCGTTTTCTTTCTTTCCTCCCTTTCTTTCTTTTTCTTTCTTTCTCTCCACCATTTTTCTTTATTTAATTCATTTGTTTTCTTTCTTCTCTCTTCTTTTTTCCTTCCTTTTCTTAATTTACTTAGTTTTCTTAAGTTTTCTTTCTTTCCTCCCTTTCTTTCTTTTCTTTCTTTCTTTCCTTGAGTTTTCTTTTTTTTTTCTTTCTTACCTTCTTTTACTTTCTTCACTTAGTTTTCTTTCGTTTTCTTTCTTTCCTCCCTTTTTCTTTTTCTTTCTTTATCTTCTCTATTTTTCTTCCCTTTTTCATTCCTTTGTTTTCTTTCAGCTCTTTTCTTTCTTTCCTTCCTTTTCTTCCTTTAGTTTTCTTTCATTTTATTTCTTTCCTCTTTTTCTTTCTTTCTCTCCTTTGTTTTTCCTTTTTTTATTCCTTTGTTTTCTTGCTTCTCTTCTCTTTCTTTCCTTCCTTTTCTTTCTTTAGTTTTCTTTCATTTTCTTTCTTTCCTATCTGTCTTTCTTTTTTCTTTCTCTCCTTTCTTTCTTTTTTCATTTCTTTGTTTTCTTCCTTCTCTTTTCTTTCTTTCTTTCCTTCCTATTCTTTCTTTACTTAGTTTTCCTTCATTTTTCTTCCTTCTCTTTCTTTCTTTTTCTTTCTTTCTCTCCTTCATTTTTCTTTCTTTTTTTTCATTCCTTTGTTTTCTTTATTCTCTTTTCTTTCTTTCCTTCATTTTCTTTCTTTCCTCTTCTTTCTTTCTTTCGTTTTCCTTCATTTTTTTCCTTTTCATTCCTTTTCTTTCTTTCGTTTTCCTTCTTTATTTATTCTTTTTGCCGTTTTTTCCTTACCCCATACCGAATATCTATACCGATGATATATATAGACTTCCAAAATCAGGGTGACCAGAACCTAGCCCTGGTGAATTCAATGGCGGAAGGAGTATCTTGTAACATTCGATACCGCCAAAATGAAACATGCCATAGTCACAGAGCAGTCTGTGTACTTTCACCTATCATGGTGGATGGTTGTTATCTCAAGGAGACTTCATAACCTTGAACGCCTGCTGAGGATGTAGCTCCCTGCAGATCTCAAGTGGTAATAATATATCCGACCTATAGCTAAAGATTCTTGTACCGCTCTAGTAAGTATCTGACGCATTCTCTTATGCTCTATCGTTACAAAAGAGTTAAGTTAGCACCCTCACCCCCCCAAAATAGCCATTGAACAAATCATCCTCATTCCCTACGTATTCCCTTATTAATAAGGGTAGTTTAAATGATTTTCTATTACTCGAACGTCGTTCTTACAATTGAAGATACCGCTGGTTCAATCCACCGTTTTTTGTTTTCCGCACACTTCCAAGAGTAAACCCATTCTCCCCTTGTCACTGATTCAGCCGTCTTTTATCAGTCCAACACCGCGACCGACCAACCAATCAGCGTTCTTCGCTTTTATTCTCAGTTACCCAGGCAAATAGCCTTGTCCAGTGCGACCAATCAACACCCGACTTGCTATTGGTCGAAGCATGCCAAACTGTACCCCCCCACAAAAAAACAAAACAAAAAATACAAAAAGAAAAGCAAACTTCGTTACCACACATACTGCCAGGGGGAAGCATCACACGATACCTGACGCATTTCAGCAAATGGATGACAGAGCAGGGTTTGGGAGAGATGGCAAAAAGTCAAAGGTTATTAAGAGTTACATAGAACAAGAAACTGTGGAGGGCTATGATCACCTGCGTCCTGAAGTGCCACGGCACATGGAAGAAGAATATAGCAGTTTTACGATTTCCGATAAATAGTGTTGTGAATAAAAGATTACTAGACTGAATCTCTTGTCCTGTTTTCATTACAATTTATTCAATTAAGAATCTTACTACTTGTCTACTTGACAAGCGGAAATGTACAGCTTTTATAGCTTGGATTATCAAAGGGGAGATAATCCATATTCACAAGAAATAGCATCACTTGTTATTTAGTTAAATGAATTTCAAATATTGTATGAATCAGATCGTTGATATAGCTTTCGAAAGATACAGTTGAGAATTTATTTTTGATCATTTCACTCCAAGCAAGACAATAAAGCGACCAATCAGCACCTGATTTGATATTGGTCGAAGCATGCCAAACTGCACAACAAAGAAAAAAGGAAAAAAAAAAAGCAAATCCTCGTTATCGCACATACAGCTGGAATAGCTAGACGGGAGAGTTGTTTAAATGTCTTGTGTTTCACAAAAATGTATTAAGTTACTAAGCCTGTTGTTACGTTGAATTTTTTCTTCCAGTCCAGCTCAAAGTTTGCCTTACGAACTGTTAAGTGTTATTTCAATTTTGTTGAACTTTTGAATTTTTCAGTTTTCTTTTATTTTGTGTGTACCTGTTTTTCATTTGTTAATTATTTTGGTAAATGTTTATTTTAACACCCGAGCGCTAATATCGCTTCAAATTTTTCAAAAATAGTCTTATTTCCGTGCAAATGTATATGCTGAACTGAAATCAACAATTAGTTATTGAAGAAACCAACCTTTTTGGATGTTAACGACCCGAAAAATATCGGACTCTTTCCTCGTCTTTCGTCAGCCATTACCGGCTTATTAATACTTAATTCACTGCTGAATTTTGTCGGTGGAGGTATACAATTAGAGCCTATTTACTTCCTTTACAAGAAAGGCCTTGCAGAAATTAGTACGCATTTCCGTAAAGCGATTTTTTTTGTACATAATTTAAGAACAAAGTAAACTTTCAAATTAGGGTTAGGTGTTTTTGTTTTGTTATTCTTTTATTTTATTTATTTTCTTTTAAAGAAGAAAGTAAACTTTCAAATTAGGGTTAGGTGTTTTTTTTGTTATTCTTTTATTTGTCGTTATTTACATATATTTGAAAGTTAACTTTCTTCTTAAATTATGTACAAAAAAAAATCCCTTTACGGAACGCGTACTATTTTCTGAAAGAAAATAGTTCAGCAGTGAATGACGCTCGGGTGTTAAAATAAACATTTACCATTATTTTTTCTCTTTTAATTTGTTTCCTTGTTTGTGTTGTTGACTTTTTTTTCCGTTTTCATTTCCGTTTGCGTATTTGTTGTTTGTTTATCAGCTTCGGTTTTATTTTTGAGTTTTTTACGTGCTAATTGTTTTCAGCAGAAAAAAAGTGATGTGTCTGGCAAAGATCCATCGGGATCTTTGCCAGACACATATGGAGGGAGGTTGCAAAAAAGGGACGAAAATCGTCAAGTCCTACCCCTCAACATGAGGCCTCACCGCAGCAACGATAACCCCAGGAGAGGCTAGAGCCTGAAAAGCTTTGTCACCCGCTATCTCAGAGACAGGAAAGGCTCCAAGAAAAGGAACAGCAACCCAAGCAAAAGAAACAGCAGAAAGCGTCAAGTCGAACAGTCGAAACCACAAAAACAGAAAAGGAGCGACAGAAAAGGGGCCGACAGAAAAGGGGCCGACAGAAAAGGGGCCGACAGAAAAGGGGCCGACAGAAAAGGGGGAAGCAGAAAAAAAGGCGGCAGCAACAAAAGCAAAATCAAATAAACAACCAACTACAACAACTACAGGAACAACAACAACAACAACAACAGTAGATACAGTAAAGGAGGGCAGATTCTGACATGGAGTCAGAGAAAACGCCGCCACCTCAGCCCTCCTCGTTGAAGAGGGGTAGCGAGGAGGATGAGACGCCCATCAAAGAGAAAAAAATAATGACTATTTCTCCCTGCTTCACTAGCAGAAGGTGGGGACACAAATATTAAACCAAGGAGCTTCCCATGTTCACCGTCCAGGGATCCGTGCCCCGTCAATTTTACACCTCCCCAACCATCAACTTCTGTCCCGCTGTCAACTTCTACCCCACCCCAACCATCCAGAAAAAAGAAGGAGAGAAAATACTTTCTCAGTTTGGAAGACATTTGCAAAGTAAATAGAAAAGAAGCAGGGAGGGACCTTTCAAGACAAAAAAAAGGTTCTCTTGAGGCCACTTTTCAAGTTTACATCTGCCGACGGGAAGTCGGTAGAGGATCCCCGCAAGTACGCTCGGGCACCGGGAGTAATCATCTGTATTAAGGACACGGGAAAGCATCTTAAAATGTGGTCGCATTTACAAGAGGCAAAAGATGCCTTTCCCGAGATTCGCATAGCCCAGACGGGCACATCAGATTTAAAGAAACTTTTGTGCAAGGAGGGTCCTGATACGTCTCCATCTCTCTCTATCCAGGGTCTTAAAATTAACATATCCCATGGGCATTGGCGGAATTGTCTCAGATGGACGGATGACGTCGGAGTTGGAAACAGGGAGCCTGAGACGATCCGTCGGGGTCCTTTCAGCTGCAGATTTCCGTCCCGTATGTGAATAGGTTGATTGTTGTCTTTCTCATTTTCAGACTTAAAAGATGTCTATCAAGTTAGCCAGTCTGAATGTGAAGGACCCGAGGGATCGGAATAAGGCTACCCGCCTGCTACGTGACCTCTTGTCGTTCGGAGTAGATGTCGCCGCGATCCAAGAGACCCACTTTGTTTGCAGTGTCGATGCGTGTGTGATGTCTAGCGATTTTGTCGTTTATTCAATATATGGGGACCGACATGCCAGAGAAGTTTCTTTTCTGGTTAGCCATATCCTGGATGCAAATATGGACCTTGTTCATGTCGATGCCGAGGGCCGGTTGATTGTGGTTGATATTGCCATGAAAAGTGGTTCGTTCCGAGTCGTTGCGGTTTATGCGCTCAACGACCTGGAGGAGCGTGTCTCGTTTTATCGGCGGTTGGGGCCGTTCCTGGTGAATTCAACGCGCCTAGTCTTAATGGGGGACTAGAATGCCATCCTGAACGTCATGTTAGATAGGGGGCGGGGAGCTAGCGGGAATGATGGTGATCGTAGCTTAGTTGATCTAATCGACGAGTTTGGTCTCGTCGATAGATAACGGGTCGATCACCCCTGGGGGGAAGATGTGGTCGTGGACTCATAATTGGCCTTCTACCCAGGTGATTAGATACCCGGATAGAGCGTTAGAGGAGCCGACGTAGACTTGCTAGATTGTCTCACGTTCCACTGGACTAGCGAACGCTACATTGGCCAGGTATTTAGACATAAGTTAAGAAATATATCTTCCCAAGCTGTGAACACGGGCGCAGAATTGCGCAAGGAAGAAATCCGTCGAGGTTCCTGTCGCTACATTCATGAAGTCAAAACCCCGAAGGGGCATACACTTCAGGCCACTGACGACATGTGCGAGGCATTTCGACGGCATTTCGAGAGCCCGTTTACCAAGGAGCCTGGATTCGTGATGAGGAGTTTCGAATCAGCTGAGGAAAGTCAGCTACTTGGCTGACTTTCCTCGGCTTTCAATTTCTTTCTTTTTTTCGTTAAAACTGATGCAATTTCTCTCTTTTTTCTTCAAAACTGATGCAATTTCACTCTTTTTTCCTCAAGACTGATGCAATTTCTCTCTTTTCTTCTTTAAAACTGATTCAAATTCTCCCTTTTCTTCTTTAAAACTGATTCAATTTCCCTTTTTTCTTTAAAACTGTTTCAATTTTCATTTTTCCTTTAAAATGATTCAATTTCTCTCTTTTTCTTTAAATCTGATTCAATTTCTCTCTTTTTTCTTCAAAACTGATTCAATTTCTTTCTTTTTTTTCTTTAAAACTGATGCAATTTCTCCCTTTTTTTTTCTTTAAAACTCATTCAAATTCTCTCTTTTCTTTAAAGCTGATTCAATTTTTCTCTTTTTCTTTAAAACTGATTCAATTTCTCTCTTTTTTTTTCTTTGATTGCTTCAATGTTTATTTCAGGAGTGGTGGCTTTTTGTTAGCCGACCCAATATGAATTGTCATTTGCCGTAGACAAAACCGTGCAAATATGGAAAGGGCCTGAATTTGGATCGCAAGTGAATTGCTGTTTGCCTCCGTGAACTGCAGATGGATAATGCTATGCACAAACAGCTATTGAACCACATTTGTAAATCTAGGTTTACTGGCAGAAGTTCGACATATCGATCGACACAGCCCGTTTATCACCATCACTTCAGATAGATAGATAATTAACAAACTGAGATACATATATAGATAGATTGATAATGAATAAACTGAGATAGATAGATAGATAGAAAATGAACAAACTGATATAGATAGATAGATAGATAGATAGATAGAAAATGAACAAACTGATATAGATAGATAGATAGATAGAAAGAAAATGAACAAACTGATATCGATAGATAGATACATACATAGATAATGAATAAACTGAGATAGATAAAAAAACAACCTTTTTTACTCTGTCATGTATCTATCTATCTATCTATCTATCTATCTATCTATGTCCATTATCTACCTATATCTCTCTATTATCTATTACAGTCTGTTCATTATCTATCTATATATCTAGGTAGCTAGCTAGCAAGTTAGCTCAGCCTGTTTCTCTCCCTCTCTTTCTCCTACTCTATTCGTAAATACATATTAATACGTCAATATATCTTTATATCTTTCACAGATTCTTCTCTGAGTGGAAAAAAAAATAGAGAGAGAGAGAGAGAGAGAGAGTGTGTGCGTGTGTGTGTGTCTGTGTGTGTATGTGTGTGTTTGTGTGTGTGTGTGTACACAACCTGGTGCTATAAATTAGCTGAATGTACTCTTGGGCATCTCTTCTGCTTTGATGTTACATTTTCTTTCGACAATTTCATCGTAAATACGTTTCTTTGATTTCATCACTCAAGTTCTTTTCAACCACGAACTGGTTCGATCCTGCCTGTCAATATCATCTTTAAAGAAACACTTCATCGATTGGGCGCATTATTTCCGTCCCTTTCGGCACACACTTTTTGATCCAGCCATAAGATCCTACTTGCTGGAGTTTACGGATTTTCCTTCCCAGTTTTATTTCTTCTGTGCAATGGCGTTGGTTTTGTCGTCCATTTTTTTTTTCGATTATTTTTTCTTTTCTCATTTATGATGAATTTCATAAATAGGAGCAAATTCGAAAATGACATTAACTATGGCTTGCTTCCTTTGTTGTTCTTTATTCGTTTCTTTTGTTCTTAAAAGCTTTGTTCAAAACTACAACGTTGCTTCTTTCTTTTCTTCTTTTATTTCTTTCCTTGTTTCCTTTCACATTTCACTTCTCTTGCTTTCTTTTTGTCCATCACTCTTTTATTCTTTCTTTCTTTCATTTTACGTTCTTTTTTACATTGTTTTTATTTCTTTTCCTTTCTTTCTTTCTTTCTTTCATTTTACATTCTTTTTTACTTTCTGTTTTTCTTTTTTTTTCTTTCTTTCGTTCTTCATTTTACGTTCTTTTTTACATTCTGTTTTTCTTTCTTTTTCTTTCTTTCTTTCTTTCTTTCATTTTACGTTCTTTTTTACATTCTGTTTTTCTTTCTTTTTTCTTTCTTTCTTTCTTTCTTTCATTTTACGTTCTTTTTTACATTCTGTTTTTCTTTCTTTCTTTTTCTTTCTTTCTTTTATTTTACGTTCTTTTTTACATTCTGTTTTTCTTTTTCTTTCTTTCATTTTACGTTCTTTTTTACTTTCTGTTTTTCTTTCTTTTTCTTTCTTTCTTTCTTTCATTTTACGTTCTTTTTTACATTCTGTTGTTATTTCTTTTTCTTTCTTTCTTTCATTTTACGTTCTTTTTTACATTCTGTTTTTCATTCTTTGTCTCTGTCTTTCGTTCTTTTTTTGTAGGCTAAAATTTAACTTTTTTTATCCAGTCTACTGAACCGTTTCTCGTTGTTCTGTTTTTTCCCCTGGTTAATCGACCCTCCCCCCTACTAATCTCTCGTCAGAAATCTCGTCAGAAATCTCGTCATTCGCTGACACCGAAATGACTCTCCCTTTTTCAGCTTAAAAATATATTGGGAACCATATAAAAAGAAAGAGACTAATGATGAAAAAAAAATCTAAAAATAATTGAAGAGCCAAGAACATGGAATCTAATCACCATTTTCGGCATGGATGCAAATACGCCCCAACCTAATCTTAACTAAAAGTAATAAAGATACTATTTTTGTTCTGGTTTTGTACCCATCCTTTCAGACGTGTGACTTATTCTTTACTTATTTCAATTTTGATGACGTTTCTGCATGGTTACATTCTTCTCTTCCCTTCTCTTTCTCTTCTTCCTTATCCTTTTCTTCATTTTCCTAATTTTCCCCTCTTTTATTATTTTCTTTCTCTTCCTTCAATCGTCTTTCTTACTATATATACTCTTCTTTCATCTTTTATATCTACCCCGCCAATCATTTTTTTCTATTCTTTCTTTTTACTTTCTGCAAAGTGCTACTAATCATGTAACTCAGATTTTTCGTCTCTTCATCCTCCTACTCCTTCTTCCTCTATATTTTTCCTCCCCTTCTTATTTTCGTCTGTCTTCTTACTTACATCCACTCCTCATTTATCGCCTAATTTTTACTCTTCCTTCTCCCTTCAGTTCTAAACTTACTCCTCCTATATTTAATTTTCCTCCACTTCCTCCTACTTCTATTACCCCTTCTACAACTTAGTCACTTCTCCTATCCTTCCTTCTTTCTCTCCTACAGCCACTCCTCATTTATCACCTAATTTCTACTCTTCCTTCTCCCTTCAGTTCTAAACTTACTCCTCCTATATTTAATTTTCCTCCACTTCCTCCTACTTCTATTACCCCTTCTACAACTTAGTAACTTCTCCTATCCTTCCTTCTTTCTCTCCTACAGCCACTCCTCATTTATCGCCTAATTTCTACTCTTCCTTCTCCCTTCAGTTCTAAACTTACTCCTCCTATATTTAATTTTCCTCCACTTCCTCCTACTTCTATTACCCCTTCTACAACTTAGTCACTTCTCCTATCCTTCCTTCTTTCTCTCCTACAGCCACTCCTCATTTATCACCTAATTTCTACTCTTCCTTCTCCCTTCAGTTCTAAACTTACTCCTCCTATATTTAATTTTCCTCCACTTCCTCCTACTTCTATTACCCCTTCTACAACTTAGTCACTTCTCCTATCCTTCCTTCTTTCTCTCCTACAGCCACTCCTCATTTATCACCTAATTTCTACTCTTCCTTCTCCCTTCAGTTCTAAACTTACTCCTCCTATATTTAATTTTTCTCCATTTCTTCTTACTGTAACAGAGAGAGTTTGGGAACGACACACAAATACACACACATACATTTTTTTTATTGAAATTGGTGTAGATTTGATCAACGAAATTAGATCAGAACAATTTTGTTTACCGGTGGTTAATCTGATCTAGCCCATATGGAATTGGGACATTAGGAAGACAATGGAAGATGAGCGAGATAATTTTTATCGGTTAAAATTTGAAATAGAGCTTACTAAGTCTATGAGGAACTTTGAAATTCACATGATTTTGGGTTGAAGGTTGCACTCGTGATAATCGTCTGCGGGCCAAGGGTCGATTTATGATCAGTCAGGTTTATCTATATAAACGCACACAGAAATCTGTTAACAGAGTGGTTGGCTCGTCTGCCGTCGAGTGCAGTCGAGCTGGGTAGAGAGAGGTCGGAGACTGGAAGTGACGTCAGAGATTTGAAACAATCGCCCACTAACATATTGTGTTGATATAAGTACGAAGAAGCGAATTACTCCTCCAACAATCTAAACTGCCACTTCTAATATTATTACTACCACTGGTAACGGAAACGTCGAACAAGCTACAATAATCAAAAGGTTGTTTTTTTTTCTCGTCTGTCGTCGAGTGCAGTCGAGCTGGGTGGAGAGATATCGGAGACTGGAAGTGATGCCAGGGATTGGAACAAAACCGCCGCTAACATGTACTGTTAATATAAGTACCGATGCTTCTGCTACCACGAAGATTACGACTACTGTTAATACCGCCGAGGCAGAACGCAACAATATACTTTAAGCCGCACACAGAAATATATATCTCTTCATCGCAAGAGTCGTATATCGTTCTGAGACGATTTCACAACAAGCTAATCACAACCCACTCTTCACTCTGTCTAGAATCAAGTGTATGAGTTTTTACGGCAATTATTTTCTTTTCTGTAACCCGTTTCTTTTCTATACTATTCTTTTCTGCAATATAAAAGACATTAACAATTCAACCATTGCATAGTTGTTTGTCCGGCTTTCTGCAGATATATATATATATATATATATTTTTGGTGCATTCTAAATTTCTTAGCACAGACTCTCCAGCTGATGGCTAGAACGAACTCGCTCTGTGATCTCTCTTCGGGCATTCGTATTTATTGGCATTCGCCTAAACCGGCGTGGGGCACGACGCGGTTGTAGAATCGGTATTTCCTCCTCCTGTCATTTTCATTGTCTGAGATCCTGAGAATTAAATTACTTCATAATTTTGGGGAATTCCTTTCTTCTACGGGTGATGGTTAAATTACTCCGTCTCATAACTTCCACTTCCTCCTATTATCATCTCCCACTAATCCTCCGCAGTGGGCGTGGGTGGCTCCTCCACCTCCCTTGGTGATTTACCTGTGCCCATTAACTCAGTTGCATCCCCACCAGGAACGACTAATTCTAAGTTCGTTGTTTACGAAAAAAATTTTCCCATTCATAGCTCATATTTTTAGCCGTGTGTGGTAAGTGTCAATCATTGTCGTCATTTGACCTGTTGCAGTTCAAATCCACGTCAACGTGTGTTTCATTGTTCAAAACCCCGACACACAATTCAGGTGGCTGTCTACATGGGAATTAAAATCTTCAATTTTTTTACAGGATTTATTCATTAAAACTTCTTATTTATCAAGGGTTTGGCAGTATATCTTTCCTTCTATTCAAAGAAAACTTTCGTATGATTACCAGTAACAAATAGTGTCACACATGCAATATAATATAAAATGCTTTCAGCTGAATTAATCAAATAAATCTTCATAAAAGATGTTTAAGACAAGGATGTGTTTTCTCACTGGATTTATTCAATCTGTACAGCGAGGCAATTCTGAGAGAATTAGAAGTCCTACCAGCATTCATTTTTGGCGGCCTCCATCTTAACAATATGAGATATGTAGATGACACAGTGTTGATAGCAGACACGGGAAGGAAACTACAAGAACTCCTGCAGAAGGTAGTAAAGGAAAGTCAGAAGAAAGGGCTAACCATCAATTGCAAGAAGACAGAATCTATAGTTGTTAGCAAATGGGACAGCCTAACATGCAAATTACAAACTGGGGATATTAAAATTAAACAAGTGTAAAAAAAAAAATATCTGGGAAATGTTTTAACGGAGAACGGAAAATATAGCACCGAAATCCGAAGACTCATTGGGATAGCGAAAGATGTCTTACAAAAGCTAAGCAAAGTATTTAGAAACAGGAAAAATTCTTTAGAAGCAAAAAGAGTACTGAATTGTTACGTAATATCAGTCCTCCTACAGAGCAATGAATGCTGGGTAATCTCCTTACAGAGACTGAAGGATATAGAAATGGAAAGGGGAGTAAGACAAGGATGTGTCTTCTCACCGGATTTATTCAACCTACACAGTGAGCCAATTCTGAGATCATTAAGTCTTACCAGGATTCATTATTGGCAGCTACCATCTTGATAATATGAGATATGCAGATGACACAGTGTTGATAGCAGACACGGGAAGGAAACTCCAAAACATCTTACAGAGAGTAGCGAAGGGAAGCGATAAGAAAGGATTAAACATAAACTACAAGAAGACAGAATGCATGCTTATCAGCAAAAGGATGAACCCAAAATGCAAATGCAAAGTTGGGGATACTAAAATTAAGCCGGTACAGAAATTGAAATATCTGAGAAGTGTTCTGACAGAGAACAGAAATTGTGACACCGAGATCCGAAGACATATTGAGATGGACAAAGACACATTCCAAAAGATAAGAAGTGTATTAAGAGACTAAAAAAATTTGTTGTAAACAAAGAAAAGAGTTACTTAATTGTTACGTGATATCTGTCCTCCTGTATTGCAGAGAATGTTGGGCAATCTCAACAAAGATGAGGAAGAAACTTGAAGCCACAGAAATATAGTTATACAGAAGGATGCTGAGAATATCATGGACCGAACATGTGAGCAACGACGAAGTCCTAGATACAATGGAAAAAAATGGAAACTTATGCATAACATCAAGTAGAGAAAGTCGAAATTGATAGGACACATAATGAGGAAAGATGGCTTGGAAAACGTGATACTCAAAGGAAAGATAAAAGACCAGAGAAACTGAGGAATTAAGCGTAAGGCACTGAACGAGGTTTCGTAAATGTATGGTTGTTAGCAAAAGGACCAGCCCAATATGTGAATTACAAATTGGGGATGTTAAAATCAAGCAAGTACAATAATTTAAATATGTAGGAAATGTGTTAGAAGATAGAAAACGTGACACTAAAATCTGAAGGCATATTTGAATAGCGAAAGATGCCTTAAAAAAGTTAAGCAAAGTATTAAGAAACAGGAAAATTACTGAACTGTTATGTAATATCAGTTATTCTATATGGCAGTGAATGCTGAACAATCTTCTCACAGATGAAGAGACTTGAAGCAACAAAAATGTGGTTCTACAGAAGGATACTGAGAATACCATTGACTGAACATGTGAACAATGGCACAGAATTCCAAAAGTACATAGGATCAATGAAAGACGATTTCCAGAGACTAAGCAAAATATTAAAAGACAAGAAAAATTTCAACGCCCTTTAAAGAAAAGGGTACTGAACTCCTACGCCATATATATCCTCCTATATGGAAGTGAATGCTAAACAATTTCCTTATAAAGATGTGACTTGAGACGACCAAAATGTGGTTCTACAGAATGATGCTGAGAATACCATGGACTGAACATGCGAACAATGGCACAGAATTCCGAAAGTACATAGGATTAATGAAAGATGATTTCCAGAAACTAAGCAAAATATTAAAAGATAAGAAAAATTTCAACGCCTTTTAAAGAAAAGGGTACGGAACTCCTACGCCATATATATCCTCCTATATGGAAGTGAATGCTAAACAATTTCCTTAGAGTTAAAGATGTAACTTGAAACGACCGAAATGTGCTTTTATAGAATGGTGCTGATTATACCATTGACTGAACGACAAAGTTTTAGAGGAAAGAGAAACAAAATGACACTTAAAGTTAACATCAGATAGCAAAAGTTGAAAATCCTAAGGCACGTACTGAAGAACGAGGGCTTAGAAAATTTGACACTCACAGGGCATACTGAAGGCAAGGGGGACAGACGAAAGAAACGTATAGCCTAGCTAAAGATCTGGTTTAAATGGTTGACGGGTGTTGTGTGTAACAGATACGGCTCGCATTACTTGGACTGTTATCCACATCTTCCTTGCCATATTCACAACGACTACCTATCAATTGTAAGAAAATAGAGTGTATGGTTGTTAGCAAAAGGACCAGCCCAATATGTGAATTACAAATTGGGGATGTTAAAATCAAACAAGTACAATAATTTAAATATGTAGGAAGTGTTTTAACTGAGGATGGAAAACGTGATACCAAAATCTGAAGGCGAATTGGGATAGCGAAAGATGCCTTCCAAAAGCTAAGCAAAGTATTAAGAAACAGGAAAATTACTGAACTGTTATGTAATATCAGTTATTCTATATGGCAATTAATGTTGAACAATCTCCTCGCAGATGAAGAAGAGACTTGAATCAACAAAAATGTGGTTCTTTTGAATGATGCCAAGAATACCATGGACCAAACATGTGAGCAACAACGAGATTCTGGAAAGAAATGACAAAAAGACAAAACTTATTAAGAGCTACAAGAGACAGGAAGATGTGGAAGGCCATGATCGCCTACGTTATGAAGGGACACGGCACATAAAAGAAGCTTTTGCTTTATTAAATGTCTTTCTCCAATTTCTTCATTACGCTTTTTTCAAATTCTTCATCGATTTTAATTATTAAGAGCTACAAAGGACAGAAAGATGTGGAGGGTCATGATCGATATATTTTCACCCTTTTTCCCATTCATTTTTGTCCTTGTTTCTCTTTCTTCTTCGGTGTCTTCATTATCATAAGTTCCATTAGCAGGTGGGACCTTATGCTGAGTATCTAACTAGTTTCCAGCGCTTATCTGGTTTGAAAGACGGATAGGTATTCATTCATGCGTTTCGAGTCTCAGATAGACGTGTAAGAGACCTTCCCTTTTCACGCCAAACCACCGCTGATGTCCACCGACTTTAGGGTTCGCCTTGGTCACGGACATGTGGTCGTTGATTACATCGGAGAAACCCTCTTCTCTGGCCGTTGACGTCAGTCTAAGAATCCCCCCTACCTTACAAACCAATGCCATTATCATAAGTTCCATAAGCAGGTGGGGTCTTATGCTGAGTATCTAACCAATTCCAGCGCTTATCCAACTTGAAAGACGGATAGGTATTCATTCATGCATATCGGGTCTCGGTAGCCGTGTAAGAGACCATCCTTTTCCAGGTCAAACATACAGCTGATGTTCTCCGACTTGAGGGTTCGCCTTGGTCACGGACATGTGGTCGTTGATTACATCGGAGAAACCCTCTACTTTGGCCGTTGACTTCAGTCTAGGAAACCTTCTCCCTTACAAACTAATGTCATCACAACACTGGCTCCGTCTATAGCTACGAGGGTCGTTCAAAGGAACTCATTCAGGAGGATGTGGAGAAATAAGACAGTTTTTCACTACTTTTTCAATATAGTCCCCCTTGACATCAATGCACTTCGTCCAAAGGTGCTTAAGAATTGCACAGCATATATGATGTCGTCATTGTTTCCGAAATGGCTAACACGCAGAAGGGCATTTGATATGGTTTGGTTTGTTTTGTTTTACGGCATATCAACCTCAATGGGTCATTTAATGCTGAAAACATTTTTTTTCCTAGTATTATTTTTGTTTTGTCAAAAATCTTTTTCTGTCAATATTTTTTCCTCAAAAATATATAGCTGGTAATATTATTTATTCAAAAACGTATAGGTGGTAATATTATTTTTTCAAAAACGTACGGCTGGTAATATTATTTTTTCAAAAACGTATAGATGGTAATATTATTTATTCAAAAACGTACAGTTGGTAATATTATTTTTTCAAAAACGTATAGTCGGCAACACCATTCTTTAAAACACAACGTATAGCTGGTAACATTTTTTTCAAAAACGTACAGCTGGCAAAATTATTTTTTTCAAAAACGTATTATCAGAGGCCTTGCTGTTGGACATAGTTTATCGTATTACCCAGGACGTGGATGTAGTTTATCCTCATACTCAGGACGCGAATGTAATCTGAGTGTTAACTATTTGCCCATAACTGGGAAACTAACAAGTGGTACAAGATTTTCATTTCTGGTAATATTTTTTTCTTCAAAAATGTGTAACTGGTAATAATTTTTTACAAAAATATATTGCTAGTATTAAAACCTATTTTTACAATTTCATAGTGTCTTGACCCCAGTTTACCCATAGCTGGGACCCTAACAGGTGGTACCAACCAGGCTCAGGATGGACCTGGGAACACCAGCAATTAAGAGGTGGTTCCACGCTCATCAAAACCTCCTGATCAGAGGCCTTGCTGTTGGATGTAATTTATCGTCTTACCCAGGACGCGGATGTAGTTTATCGTCATACACAGGACGCGGATGTAGTTCATTCTCATACCCAGGACGCGGATGAAGTTTATCGTCATAACCAGGGCTGGAGGGGATTTGAGTTTAGGAAAGAGGAAGAAGTCAGATGGAGCTAAGTCTGGAGAGTAAGGAGGATGAGGTAGAAATTCAGAGCAAGAGTTGGCAGTTTCAGCTACTGAATCCTGAGCAGTGTGAATTTGCGCGTCATCCTGGAGCAAAAGCTCAGCTACCGCCAGCTTCCCTCAGCGTTTCGACTTGATTTCTACCTCCAGTTTTCTTAATTCTGATTCATAGTGCTCTCTATTAATAGTTTTTTTTCTTTCTTTTTCCCCGGTAGTCTATAATGGTTACGCTTTCAGAACCCCCCAAACAAGAAACCTTGCCAAAAGACGCTGTCTGATTGAACTTCTTCGGGGACGGAGAAACAGATTGTTTCCACTGTTTGCTTTAAAATCTTTGATTCAGGTTCGAAGAGGTGAACCCAGTTTTCATCTTGGGTTGCTAATCTTCGCTGGAAATTCTCAGGATCAGCCTGGAAGCGATTCAGAAGTGTCCTGGAAATGTCAACCGTTTTCAGCCTCTGAAAGATGAAGAAAAGACGAAGAAGAAAAAAACGAAGAAGAACAGGTAAAGAAGAAGATTTCGAACAAGAAGAAATGAAAAAAAGCGAAATGACGAAGAAGAAGAAGATGAAAAGAAGAAGCAACGAAAGAAAAAAAAAGACGAAGAAGAAAGTTGAAGAAAAAGAAGAAAGGTAGAAAAAAGAAAAAAAAATACAAATATTATCAAAGAAGAAAAAAGAGGAAACGAAATAAAGGAAGGAGAGAAGATGAATCGGAAACGAAGAAGTAAAGAAGAAAAAAACAAAGGCGAAGAGGAAACGATGAAAAAGAAATTACGAAGAAGAAGAAAAGAGGAAATTCATATCTTGAAATTGTTAAGATCTATGGTAAGAACGAATCTTCTATCCGTCACGTAACTTTTATTACAGTCTATTGTTAAAATTGTTCTATTTTATTATTAGTTATTGTTGTTAATCTCTAATTGTGCTTAATAAGATCTACGGTAGGAAGCAATCTTCAACCTGTCACGTAACATTTATTTAAGTCTATTGTTAGAATTGATTCATTTTATTATTAGATGGTCTCATTTGGGGCTTCTTCTTTTCTTTTTTTTTATAAAAAGACGATGAATAAGAAGAAACGATGAATAGACGATGATGAAGACGAAGAAACAAAGCAGAAGAAAAGACGAATGAGAGGAAAACGAAAAAAATAGAAAAGACGAATAAGAAAAAGAAAAGAAAAAAGTGTAAACTATGAGGAAGAAGAAAGAAAGAAGTAGAAAGGACGACGAAGAAAGGGGGGAAAAAAGAAAAGCGACAAAGCAGGAATGAAGAAGAAAAAAGACGAAATTGAAGAAACGAAGAATAGATAAAGAAGGAGAAGACGAAGAAAGGAAGAAAAAGAATAGCCGACGAAGTAGGAAAGAAGAAGAAAAGAAAAGAAGGCATGCAAGTATTCTTTAAATTAAATATTTTAAAGACATTTTAAAGTCTGTCAAATGATTTTGGTTTGTAAAGACGACAAAGCAAAACCAGGACTAAATAACAAATGAAAATTCTATTAATGTGTTTCATTGAATTAAAAGAGTAAAATTTCATGACATATTAAGGAAAGAAAAAATACTATATCTTGAAGTCGCTAGATTTACGGTAAGAACGAATCTTCTATCCATCACAGAACTTTTATTACAGTATATTGTTAGCGTTATTCTATTTTATTATTAGTTATTGTTGTTAATCTCTAATTGTGCCTAATAAGATCTTCGGTAAGAACGAATCTTCTGAAAGTCACATAACTTTTATTGCAGTATATTGTTAGAATTGTTTCGTTTTATTATTAGATGTTGGTTTCATTTCGGGATTTTTTATGAATTTAGTTTTTTCATTGGTATGTATTGAAAAAAATATATATATGGTTCGTTACTAATTGCGTCTTTAGGCAACTGCCGTGTGTCTTTGAAATAAATTTTCTCCGATAATGGAGGAATACCGGATCGTTAAAGAATTACAAATGAACGAAAACAAGAAGTAACCAAAAATGAAGATAAAAAAGAACGAGAAATTAGAACAAAAGTTATCTCTAAAAAAATCTAAGGATACATAAAAAGAATATTTTAGTGAAAAAGAACAAGACAGAAAGAGTTTTAATGGCAGCCAAAATAAATAAAACGAAAAAGGAAAAAGAAAAGGAACAGAGAGAAAGAAAAAACGAAAAGTAAAAAGATAGAAAGAAAAAAGAAAGAGAAAAACGTAAAGAAAAAAGAGAAAAGACAGAAAGAAAAATTAAAACAAAAGGAAAAGAAAAAAGAAAAATAAAGAAAAAAAGAAAAGATAAAAATAAAAAGAAAAGTTACAAAAAAGAAGAAAGAAAAAAGTGAAAAGAAAAAAATCAAAACGTTTTAAGAAAATCCGGGTAGGACATTATGAACGAAAATTAAAAGGAGTCAGAAAGAAAAAACAAAAAGATGAAAAAGGAAAAATGAAAGAAACGCGGTTTTTAAAAGATAAAGAAAAAGCGAAAAAAAGCTAGTTAAGGAAGATAATTAAAAAAGAAAGGAAAAAGAAAGGTAAAAAAACAAAGAAGCAAAATAAATGAAAAGAAAAATGAAAAAGTGAAAAGTAAAAGAAAAATGAAATGATAAAAAGAATAAAAATGAGAAAAGGTGAAAATGTTTTCAGAAAAATCAGAGCAGAAAAATAAAAACAAAAATAAAAAAGAATCAGATTGATGGAAAAAGACGAAGAAAGAATAACAAAAGAAAAGCGATCTTCAAAAGATTTACAGAAAAAAAATAAAGAAAGAAAGAAGCAGGTAATTGGAGAAACCCAGAAAAGAAATAAAAGGAAAGAAAAATATCAAAATCAAAAAGATTAAAGAAAACTGAAACCGTGAAAGCAAAGAAATAAAGATTAAAGTCAATCACACGACGCTTTTATTGAAAGGATAGAAGCGTTAATGGCTTCAATAATAACGTCTTTCAAAACGCTACCTTTTAACAGCAATGCACTCACAATCTTCATTCATTTTTAATTCAGATTTTTCTTTTCTTTTTCTATCTTATTTTCTTATTTTGAAAGATCTTGTCACCATAATGTCCGGCGATGCATTTATTGAGAGCCATTACCTCGTCTCTTGCAGTTCGACAGGACATTACAAGGTCAGTGTACGAGATAAAGGAACAAAGTAAAAAGTAAAAGACAATAAAAAAAAAAAAACGAATTAAAAACATATACCCAAACTTTGCAGAATCTAATTACAAAGTTCAAGCCTCTACATTCGAAACTGCATTCGCCACACCTAATTTTTTATAGTAATCTGTCATACTGTTTAGCGCGAAAAACTGTTTTAATCAGGGAAGCTAGGTGCTGGCACCCCCCCCCCAAAAAAAACCCCAGTGAGATTCAGCAAATGAGTAAAAGTTTTCAAATGAAATTATTTGTACTGTGTATTTTTAAAATGCCAGCCATCTGTAATGGTTCCGATAAGTGGGGAATTCAAACGAGGGATTGTAACTACATCGAGGTTCGACCGGCTGCAGATTACTAGCATGATATATCCAATGAGATGATGACACGTCACTGTTGGGCAGAAGGCTTCCTAGACTGAAGTCAATGACCATGGAGGAGGTTTTTTCCCTCTATGGAATCAAGTCAGCGACCAAGGCGTGGCTTCAAGCCGCAGGACATCACCTGTGGTCTGAAAAAAAGAGGAATGGGCTCCGTCAGGTTTACTTGCTCTAGTCACGCTAGAAATGGATAAATAACTCTCTGGATGTGAAGGTATCAGGTCCGGTTCTCAGCTTCAAAATGACCCTAAGACCAGACCCAGTCACGAGATTGATGATGGCGAAAATGATGATGATGGCGGTCTCTACTATGAGATGCTTTCAGTTAAAGTAAGAGCGTACAGAATATTTTAAATTCGTTTTTGTAAGGCATTGAACGTATATTTTTATTATACCGGGTGTAACAGCAAAAATGTTCAAATCATCTAACAGCAAAATTGTCCAAGCTTTGAACCGTTGTATCTGAGAAATGATTAAAGATATCTTACTGGAATTCTCCGAGGTTTTTATAATACTATTGGTCTCTACTTCGAGCAATAAGAATGAATAATTACTATCCAAGCTTAACAGAAGATCATAAACGAAAATGACATGTTTATCTTTAATTAATTATAACTAAGGATCGAAAGCTCATGAAGGATTGAAATAAAATTCATATATATATATATATATATATATATATATATATATATATATATATATATAATTATATTTTTTCCAGGATCATTTTTCAACTTATTCAAGATGATCTTCGCCCTCTCTAACTGTTCTACTTTCTGTCCTGGAGAAACAAGTTGTCTCATACGTTTCACATACGATTTCATTTTCAAGTCTTCTCACTGCACTTTTGATTGTGATAGCTGAAACTCCTCTCTCATGCGCCAAACGTTTTATGGATTTAGTTGGATCTTTCGTAACTAACCTGTTTAGCTCTGAGTTGAAATGATGATCCCTATTCCTGTTGTGACCTCCTGATCCAGTTTTCCTCTCTACTGTTCCTTCTTTTTTAAACTTATTCATCATTCTCTTGGTAGTTCTTGAATGGACTTTGAAGATGGGAGCCAGTATATGAATGTTGGTACCATTACTGAAGGCCTGAATGGTTTTTTCTTTATTCCCATTGCTCATTTGGTAAGACAGGGAGTGGGGCTGACACAAAACAGTCATAATCTGCTCTCTTTCTAGTCGATTAACTAAAAGTGTTTTTCATTGATTCTTACGACCAGTAGTATCAGGATAGCTAAACGTTCTATGTGAAAACCTGTAAAAAAGAGACTCATTTTGTTTAGTGTTTTTTTTTTTTTTTAGATATTAAACATTTTGTGGGATGGATTATGCTGTTACACGATACTGTTACACCCGCGATATCACAAAGCGTTGAAGGAATCAAATGATTTCTGTTCCCAATCTCTCTATATAAAACAGACGATGTCTGTGTATCTGTTAGCCTGTGTGATACCTTTTCACTCGAGATCCATCCAACTAATTTTGAAGAAACTTGGCACATACATTGTATAATGTAACAGATAGGCTCTTAGCTTAAAAAATCGATATTTTTAAAAAAAATCGATAAAGCCGATCACAAACCGATAAATACAACTGTTTTTCTTCAAATTTCGTTCAAACCCGGTATGTAGGTTATTTACATGAAGACGAGCTGAACGATACCTTATTTCTATTTCTACGCCACGGTGTTTAGCGAAAAACTACTAAAAACGAAATACCGATTTCAACACAAATTTTAAACTAAAAACTCCCTCAATTTCCAAGCAATCTAATACAACTTAATTGTAGCCAATAATAAGTTGATTGTTTAACAGTCATTTAACTTGATAAGTGAGTCAACCCATATAGTGAAAACCCACGAAAAATGGCGATTTTAAATGGTTTCTTTCTCATTTTTCGTTGATCTTTCAACCAATTTTAATCCAACTTAACAATTGATTTATAAATGTATCCTCTTTTACATCCCTGGTCGCACACTGACACATTGAATTTCAAAAACTCCAAAATAATTGTGGTCTGAAGTGGGTTTCCATGTTGCCTGTTTTACCCCTTCATGTCCTCGGTTAACTTCTATTGAATAAATACAGACTACTTCTGTTATATCAGTAAATGCATTAATTCAAAAGGTTTTTTAATGAAAGAAAGTAATTGAAGAAGATAGACTTTGTTACATCTAAACATGATGCTGTTTTTGCTCCATTCTAATTGAACACTTTTTCTGACCGACCAGCTCTGTATGGCTGCTGGTAGTCAAATAAACACATGCAGAATAATTTAAAGGTTTTGAAAAAGAATCCGACTTTATTTCTCATTAATATTTTCTTCTTTTATGTGCCGTGTACCTGTAGAATATCATCGATTGTGGCTCTCGTTTCTACCCCGTAGCAGTTTTTCTCCTTTGGCTATGTCTGCCCCGTCCAACTGTTCCGTCAAACATTAATATAATCTATAATTAGAGGGTTTCTGCCTTCCCATATCTTGCTTGACCTCAATATGCCCCGTGAAAGTTATGTTTCCCAAGCATCCTTCCTCGTTGTGTCAAAGGAATTTCAGCTGTCTTTTTCTAAGAAGAAGCGTTCCTTTGTTGCCATTTTCCTTAAGATTTCCTGGTTGTTTACTAGCTCCGCAGACATTATATTTAGTGGGCGTACATACTTGAGTATCTTAATTTTAAACATTGGAATGAATATATACCGGCATAGAGAGTGAAAGGATTTTAGAATAATGTGTCTCTGGACAAGAACAGACTCTGTATTTCCTTTAGTTCTGTA
>OZ038515.1:62158241-62180741 GCA_964036315.1 Acanthosepion esculentum | reverse complement strand
AATAACGAACATACGCTTGACACTTTTCATAGGCTTGGGAAGGATTTTTCCTCCAGGCAGCGGTTAAATAACTTCGCTAAGATCAGGGTCGATATTCTTAACGACAACCATTGGAATTCTGCCTGGGCCAATATTTCTTAGGTTCAAGGCTTTTGATAAGTCTTCAGACTTCCCGTGCTGCAACGAAAACATTACTGAGATTGCGCTCAGTGAAACGTAGGAAGTTGCGAAGGGGGTGACATTTGCCATCCTACGTTGAAATAGAGACAAAGTGGTCCGCCTTATCGATTCATACAGGTATTTAGGAATTACCTTTACATTGCTTGATTGATGTCAGGCTCTGAATAGTTTAGGATCATTTGTGTTAATGATCTCTCGATTACTCATATATTATTAAAAAAAATATTGATTATATTATTCATTAATACTATTCATTGTCTGTTATATTTAATTTTAGTATGTTTCTTTATTAGACTAAGTCACGATGTGGCTGTAGGTATCGAAGAAGGAATTTAAAGTGGCTGTTTATAAATAACAAGCTATTATGGAACAAAAATATTTACAAGCGCCTAGCATCCTGAGTAAGACGATAAACTACATCCGCGTACTCGGTAAGACGATAAACTACATCCGCGTACTGGGTAAGATGATAAACTACATCCGCGTACTGGGTAAGACGATAAACTACATCCACGTCCTGGGTATGACGATAAACTACAACCGCGTACTAGGTAAGACGATAAACTAGATTCACGTCCTAGGTAAGACGATAAACTACATCCGCGTTCTGGGTAAGACGATAAACTACATCCCCGTCCATGGTAAGACGATAAACTACATTCGAGTCCTGGATAAGACAATAACCTAAATCCGACAGCAAGGCCTCTGATCAGGAGGTTTTGAGGAGCGTGGGACCACCTCTTAATTGCTGGTGTTCCCTGGTCCACCCAGACCCGGGGTGGTAGCACCTGTTAGGGTCCCAGCTATAGGCAAATAACTAATCCCCCAAAAGGGGCCAAAACACTATGAAAGTATAAAAATAGTTTTTAATGCCAGTAATACATTTTTTGAAAATTATTACCGGCAATACATTTTTGAGAAAAAAATGATTACCAGCGATACATTATTAGAAGCAGTACATTTTTGAAAGAGAAATATTACCAGCAATAAATTTTTTGAAAAAATATTACCAGCAATAAAAATATTGTCGGCATTAAATAACCCACTAAGGTTGATAAACCGTAAAACAAAAGAAACCAAACAAAACAAGCGCCTGTCATGCAAAGAAATTCTAAAAGCAAGGTTTGTCGAAAAATGGCACCTAGGCATTTTTGGTGTATTTAACTAACATTTTGAAAAATGAGAAGGATTATTTGTAGAAGTTTAAATTATTGGAAAATTCTAATTGTTAAATGAATTAAAAATTATTTGCACAAATGTAATCCTATTTTGTATCTTAAACTTAAACTATTAGATTTAGGATCAGAGTGTAGTGTCGGTTCAGTTCTCTGTCTTTTGGCTGGAATTATGATTGTTGGTCAGGACATCATCCTTGAAAAAAGAGAGCGAGTGGGAGAATCGCAAAAAATATTTTGAAGAGGAAAAGATAGAAGGTGAATAAACAAGGGAGGGGAAAAGATAGTCGGTGAGAAAACAAGGGAGGGGAAAAGATAGGAGGTGAGAAAAGAAGGGAGGGGAAAAGATAGAAGGTGAGAAAACAAGGGAGAGGAAAAGATAGGAGGTGAGAAAACAAGGGAGGGGAAAAGATAGGAGGTGAGAAAACAAGGGAGCGGAAAAGATAGAAGGTGAATAAACAAGGGAGAGGAAAAGATAGGAGGTGAGAAAACAAGGGTGAGGAAAAGATAGTAGGTGAGAAAAGAAGGGAGGGGAAAAGATAGGAGGTGAGAAAACAAGGGAGGGGAAAAGATAGTAGGTGAGAAAACAAGGAAGAGGTAGAAGATAGGAGGTGAATAAACAAAAGAGAGGAAAAGAGAGGAGGTGAATAAAGAAAACAGAGGAAAAGATAGGAGGTGAGAAAACAAGGGAGGGGAAAAGACAGGAGGTGAGAAAACAAGGGAGGGGAAAAGATAGCAGGTGAGAAAACAAGGGAGGGGAAAAGATAGGAGGTGAGAAAACAAGGGAGGGGAAAGATAGGAGGTGAATAAAGAAAAGAGAGTAAAGGATAGGAGGTGAGAAAACAAGGGAGGGGAAAAGACAGGAGGTGAGAAAACAAGGGAGAGGTAAAAGATGGGAGGTGAGAAAACAAGGGAGGGGAAAAGACAGGAGGTGAGAAAACAAGGGAGGGGAAAAGACAGGAGGTGAGAAAACAAGGGAGCGGAAAAGATAGGAGGTGAGAAAACAAGGGAGGGGAAAAGACAGGAGGTGAGAAAACAAGGGAGCGGAAAAGATAGGAGGTGAGAAAACAAGGGAGGGGAAAAGACAGGAGGTGAGAAAACAAGGGAGCGGAAAAGATAGCAGGTGAGAAAACAAGGGGGGAGAAAAGATAGGAGGTGACAAAACAAGGGAGGGGAAAGATAGGAGGTGAATAAAGAAAAGAGAGTAAAGGATAGGAGGTGAGAAAACAAGGGAGGGGAAAAGATAGGAGGTGAAAAAACAAGGGAGAGGTAAAAGATGGGAGGAGAAAATAAGCAATTTTAAATATATAGTGAGATGAGGAATTGATGGAGTTAAAAAAACAGAAAGATAGATAGATATAACGAACAAACTGAGATAGATAAATAAAGAACAACCTGAGATAGATAATGAAAAGACTGATATATATATATATATATATATATATATATATATATATATATATATATATATATATATATATATATATCAGTCTTTTCATATATACAGACTGAGATAGATAAATAATGATCAGACTGAGAGAGATGCATTGATAATGAAAAAACGGATATAAACATATATATATATATATATATATATATATATATATATATATATATATATATAGATAGATAGATAGATTGATAGATAAATGAACAGACTGAGATAGGTTGATAGATAATGAGCAACGATAGATAATGAACAGACTGAGATAGATAGATAGATAGATAGGTAATATAAAGACTGAGATAGATAGATAGGTAATAAAAAGACTGAGATAGATAGACAGACAGACAGATAGATAGATAGATAGATAGATAGATATATAGATAGATATATAGATAGATAATGAACACACTGAGATAGATATTGTCCTTTTGCAGATATATTTTTAGTCATATCTGAAATTTTGCAGGCACACAAACACATACATATAGGTTTATGACATTTTTGTAACCTTCTATTCCTGTTTATAAATCGATAAACTTTTGTTCCAAAGTTAGAAAAAAGGCAGTAATTTGTTTCAGATCTTTAAAAAGGTCAACCCAGACTGAAAATTCGTTTTCATCAAATACGCAATAAGGGTGAAAAATCAAATATTTTAGAAGCTTTATTTTTCAATTTCCTAATGATGTAATTACATAGTACTTAAGTATTTTTTATCAAATTTAACTGATTAAATCTAGAGCAAAACATAAAAATTTACAAATAGAGAAAAAAGAAATATGTTCTAGAATGTTCCAGGAAGAGCAGGAAGTTTCAGGAAATTCTAAAATGTTCCAGAAAATTTTAAACGGCTCCAGAAAGTCATAGTACTACTATACATACATACAAGTTCAGAAATGTCGCGTTGGGGTAAGAATTTTTTTTTTTTAATAAACTGAATTAAACTCTTTTTCAATATTTTTTTTTATCAAAAGTTCATCAAAGTGTCTTTGGTGTTAACTAAAAAGTCTTATTTATTTAACGGTATTCCTCATAACAATTTTTATAGTAGAACATTTGACCTTATGTCAGACTAAAGCTATGCTTCGTCAAGTGGCGTGAGCCGGACTCAGATGCAAGCAAGGCGGATAAATTTATGACACGTTCGGACTTGTCAGGCCGGAGAGGAACATGATTCCGACTGATGCATTGTGGGACCGAAAAAAGCCATTAATGGACGTAATGTCAATAAACCGCTGGGATATGGTAAAGTTTAGAATACTATAAATACTCGTGTAAAAGTCAAGTCGATTCTTTTTATCAGCTACAGTGTTAAGGAAAAATAAGTATCCTGACAATTGCGTCTAAAATACATTTGTACTACTACTAGCATAATTGGTCACTTGTATTCGAGGATACCAGTCTACTAGGGCGACTAGCCAATCCCTATTACAGGGGTATGCTCAGGCGCATTTGTGTTTATTCAGAGTCCATCTGTGGTTTATACTGCAAATATGTTGAGGGGGAAATAGTTACAGTTTCTGTGAAAGAATGTGTTATCTAGCGTGATCAAACATTTGTACGAAGCGCTCGGACAAGATGACTTATGACTTTTGTGCTAGCATAGCCTGCGACGGCCCCCCTGTAGCATGGTTTTCCGGCACTTTCCAAAGCTGGAAACGACTTCTCCAGTCCGATAATGTCTCCTTTCTGACAAATCTAAATGGTGAGATTCGAACCCGGTTCTGATGGTCAGAATACCTAAGTTCTAACCATTCTGCCATATATACTAATAAACATACGTACAGGCAAACCTAAAGAACTAAAATATACAGTGCTGTTCGATAAAAGTGACTCACCTGACTTTTTTGTACTTAAAAATTTTTTCGCCGATTGTTTTTGGGGTCAAACTAACTTTTAATCTTCCTAATATAAAGACCCCCCTCCCCGACCACCTACTAAAAAAGTTTACTCACCCTAAGGCATTCTATTGATAATTATAATTTTGGATATAAATGAGATTTAGGGAAAAACTCTGTGTAAAAAAAGTGACTCACTTATTTCCTGCAACTAGTAATCAATAGAAACATAACCGAATAGCTTTAAATAAAGAATAATAGCGGTATAATTTATTTATAATAGGTAATATAGTTCGAAATATTTAATAATCTATGGGTCCTCCTTTATTTTGAATAACCTTTTCAACCCTTTTTGGCATTGACTTGATTAGGTTCTGGCAAATCTCATCTCCAAGCATTGAATTCCATTCGGATATGAAATTCACAATCAAATCCTCTTTGTTGCTCAACTGCTTTCTCGAGAGCCTGTACTTTATAATGCTCCATTATCTTTCTATGGGGTTGAGGTCAGGAGATTGGGGCGGCCATGTCATAACACTCACCTGCTTCTCATCAAAGTATTCGTTCATCAATTTTGATTTGTGACAGGGAGCATTATCCTGCATAAAAATGAGCTTGGTGGGGTCGATTTGCACCCTTTCAGCAGAAGGGAGCAGACAAGACTCTAAAATTCTCTTGTACTGCTCGCTCCTGAGGGTCTTTTCAATAGGTTTTAAGAAACCAGTTCCATGAAAAGAAAAGCATCCCCAGAACATTATACTGAACGGATGCTTGACAGTACTTACTGCTAAATTCAAAGAGCCTTCAAAGCTTCTTCTTCGGATTTTAGATATAAAAAGAGAACAAGAAAATCCTTGGGGAAATAAATTATAACCTTATGAAACCTTAAAGTGGTCCGGTTTTCTTTAAATTATATATATATATATATATATATATATATATATATATATATATATATATATATATATATATATATATATATATTATTTAAAATTTTTTTTAAGCGTTTCATCCCAAGCAAGGCGGGGAGCCACTAGTACGCAAGGGGTTAGAGACAGATGGAGCTAGAGCAAATATGAATGAAAGAGGAAAGGATGAAGAGAAGGATAGTGGATAGATCAGGGCATCTGGAGACGTCGATTGATATTACATTTGAATAGTTGGAGATTATAGCTATCAGGGAAACATGAAAAAGGGAGTGAGTTAAACAGGCGAGAAGTGCGAAACATGAAGCTATTGGAGTAGAAGAGATGGCTACATTTAACAGTTTCGGCAGTGAAAGGGTGACAGTGAGATCCCAACCTAGTAGAACGCTTAAATATATATATATATAGTCTTCCATGTATGTGTCCTTGCAACCGATATATATATATATATATACATATATATATATATGTATATATAATTATATATATATATATATATATATATATATATATATATATATATATATGTGTGTGTGTGTGTTCGATGTATGTGAACTTGGAACCGATATATATATATATATATATATATATATATATATATATATATGGATATATATATATATTTACATTTATATATATATATATATATATATATATATATATATATATATATATATATATATATATATATATATATATGTGTGTCTTCAAGGTATGTGTCCTTGGAATCGATACACACACACATACATACATATATATATATATATATATATATATATATATATGTATATATATATATATATATATATATATATATATATATATGTAGTCTTCCAGGTATGTGTCTTTGGAACCGATATATTTATATATATACATACATACATATGTCTTCGAGGTATGTGTCCTTCGAACTGATTAGATAGATTACACTCACATATGTTTTGATTAGAGTAGATGATGAAGGTTTGTGCGGAACATATAAGCAAAGAAGAGAACACAGAGACCTGATGCTGCAAATGGCCTTCCTCGGTTTCTTTTGTGATTCACGCTTGTCAAAAACTACATTGAAGAGATCAGACCACCCTACTATTTATCCGATGTGCTAGTGTGAAACGAATAGATCGATTCGTCACTTTCCAAAGGATATTTGTACACAAGTGAATGCAATGAATTCAACTAAAATTCGAACACGACTCTCCGATTTTTAATTCCCTTACTCCTTCCATGCATCCACACACACACACACACACACACACACACACAGACACACTCATATATATATATATATATATATATATTAGGGTAGGTTGATTTTTCACTTTTTTTTAAATATCAAAAAGAATAATGTACCGAAAGTTGTGTATAGACCTATTAAGTACTGATACAAAAAATTAGATCTGACACTTCAACGGTTTTTTGAGCATTTGGCATCAAAAATCGTAGACAAAAATGCAATGAAAAATCCACAATTTTGCAAGATTTGGACTAAATATTGATAAAAAAACAAAAACAATTTCACTATTTAAATCAGGGAATGTTGTTATTTTATTTTATCAAAATGAAATAAAATGAAGAAATTATAAGTAAACTTCAAATTAAAAATCTGCTCCCCCCTAATCACTGACGACTTTGAAATGCTGTTTCTTTACCTCATGAATTAAGCAGTATTATTTGAATACATTAAAAAATGATTTGTTTCTTTTTTGAATGAAAATACAACAAACAAACAAATATGGAAAAATAAAGAATAGTTTAATAGGGCTTAATATATAGAGTCAAATAGCTCCATATAAGAGCCCTCAAAGAAAATTGATGGTCTCAAATTCTGACACAAAGCTTTTGCTATTATGTGCTGGTGTCTTGCTTCAAAGCCATACACGGATTGGGAAGCTTCTGTTGTTAACTGCCCGTTCCACGCCTGAGAATGTGAGGGCAAATCTGGCAAGTCAAGCTTCGTACCATTTAATAATTATTCCCGAAGTTCATTTTCAGAAAATTCTTCTGTGAGTGGAGGTTTTACAAACTCCACTTAATGACAGATCTTTTAACTGTGTCCAGTGCATAGCTTTAAAATTGATAGTTGTGATTCTTTTTAATCTTTTCTTGGTTTGCTCCCCACTCTTGAAAGAATATAAAAATTAATTTGATCTATTTTTTTAAAAAATGCACTCTGTACTGCTTTAATATTTATGGTGAAATTAGATAAAATCCTTAAAATGATTCCATAAATCGGCATAACTAAGTTTTATATGAATAAATATTTACTAACCTAATGGCCCAAATTCTTTTTATAGCTTATTCCCTCACTTCCAGTTCATCAGATTTGACCATTGAATAGAAGATATTTTCAGGCAGTAAGGCGAAAGCATTGTACAGTGTAACCCGGATATAAGAGAGTTGTCGGGACCGGAGAAGAAGTCTCTTATATCCGGGTTTGGTCTATTATATATACATTAACACATGCTCTAATTTGGGACCAGATACAATCTCTCTTATATCCGGGTTTCTCTTATATCCGGATCTCTTATATCCGGGTTACACTGTATTGTATATTTTTCAATGTGATCTGTTGGATTTCATATGGTTGCTTCCTAATCCTTTGGATCATATTGAAAATATACATTTGCTGATTGTGGAACTAGTTATTTCTTTTATTTTCGAACCAGCAAATGGCATACACATTCACAAAAAAAATTTATTAAACTGTGGAGTTTGTTTGAAATATTTCATGGGTATGCACTATGAGTCCATAAACACATCAGACTGATGCTTAAAGTTAACCACCTTGCCTGGTTTAATGGACCAATTTTCCATGATGCAAATCTAGAGTCCACCTTACCTCTAGAAATACCCACTGTATATTCATAAAGGAGTCTTTGGTCACAACTAAGGGTATCTGCATTTTCAATTTTAAAAATAGAATCCAGAGGACTGCCAACAGCTGAAAATTATATTTTGGGTAAATTATGGTAATCATTTGCACGTAATGTTTCCCAGTGGATCATTGAATGTGGCAGGGCTTTTTTTGTGGTACCATGTACATGTTTAAAAAGAGCTCTAAACGGAAGTTTATTTTAGTGCAAGGAGCAACCAATAGTGTGAAGATTTCTGTTTTCTTTCTAGAGGTGCAGCAATTCGACCTTCACAGCCTGAATTGACATTAGTGTTTGTCAACAAGGATAGCCTTGATAGTGCTCACACTGTTGAATTCATGCAAAACAGTTGCAGCAATATTAGGAAGAACCCTATGTGTCAGATATTCACTTTCATATATCATCTTTGTGACAGTCAAGTGGCGTACTGATCTTTTGGTTTGCTTTTTCAATCTTCTCTCCCTTTTCCGCCACTATTTCCTTGTACATTAGTGTGTCTTTGTCATTTCTCCCATCAACTCCAATACAAAGGTTTTCCACCTTTTCATCATGCTGTTGATGGGCATTTGTTTTCATTTTAGTCTTTGCTCTATCAATTTTACATTTATCTATATAAATATCTTTTTATATTAATATTGGGGATAAGAAGGCCCATAGCCCTCAAATCCAATAGCAATGCATTGGTAATGCTGGCTCCAAGATTGGAAGATATATCACCCCTGATCAACTCAACAGCTTACCGTGGAATTTGACAAGGCTATTGCTATTGACCAATTTATCAAAATTCCACGGTATGCTAGGCCCTTTGGGATGCTTTTTCCTGCCATTTTTATTAAAATATCTGACAAAGAAAATATATGTATTTTCAGAAATTACACAAAAATATTTTTCAAAATAAATTGGAAAATAAAGTTTGAAATGCATTAATGTTTATTTACATAAAAGTAGAGTTAGTTCCGGGATTAGTGTGTAGTGTCTGGCACAAGGCCTTATTTTCGTAAGACAGATCTGCACCGCTATCGGGTCCGCAACAAGATTGGTGACCCCGACGTGATGGACAGGCAAGACCAACAGAGAACAAATTCAACCTTTCTTCTGTGCTGAAACAGAAAACGTGTAAACCCTATTTCTCAAAGGCGACTCACTGTCCTTTCTTACCTACGACGATGCATTTTGAAGAATTTTGCAAGAACGGTATTCTACCGTCAATAACATGCAAAATTCTCACTACTTTCATTCTACACCGGTAGATATTTTACATCAGCCCACATGGCCATACTCGCCATTTCCCCGGAACAATCTCATCTTTCAGGCGGACGTCCGATGAGGACAGTAAACAGGTTGACGGGATGACAAACCCAGCTCTACTTGAAGCACCGGATAAAAGCTGATCACTACCGACCTTCTCTGACTCACTAGAGACATACTGCACATTTCGTCGATTACAGACACTTCTTCTTTTCAGCACACGAGAATACTCTTCAACACTTTTCATCTTTTTAACAGTTCGTTACCTTTTTCGTTAGACAGTAGATATTCTCCTATGAATTTCAACTGGTTTACACCCTTCAGCAACCAAAAACTTGATAACTGACCGCTGTTCAATCCTGGATCATGCTTCTTGATCGGCCATCTTTGTTAATCTCCAAAACTCTCAAAGTTTTTATTTTTAATCTGCAAAAGAAATTAAATCCATGTGAAAAAGAAGTAAAACAAAATAAAAACTAAAAAAGAGTAAGCTTATATATATATATATATATATATATATATATATATATAAAGAGAGAGAGAGAGAGAGTGCAGCTATTGTATCTTATAACAATGTAAATCTATGCTTCGATTTCTTTCCAATTTCACCTTTCCTGTAAGAATTTGACAAACCTCCAGGTTTGGAAATGACGTCATAATTCAAGTTGAGGTGTTGTGTCCGGTTTAGTTGTCTTAACAAGGTCCCTTTGGCTTTCTTCTGCTTCAATATCCCATGAAAGTTGAAGGGGACGCTGAACTGAACATTTATCTTTCCAGAAAAAAATCTCCTAAACGAAATTTTTATTGTTCTAAAGACTAATAAAAAAAACTCTGAATAAATCTTTCTGAATTCGTCAATAAATATCGGCATGCGGATATCTGGCTCTGGGACTTTCTTCGAACATGGATATTCTTTCTTCGGTGACAGGGCGTTTATATACCTTCCTGTTACCCGGTTGTCTCTCGTACGTACATCCGAAGCTCAGGTGGGTCGACCACCTGTTTACATGTCTGGTGCAGCCACTGATATCTTTTGAGGTCCGATTGTAGTGGTTATGAGAATAACCTATTTGAACACTCTGACTCCGTTTATGCCCCCCCCCCCAGGACACAGTGTGCAAAACGGACGTTGGTATCACTTCATGGGAGCCTCATATATATTGGGATCACCACAGATCATCATAACACAAAGATTCCTTATTGATATTGAATTCGATTCAGATGTCATTCCTGGTATTTCGTGGCTTGAATCACGTACTACAAAAAAGATCAGAGCTTAGCTCCAAATCCAGGTAGGAAAACAAACTCCTTCTACGCTACCTAAAAAGATAACGTAAATAAAGAAATAAATTCAAATAACCTAAAACTAATACACTTTATTCTAAATAACAAAATAGGATAACAACAAAAAATACTGGAGAAAGAAAAATGCAGAAAACATAAATGAAAAGTAGAAATGAATAAAATGATAAATATATAAGAAAATCAATCTCGATATCATAACCATCCGGGGATTTTGATTATTTAAATAGACTCTTCCTCTAGCCAACTAAACTGCATAAATAAGCAAAGATGAGATTGTGAACCTAAATAATAATCGCTTGGTTTCTTTCTTTCTTTCTTTCTTTCTTATTCGGTTCATATTTTATCTATTTCATTCGGTTCATTTTCTTTCTTTCTTTCTTTCTTTCTTTCTTTCTTTCTTTGTTTCTAATGAGATTCATTTTCTGTCTATCTATCTATCTATCTATCTATCTATCTATCTCGGTTCATTTTCTTTCTTTCATTCTAATGCAGTTCATTTTCTATCTATCTATCTATCTATCTATCTATCTATCTATCTATCTATCTATCTATCTAATTCGGTTCATTTTCTTTCTTTATTTATTTCTTTCTGTCTTTCTTTCTAATGAAGTTCATTTTCTATCTATCTATCTATCTATCTATCTATCTATCTATCTATCTATCTACTTCCGTACAGTTTTTTTACTTTATTTCTAATAAGGTCCATGTTCTATCTATCTATCTATCTATCTATCTATCTATCTATCTATCTATCTATCTATCTAATTTGGTTCATTTTCTTTCTTTCATTCTAATGCCGTTCATTTTCTATCTATCTGTCTGTCTATCTACCTTTCTCAATACATCCCTATAGGCACCTTTTCCCAAGAACCGTTACTTCTGTGAAACTGACTCCCACGTGGATGCTTCTCTTGAACACATCAGTCTTGACCTCTTCACATTCAAGGGACAATCGTCATCCTTCATCTTAATCCTCATTTGTTACTAATTTCTCTTGAATTCATACCTACCTTGTTCATGAATACCATTTGTATTATAACCCTCCAGATTGAGTGGCTCTCGTGCTTTTATATTGGGCGAAAATGAAGGCAGGAAAAGCGAGAGAATATAAAGAACGCCCACACTCTTTTCGCAAGTGTCAAACCCGGAAACATTATTTCCCAGTGTCCAGGATACAACAAAAGATGACTGAAAGAAGTCGTGGATGCAGAAGATAGACCCAAGTAGCAGAAGAATGGAACGCTATACAATCGACAAACTGTGTCAGAATTGCTGTATTTCGGATCAATATTCTCCAGACAGAATTTCTAATGATCAATGATTCGCATTGCTGCACAGAGGAATTGACCATGGGTCGCGTCTCGAGCATAGGTCCACTGATCGAACCGTAAGTATGGTGACTGATTTACACAACTGTTCACTAAACTAAATCATAACTATGAAACCATACTACCGAAATATAATAGATTTGACGCATCACAGTCTTCTTGGTATCTCTATCTATAAAAGCAGGATGTGTGTGTGTGTGTGTGTGTAACGAATGCACGGCCGCAATTTTCGACGGATTTGCATCAAAATTTACATGCAGATGCTCCAAGTTAGCGAAAAGGCCAAGACCGATTTTGCATTTCCCAACTCCCAACGATAGTGGAAATAATCGATTTTTTTCATGCTTCTACGGCAGTTTACATGTAGTTTGCGGCCATTTTCTACTGGCCAGAGTGAGAGCCTATAGCTGGCTGCCACGAATAGGCAGGAAGATTCTATTGGCCAGCGTGAGAGCCAACAGCTGACTGACACGAATGTTAACTAGCATGTAAAAAAAAAAAATCAATAGCTGCATTCATCACAAGTGGGAAAAATTTAAATCTGCATGGCACTTTACTCCAATTGGCTCATTCGCTTGCTTAAACTCAACGTTGATTCAGATACCACAGAACTGGGTTTGGTGTGAAAAAGTATTTGTTGTTAACATTCTTTTTTCATTCGGTTTTTCCAGTTACGAGTCCTTTTTTTTTAAAGCTGATCGTTTAGTGTTCATTTTTTTAGTTCTTTTTTCGTAACATATTTAATGTTTAGTATAGAGCTTAGAAAAAATTCGGTGTGTGAGATAGGCAAGAAGTAAGGCATGTAGCAACATCAGCACGGCAAAGGGGACTCCTTTAAAGGCAAGGAAGGGCAAAAATATTTTAAGTCAAGTGATAGCGATTGCTGTATGTGTCGTACGATTTTTGAATCAAGCACGGGCAACGCCGGATGATGCTGCTAGTTATTTCTAAATAGATTGTCCTAAAAAAATCCCTGTAATAATGAATGGAAACAGTAATACAGGGTGTTTAAAAGAAAATGATATCATTTGAAATGTAAATATCTGAATAACTATATAGTCTAGTCTATAAGCACGTAGCCGAATGTTTAGAACAGTTGCATTATAACTATGAGACCCGGGTTCGAGTCTCACCATGGTCGATTTGTCGACTTCCTGTTATCAGAGTTAAGCGGTCTGATCACTGTATAGTGACTGATTTATACAAATGTTCACTAAACTCAATCATATCTATCAAACCATACTACCGAAATGTAATAATTTGACGCATCACAGTCTTCTTGGTATTATTTCTAAATAGATTGTCCTAAAAGATTGCCATCTTCAGAAATCCCTGTAAAGTAAATGGAAACACAGGGTATTTAAAAGAAATTGAGATCATTTGAAATGTAAATATCTGAGTAACTATATAGTCTAGTCTATAAGCACGTAGCCAAGTGTTTAGAATGGTCGCATTGTAACCATAAGACCCGGGTTCGAGTCTCACCGTGGTCGATTTGTCAACTTTCTGTTATCGGAGTTAAGTGGAACGTGGCTGAAAAACATAGCACAGGTTGACCCAGAACTTGTGATTGAATTTGGGTAAAGTGAAACCTTGGAGGCCGTCAGTAGCTCTGCTAGCACATTCAAATTAGCCTTGTTCAAATTGTTGATCACGCTAGATAACACACTCTTTCCCAGAAACTGTAACTACGGTCTGCTCAGCATAGTTGTAGTATAAAACACAGTTGGGCTCTGTAGGTGTTGAATAAACACAAATGCACCTGAACAAGCGTCTGCAGTAAACATTGGCTAGCCGCCGCCCTAGTAGACGGGTATCCTCGAATACTCGTGCCAGCTATACACATGCAGACTAATACTCTCATCTTTGTTGTTATCATAAACGTCTCGGCTGTACGTTGATCCGGGCAACCTACATGGAATTCCTAACGGAACTCTTTATTTAATCTACAGGGTTAGACTGTCTGTGAGTGATGATTCATCAGATAGGATGATATTAATCTCTTTAGCCACAGGACCCATCTTGTATCATTGATATTTTTTCCGCTTATCATTGTTGATGTCTTGGCAGGAGAGCGTGTTGGCTATTGTCATCAACAATTTGAACAAGGCCAGCACGCTCAAGCTTCTGACTTCGTACTAGCACAGCTATCGACGACACTTAAGGGTTCCGTCTACCCAATTTCACTCACAAGGTTTGGGTCAACCCGTGCTATGGTTTTCAGACACTTTCCAAAGGTACCGCACGCTGCTTTCGACCCCTCACCTTCCAATAGCATCAGGAAATTTCCTTCCTGACAAATCGACCATGGTGAGATTCGAACTCGGGTCTCATGATCAGAATACAAACTTCTAACCACTCGGCTACGTGCTCATATCATAACACGCTCTTTCCCATAAACTGTAACTAAGGTGTGCTCAGCATAGTTGCAGTATAAGCCACTGTTTGTTGAATGAACACAAATGCGCCCGAACTAGCCGCCCTTTAGACGAGTATTCTCGAATACGTGTGGTCAGCTATACACATATAGTCTAGATATTGTTGAGCAAAATAAGATTTGAGTGAGAAATCCAAAATTAGGCGGATTTGATGAACGATTTCGCACAGTTTTAATATACTCATGGTACACGTCAAGTCGGTAATTCAACTTTCCTCTGAACTCTCCGTGCCATGTCCATTTCAATTGGTGCCTTTTTATCGATTTCTCTTCCAAATGCAGTCTTCTTTGACCATACTGGAAAAAACAAAGCAACTTTTCCTTTTCCAGCAAATCGTATTTTTATACCTGAAAAGAAAAAAAAATAACCTTTATTATTGTTGACACACATAGAGAAAATAAGAAGTATCTTATTCCGGAGAGTAATATGGTACACGGTTGAGAACACAGACTAATGTAATAAACAGTGTATCGATAACTTCTTCCGTTCAATAAGAAAGATTTCTGTTTAGACTTAGACTAGTCCATCTGGTGGGGGTGTTCAGCTACTCCACAACATCCACCTTTTTTGAATTGTCTATTTCATTTGGAAGTTGCACTTTTTCATTTTTCGGGTTTATTTCCTCCTCGTTGCTAAATGTTGTGTCGTAAATAAGAAAGGTTGACAAACATGTAGAAAATAAGAAGTAGTTCACTCCGGAGAATAATGATACACGGCTGAGAACACAGACTATTCGTTAACTCCTCCCGCTCAGTAACAGAGAGTACGGTTTAAATATTCTAAGTCTAGTCTATCGTATGGCGGTGATCAGCTACTCCACAACAATTATAAACAGTTAACATCGAATTTTGAGTTGTTTCTACAAAATTTGAGATCACTTGAATGGGAATTGGTCAAGTTATAAGATTACGAAATTATATCAATTTTTCTGAAACACCTTGCATGTGTAACAGCGATAACAAAGAACCTGTTTATTGGTTGACATTTTAGTGATTAGCTATCAACCGTAACGCTAGATGTTCGATTCCAGATAAAAACTAGTTTTTATAGTCTAATACCATCATGTTTTTCTTATGATCCAAAGAATTAAGCCATTGTAACCCCCGGCTTCTTTGGGTACCTCTTAATCCAGGTAATCTCCATGTAATTTCGAATTGAAACCTTTATTTAATCTTCAGAGGCAAGTTTTTCTCATTCTATGGTCTGTAGGGATTTCTCGTTTTTGGTAATCGTTCACTGACCACTTGTCCTGATTCCATCGATCCTGGGTAAGACGATAAACTGCATCCGCGTCCTGGGTATGACGATAAACTGCATCCGCGTCCTGAGTATGATGATAAACTACTTTCGCGTTTTGGGTATGACGATAAACTACATCCAACAGCAAGGCCTCTGTTCAGAAGGTTTTGAGGAGCGTGGAACCAGCTCTTAATTACTGGTGTTTCCAGGTCCACCCTCACCCTGGTTGGTACCACCTGTTAGGGTCCCAGCTATGGGCAAATAGTTAACCCCCAAACTGGGGTCAAGACACTATAAAATTGTAAAAATAGGTTTTAATACTAGCAATATATTTTTGTAAAAAATTATTACCAGTTACACATTTTTGAAGAAAATTTTTTTACCAGCAATGAAAATCTTGTCGGAATTAAATAACCCATTGAGGGTGATATACCGTAAAACAAAATAAACCAAACCAATCCAAACCTGATTCCACTGAGTCTATACATAGTTTTAAGCCCACAAATTGAACTTTTATTTATTCATGTCACCAAATTTACTAACAAATACTGGACAAAACTCCCGCTATAACTTGAAGCTGTAAGCCGAATCTTTTTCTTCTCTTTCTTTTTCTTTCCTTGCCTAAGAATTCTTGTTAGTGTAATCTTGACTGGAAAAGTAACATGAGATTTAAATCTCGGTATTGTAGCTTCAGGCTTATCCGATGTAGAAATCATCTAGGGAATTAAAGATTGTTAAGAATCCGTTCTTTTCTAATCTTTGCTTTAATCCGTATTTCAATTGAAAACTTTGTTTGCCTGTGGTGATACTAAATGTAACCCTTTTAACCTAAATAGGAAAATAAATTTAACCATTAATTGCTAACTGGTAGGTAAGTAAATTTAACACTTCCCTGAATCCTAGACTTAACTACATTGAAAAACTTTCGCTGCTACCTGAATATGTAAGTAAATTTAACCCTTAACTGCTTCCTGTATTGGTAAATAAATTGAACCCTTTGCTGCTTTTTGGATAGGCAAGTAAATCTAACCGTTTGATGTTACGTGAAGAGATATATAATTTTAAACCTTTGTAGTGTAATGAATAGGTAAGTAAATTTAATCATTTGCTGCTTCCTAGATAGTTAAGTATATTTAACAATTTGCTGCTTACTTGATAGGTATGTAAATTTAACCCTTTGTTGCTACTTGAATAGGCAAATAAACTCGGCCATTTTCTGCTACCTGGATAGGTAGGTAAATAATGTAGGAGTTTACTCAAGTATTCAGTGACTCGCTTTTCCGTCGCACTTAACTGTGAAATTTTCAATTATTACAATTTAAATTTATTTGCTATTACTATTACGGTTAACCGTAGACTTGAAGGGATCAAGGTTGTCGTGATTGGGAAAACATCCAGCCGGGAGTCTGTTCTACAAAGCTGCAGTTCTTGGGAAGAAGAGGCTCGTATGAAACTTACTTCTTAATATAGGAATACGAAAGGAAAAGACAACGGTTAACCCTAGACATGAATAGGTCTAGAGTGTCGTGATTGTGAAATCTTCCTGCCGGGAGTATGTTACACAAACAACAGTTCTTGGGAAGAATTTGTCCGAATAGAACTTACTTCTTAATATAGGAATACGAAAGCAAAATATAACGGTTAACCCTAGACTTGAAGAGGTCTAGAGTGTAGTGATTGGGAAAACAATCTGCCGGGAGTCTGTTCCACTAAGCAGCAGTTCTTGGGATTAAGCTGTCCGATTGGAACTTACTTCTTACTATAGGAATACGAAAAGAAAAGATAACGGTTAATCCTAGACTTGAAGATGTCAAGATTGTAGTGATTGGGAAAGCATCCAACCGGGAGTCTGTTCCACAAAGCATCAGTTCTTGGGAAGAATCTGCCCGAATGGAACTTACTTCTTACAATAAGAAGACGAAAAGAATTATAATGGTTAACTGTAGACTCGGAGAGGTCAAGATTGTCGTGATTGTGAAAACATCATGTCAGGATTCTGTTCCACAAGTCAACAGTTCTTCACGTGTACATAAATCATAAAACCAGATTAAGTCGACCATATGCAAAACATTCTTAATATATTAACATGTTTAAACATAGACAATAAGGGATGAAATTTAAAAGCATTGAATACTGAATATTTTATTGCTACACATTAGACACTCTGATTCATATCAACTCTCGTATCGTCACATTTTCCCTTGTGACCATGATAGGTGCTGCTTTCTTTAGTAAGTAGTTTTTAAGTTTTTTTTTAGAATTGATTGGTTGGTTCATGTTATTTAACGGCCTGTCAACCTCTATGGGTCAATTAATTCCGTCAGCTAAATATTTCGGACCCAATTTTATGTCTTCAACTACCGATAGAATTGATATTGTTGGCCATTTTATCATAAAATGCATTGTTGGTCAGTTTTATTATAAAATATATTGTCGGCAATTCTACAATAAAATGTATTGTTGGTCATTTTGCTATAAAGTGTATTGTTGGTCATTCTACTAAAAAATATATTGCTGGTCATTTTGCTATAAAATGTATTGTTGGACATTCTACTATAAAATGTATTGCTAATCATTTTGCTATAAAATGTATTGTTGGTCATTCTACTATACAATGTATTGTTGGTCATTTTCCTATAAAATGTATTTTTGGTTATTTTTACTATAAAATGTATTGTCGTCATTCTACTATAAAATGTATTGTTGGTCATTTTGCTATAAAATGTATTGTTGGTCATTCTACTATACAATGTATTGTTGGTCATTTTCCTATAAAATGTATTTTTGTTTATTTTTACTATAAAATGTATTGTCGTCATTCTACTATAAAATGTATTGTTGGTCATTTTGCTATAAAATGTATTGTTGGTCATTCTACTATAAAATATATTGGTGGTAATTCTACTATAAAATATATTGTTGGTAATTCTGCTATAAAATCTAGTGTTCGTCATTCTACTGTAAAATGTATTTTTGGTCATTTTGCTATAAAATATATTGTTGGTCGTTATGCTATAAAATGTATTGTTGGTCATTTTGCTATAATATATATTGTTGGTCGTTGTTCTATAAAATGTATTGTTGGTCATTTTACTATAAAATATATTGTTGGTCGTTATGCTATAAAATGTATTGTTGGTCATTTTGCTATAAAATGTATTGTTGGTGATTCTGCTATAAAATGTATTGTTGGTCATTTTGCTATGAAATATATTGTTGGTCATTCGGCTATAAAATGTATTGTTTGTCATTTTCCTATAAAATGTATTGTTGGTCATTCTGCTATAGGATATAATGTTTGTCATTCTACTATATAATGTATTGTTGGTCATTTTGCTATAAAATATATTGTGGGTTATTTTTACAATAAAATGCATTGTTCGTCAGTCTACTATAAAATGTATTGTTGGTTATTTTGCTATTAAATCTATTGTTGGTCATTTTTACTATAAAATCTATTGTTGGTAATTCTACCAAAATGTATTGTTGGTCATTTTGCTATAAAATATATTGTTGGTCATTCTACTATAAAATGTATTGTTGGTCATTTTGCTATAAAATGTATTGTTGGGGATTCTACTATAAAATGTGTTCTTAGTCATTTTGCTATAAAATTTATTGTTAGTCACTTTCCTTTAAGTATGAAATGTTGATAATTTTATTATAAATATCTGTTTTTATAATTTCATAGTGTCACAGTTTGTATTTAGGTGTTTACTTATAAATGTATTTTTTTTTACATGCAGAATTTTCTAACTTCCATAGCACAGCCGGGAGTTTCAAATTAATATGAGGCCAAGTCTCAGGGGCCATGCCTGCACACAGTACCTGTTCATCGGGAGAGAAATGTAGTAATTACCCTCTGCTTGAGCACATTAATTGTTCCTAACCCATAGAAAACGTTTCTTTGTCTGCTTAAAAGCTTCGAAATTTGGTTATTTAATGCCGAAATCTAAATATTTTGATTGGTTGGTCTAGTTGCCTTTGTTTAGCGGCATATCAATCTCTCTATATACATATTGATTTTCTAAGCGCAGCTTAGATGTGGCAGAAGGCCGAAAATATGGAACACTCAGCCAGGACCGAATTCACTATTCAGTTGTAACTATACAGTGAATTCGATCCTCACTGGGTGTCCCATACTTTTGGCCTTGTGTCACATCTAAGCTACGCTTAAAAAATCAACATATATATATATATATATATATGTATATATATATATATATATATATATATATATATGCACATTTCATTGAATATGACAGACAAGGTCCTTTTATTTAGTTTTTTATATAATTTCTCATGCGATCTAACATTTTTTCTTTTCGGATGATAAATTATATTAAATCGCATGAGAAATTGTCTAAAAAACTAAATAAAAGCACCTTGTCTGTCGTATTCAATGAAAGAAGGATTGCCGCCTAAATACACACACACAATGGTATACTTAGCAATTGACTTAATGCTAACACATACAGACATTATATATATATATATATATATATATATATATATATATATATATATATATATATATATATATATATATATATATATATATATATATATATATATATATATATATATAGATAGAGAGAGAGAGAGAGAGAGAGAGACACAGACAGACAGACACATAAATAGAGAAAAAGAGAGAGAGAGAGAGAGAGAGAGAGAGAGAGAGTGGGGGATGTGGCCGAGTGGTTAGAACGTTCGCATTCGGACCATGAGACTCAGGTTCGAATCTCAACCATCGCGATTTCTCAGGAAGGAGACTTCCCGGGTGTTATAGGACTGGAGGGGGAAGATCTCAGCGTTCGACATCTTTGGAAAGTGCCTGAAAACCATACCACAGGTTGAGCCAGCCTTGTGAGTGAAATTGGGTAGACAGAAACCTTGGGGTCAAATGGATAGCTGTGCTAGCATTAAGTCACAAGTCATCGTGGCCGAGGCCTTGTGTGTGTTGGCCTTGCTCAAAATGTCGATGACGCTAGATAACAAGCTCTTTCGCAGTAAATAAGGTCTGCTCAGCATAGTTGCAGTATAAACCACAGGTGGACTCTAGTAAACAGGTAACCTCGAATACGCGTGGCCAGCTCTCACTCTCTCTCTCTCTATATATATATATATTTATTTAAAGACATTTATAATATGTTTAACGTTCTTTTTATAGAAACAAGTATTTAAGCAAATGCTCTGTTTTATAATAAACAGTATTAAATAACATTTACCGGCCTGAAAATTCTATGAAAATTTCTCGGACATTCAGGCCGGTAAATGTTATTTAATACTGTTTATTATAAAACAGAGCATTTGCTTAAATACTTGTATCTATAAAAAGAACGTTAAACATATTATAAATGTCTTTAAATAAATTGTCGGACTATGTCCAATTGAATATATATATATATATATATATATATATATATATATATATATATATATATATATATATATATATATATATATATATATATATGCACATTTCATTGAATACGACAGACAAGGTGCTTTTATTTAGTTTTTTTATACAATTTCTCCTGCGTTCTAATAATTTTTTTCATTTCGGATGATGAATTCTATAAAAACTGTCCGAATGTTCTTTTTATCCGACACAATATCTGGACCGTGTTTTGAAAAAATGAAAACATTTTATAAAACAAACATACAACAAACTATTTCTTATTTAACAGTTAAAATATTGAAACCTTGAAAATGGCAAAATGTATATCCGAAAGCGCTCGGATAAAAAGAACATTCAGACAGTTTTTATATAATTGTTAGCTTTTTGAAGAATGCCAGCACACTCAAGCCCAGGATGACTTGCGACTTCGTGCTAGCACAGCTATCCATAGTAGCCAAGGGTTCCGGCTACCCAATTTCACTCACAAGGCTGGGCCAATCTGTGATATAGTTTTCAGGCACTTACTATGGCCGCACGATGTGATCTTCCCCATCCAGTCCGATAACACCAGAGTAGTCTCCTTCCTGAAAAATCAAGATGGTGAGATTCGAACCAGGGTGTCATGGTCAGAATGCGAACGTTCTAACCACTCATTTGCCTGCCTGCCTCGCCCCCTCTCTCTCTCTCTCTATATATATATATATATATATATATTATAAACAGAGCATTTACTTAAATACTTGTATCTATAAAAAGAATGTATAAACAATAAAATGTCTTTAAATAATTGTCGGACTTTGTCCATTTCATAATGTGTGACGTCATTTGTTTACATTTGATACGCCATGTGCAGTTATGAATGTACGTGAGAGATTCATTCATTGCCAACCGAACGATCCTTAGTGGCCGAAACGGTTAAGGCACGTCACGCTATGTGAGGTTCCGTATAGGATACAGGTTCGAATCCTGTCGAGAACGAATGTTTTCTATGAAAATTTCTTGGACATTCAGGCCGGTAAATGTTATTTAATACTGTTTATTATAAACAGAGCATTTACTTAAATACTTGTATCTATAAAAAGAATGTTAAACATAAACATGTCTT
>OZ038515.1:62120741-62153241 GCA_964036315.1 Acanthosepion esculentum | reverse complement strand
AAAAAAAAAACATAAATCGCTAACAAACATATAATTAAATTCCTTATAGACTGTTTAAACATTCAAACTTATATCAAACCTTATAATATTTATGAACTCTCCAAGTAAAGCAAAACAACAGCGTCTATTTCGGGCCTTTCATTTCAAAGAAAGTTAGTGACACTTTCTCTCATGACTTCTTTCTCTCTTTTTCTCTTTATGCCCTTTTCTCCTCTCCCCCTTCCATATCAATATATAACTTCCGTTAAGTTAACCGATTTAATGTGTCAATGTCTGGATTTCCTCAAACAATTTAAATTTGAGAGAATAGAAATTTTACATCTAACTCAATCATGTCTCTCCCCCCACTCACTTCCTCACTTCGTTAATTTACATATGCTTAGTACTGCCCGTCAAAAATGTGTAAATTTCTTTTCATTTTTCGTTCCAACCTTTGGAAGTAAAGTCTGATGATCCGCGGTCCTTTAAAAGGGCTGCCGTGAAATAATTTATTACATGGAAACTTAAAGTGGTCTGTTTTTATTTTTATTTAAATTATTAGCTCTGATTTACATTGAGTTCTCTGGATTTTATCCTCCGTGGGTCTACCTATACGGATTACCTAGTTTTTCGTAAACCAAATATATATATATATATATATATATATATATATATATATATATATATATATATATATATATATAAAAAGACAAAAGGAAAACTTATCTTAGCTGACATATTTTGTTCTTTGGTATTTGTTTCGGTCGATTTTCATTATATATATATATTTCTATATATATGTTTCTACGATTTTAATGCAAGGGATACGCAACTGACCAACAAAAATCGACCCAAACAAATTTGTTTTTTTGTCAGTTTTGTCTCAAACTCTGACGAATATTTCATAAAAGTGAAACATGTTAGATTGATAAACGTTTCATATTTGTTCTTCATCTCATCTTATATATATATATATATATATATATATATATATATATATATATATATATATAGTTAAAAATATGTATTTCAGTGGGAATCCGTTTGTTTGTTTTTAACAGTGAAAGTAATGTTTACCGGCCTTGAAATCAAATTTATTATCAAACGACAGGCACTAGAACTGTATTCGTTTTAACTTAGGAAATCTTCATACTTACTGATTTTACATTTAGAGTTATAAAAAATACACAATTTTTGATGCAATCGAAAACTAATACTTCAGGTAACAAGACAACCGGATAATAGGAAGTTTGTATGCCATTTTATAAATGCCGGATTTACGATCGAAGAATAATCTCGAAAGAAGATCGACCGTTTGAAGGAAACCCCGAAACCACATGCCTTCGATTTTCATTATATTCAATCTATTTTGGTGCTTATATAATTGCTACTGATCTCTTTTTGTCCTCTTCTAATGTTAAACCTAAATTGTTTGCCGTTATTTCCATTGAACATTCATCATTACACCATTCAAGCTGTTTCTGTCGATTGTGGTTGTCATGCAAGTTTGAAATGGCGTAAAAATCCGCGGCCCACCTCTAAAAAAAGCTACAGTCAGCGTTCGTGTATGCAACAAAATTACGAATTTCTGCTACGTTCGAATCGATATTATTATCTTGTCATATTCCATTCATTTCCGCGCCTTTCTCCGCCCCCCTAATTCCTCCCTGAAGTTATACAGAACGTCCCACAGTTTAAGAGCGATTTCCATAAATCAGAATTACATTAAAGAAATCAGTTTTGGACCAAAAGCCGTTGCAAATTTGATTAACGGTTTTGGCGAATGCAAAATATCTGGCCTGTCAAGTCGACAAAAATGGCAGAAGAAAATAAAAACAACATTCGAACGGAAACGGCTTGGAAGGATTCTACTTGAATCGGATTAAATATTCATTGTGGAACTGTCAGCTTTCTTTTTTTTTTGTCTGATGCTTTGAAGGGTCTGAGGAGATATTACTAATTCTTTTAAAGACATGCACATAAAAATATATGCATTCAAAATCATGTATCCTTTTATTGCCAATGGAAAATACGATTATGATACTATTGAGATACGATGTGGTAATTTAAAAAAGTGACGAAGAAAAAGTTTCAAGCAAAGCTTAAAAGAAGTAGTTGTCTTGGCAGTGGAAATGTTTTTATGATACTACGACGGTACAATGTGGTCTTTGAAAAAAGGGATGATGAAGAAAGTGTTTCAGACAAAGCTTGAAGCAAGTAGTTCTTTTGACAGTGGAAATGTGTTTTTATGATACTACGACTGCAAAATGTGGTCTTTTAAAAAAGAGATAATGAAGAAACACCTTCAGATAAAGCTTGAGAAAAATGATTCTCTTGGCAACGGAAAATAATTTTATGTTACTATTTTTGTAGCAAATACAAGTGGTAGAATGTACCACCGTCCAGCATCTATGTGGAGTGATCTTAAACTAGGCAATTTTATACTCATGTATAAGTTAGGCTACTTTATACTGCCTGATATAAAATCGGTTACGCTAGAAAATACGTCCCGAGGTTAGAATATACTCCTAGTTTTGCCTTGTACTATTATTTATATTTTTTTATCCAGAGATGATAGTTGGTGACACTATGGTTTTGTGTAAACCCGGGATGATTTCTTGGGTGAATTCTGCAGGCATCGATTTTTATTCTGTTTCGTTGGTTCTTACCTGATTTGGCCACAAATTCTCTGTGAGAAGATATTCCAAGAACATGCAACGGGTTGAGATATTATTATGCATACAGCTAGGAAAATGGAAATTATTGATCTCGAAATGCATCAATTTACAAGTGATTTACATGTGAGGGAAGTGGTATGCCTCTCCAATGCAGTTCTCGTTAGCCACGAGAAGAATCATATTGGTAGACCTTTGATAAATTACGTTTAATACTATTACAAGTTAACATGTGCCGGACTGGGCCGGTTTTCTTCCTTTCCCAATGGCTGTATCTATTTTATCCTTTTCCTTTCCCTTAGTGAATAGCCACATGATTTTGTCTAAAGGCAGAATACAGCAGTCTCTCTGAATTCTTTTGAGGGTTTGAAGTGTTCAACTAACATCAGTTATCTTTATTTTGTTTCTTTTGATATTTTGGTGTGTTTTTGGGTTCATCCCATCTCCGCTCATTGTATATCATCTATAGATTTTTATGTATAGAGTTTTGTGCTCATTAAATTTTTATGTCATGGGTTGATTTTGTAGGTTCCCTGAGAGTATGCGGTATTGTGGTATGTAGAGGACTGAATGATGCTGGATGACTTCTTGTGGTAGATGTGCAAATTGTAACGAGTGAATGTGTCATCAGTCGGATTAGCTAGGTATAAGATAGTAAGTGACAACCATCCTCAAGGCATTACCCCTTTTATGTCTTGTGCCACAACTGTACATCGACGGAGGACCCGAAGATTTTTTCCCCAAGCAGCAGGAGAAATAACCATCATAAGGAAATAGGGGAGGGGTAAAAGTATGAGACCATGGTATGGTTCTATAGATTTGAAAAAGATTGTCCAAATGTGTGCAGGGAGAGTCCCGGTTAGACTCCGCCTCTCCTTATATAACGCTTTAAAACTCACATATCCCACGGGCGTCGGCGGCATTCCGCCTTTTTCCGTCGGTTGCGGTAATTTCTGGTGGATTCGTCGTGCATTATCTTAATAGAGGGCTGGAATGTTATCTCGGACCCAAAGTTAGACAGGAGGTGGTTGGCTAGCGGGAGGCCGGGTGATTGTAGTCTGGTCAATCTTAACGACGACGTTGGGCTCGTCAATAGATACCAGGTCGATTATCCGGGGCGGGAGATGTGGACATGGACTCTTAAGTGACCATCTACCCGAGTAGCCTGCTACCTGGACAGGATGTTAGTAAATATGGTCAATCTAGATTTGCTAGATTGTACCACGTTCCACTGCTAAGTCTATTCGCACCATAGGCTTGTCTGAGCCCGGATGCCGTTAGGTGTTACGCCTAGAATGGCTGGACACTGGAAGTTCAATTTGACTTTACAAGAGAGGCGGGACTTCCGGCAACAACTGACTAGATTAATGCAGCAGAACTAGTGGGGACGGTTATCGGGAGTATGTGTTGGGAGCGAAATAAGGATAGCAATAGGTTTTCACCATCGAATATATCTAACGACTCGCGAAGAAGGTGAGGTCTCTCAAGGACAGTCTGTTCTGAGCGAATGTCTTGTTCGAAGTTGCTAAGTGGTTTTAGCTATTGTAACAGTGTAGAACAATCTAGCAGGCATCCGTAATAGACTGGTACTCATCGTAGTCTTATATTTACACACGTTATAATCTTGACATTGATCAATGATATATCCCGGAAAGAGATATATTTATCCGAAGTAGCTACGTGGTTTTGGCTACTGTAACCGGATAGGACAATCTAGCAGGTAGCCGTAATGGACTGGTACTCGTCGTAGTCTTATATTTACACACCTTCTATCCTTGACATTGGTCAATGATATGTCCCGGAAAGGGATATATTTGTTCGAAGTAGCTAAGTGGTTTTGGCTACTGTAACCGGGTAGGACAATCTAGCAGGTAGCCGTAATGGACTGCTAATCGTCGTAGGCGTAGGCAATTGGCGTAGGCTTAGACTTATGCAATAGGCGTAGGCGATGTACGTCCACATCAGTCTGTATTTATGGCTCAAACCAGCCAATCATATTACTGTGTGGGGGAACCCAGGTGTATGCATATTCATTACATCAATTGTAATTCACAATTTTCCTTACGGCTGCTGAACCAATAAATAGAGCAATATTTCTAAATATTTCTCACTCCAGGGTGCACTTGTCAAATAACTTACACTCACTGGCGCATTTTAAATTATAATAAGGAAAAATAAGTCCTGAAATTTGAAAATAATAAAGAAATCTCCAGAAATATGCGTTTATTTTTAAGACATTAGATTTCTCGGTGTCTCTAGCTTTTTAAAAATAAAGATTTTTTCAATACAAAAATAATTCATAAATTTACCCTTCTGTTAACTTGGGACGCACCTGGCTACCTTTTAGGGCGGCTTAGTGCGCCCGGGTACAACGGTTGAGAAACGCTAGTTTAATGCCACTAGTATGCAGGGGGGGGGGGCAATTGAAAGAAAAGATTGCGTATGGGCAGGATTGAGGAAAAGGCAAAAGATGAACTGGATTCAAGAAGACAGAAGATGGCGATTGATTTTGCCTTTAAATTTTTGAAGACTGTAGTTATCAGGGAAGCAAGTAAATGGAGGGGGATTTCCACAGGTTGGAGGTGTGAGAAAAGAAACTGTTCGTGTATAAGTGGAAGTTACATTTAGCTATTTCAAGAGTAAAAGTGCGGGACGGAGATACCAATCTAGTAGCACACTGAAATTCATGTATTCTGGAAATCAGTGGGTTGCCATGAAAATATTTATAGAAAAGACAGAGAAAAGCCACTTCTAGAGAGGTAGATAATGATTGATTAAAATCTCAAGAGGGCGACAAACAGTGAAGGAATTTACACTCCTTCTTAAAGATTAAGCAATTTCACATTCAGTGTAAAATATCAAATAAGAAAGACTTGACATGGTATCCATGTGCTCGGTGTCTCGTTTCTTTGGTTTGGTTTGTTTTACGGCATACCAACATCAGTGGGTCATTTAATGCTGACAAAAGTTTATTACTAGTAATATATTATTTTTCAAAAAAGTATGGCTGGTAATATTTTTTTTCCTACAAAAATCTATTTCTGGTAATATTGTTTCTTCAAAAATGTATTACTGGTAATTTTTTTTAATGTATTGCTGGTATTTTTTTAAAAATGTATTGCTGGTAATATATTTTTTTCAAACTATTGCTGGTATTAAAATATATTTTTACATTTTCATAGTGTTTTGACAACAGTTTGCGGGTTAACTATCTGCCCATAGCTGGAAGCCTAACAGGTGCTACCACATCGATTCAGGGTGGACATGGGAAGAGCAGCAATTAAGAGATGGTTCCACGCTCCTCAAAACCTCCTGATCAGAGGCCTTGCTGTCAGACGTAGTTTATTGTCTTACCCTAGACGCGGATGTAGTTTATCGTCTTACCCGGAACGCGGATGTAGTTTATCGTCTTACCCGGGACGCAGATGTAGTTTATCGTCTTACCCAGGACGCGGATGTAGTTTATCCTCATACCCAGGACGTGGATGTAGTTTATCGTCTTACCCGGGACGCGGATCTAGTTTATCGTCTTACCCAGGACGCGGATGTAGTTTATCATCATACCCAGGACGCGGATGTAGTTTATCATCATACCCAGGACGCGGATGTAGTTTATCGTCTTACCCAGAACGCGGATGTAGTTTATCGTCTTACCCGGAACGCGGATGTAGTTTATAGTCTTACCCGGGACGCAGTGTAGTTTATCGTCTTACCCGGGACGCGGATCTAGTTTATCGTCTTACCCAGGATGCGGATGTAGTTTATCATCATACCCAGGACGCGGATGTAGTTTATCATCATACCCAGGACGCGGATGTAGTTTATCGTCTTACCCGGAACGCGGATGTAGTTTATCGTCTTACCCGGGACGCAGTGTAGTTTATCTTCTTACCCGGGACGCGGATGTAATTTATCCTCATACCCAGACGGCTTGGTGTCTCTAGCTTCTTAAAAATAAAGATTTTTTTAATATAAAAATAATTCATAAATTACTTTTCTGTTAACTTGGGATGCACCTGGCTACCTTTCAGCGTCACGCTTTGATGTTTGGAGACAAAGATGAATTCGTTTCGGCTTTGTTCAGGGAAGCCCGTCTTAGGCGAAGGATTTAAAAAAAAAATGTCGGAGTAATAACAGTGATCGGGAAAAAAAGCGGGGAATCAGCTATTTTTTGTGAGCAACGCGATGTCAATAATTGTGCGCTCCAAAAAGTTGCCTTGAACGGGGAAGAACAAAGAAAATCTATGAAAAAAAAAATGTCGGGGAGTGGACGCCGGTATTGTTAATCGCCATTGAAACGTAGAAAACGTCACGACGCTGAGATCAGGAGGGCAGATACAATATTATTGAAATTGGTATTCAAGGCGGTAACAATGCCGATATTCGGACAATGATGAAACTCTCACCATCGCTTCTGAGAATATCTACTATTTATCGATGTGACTGGAGACTGCGAAGAGACGCCAAAGGTCAAAACATTATAACAAAGCGCGCTGAATTGAATATAATCCACTGAAATATATTCCTATCTTTATATTTCTATGGAATGGCGTGTCGATCTTTGGGGACACATTGCGCAGGCGCGGTTTGGAGCAATCTGTTGAATCATAGCCCAAAGGTTATTTCCAATGAATCGATACTTCAGAGACATATACGCCTTTGAGATCAATTGTGTAAATTGAGTTATCTCCCTTACCAGATCAACGTTTTATTTACTTGTATATTTTCTACTTTCGGAAAAATAAGTACTACAGAATGAACCAGAAATACCATCCAAAGATACCTCACAGAAATACCTCTCACGTAATCGGTAGCCATTAGTGGCAATATTGATTTTTACTGAGTACGACAGAAATACCTCCTTCATATATCCCCGATAAGTATCTCACACGTAAGGGTAAGAGATTAGTGGCAGTGGTGTTTTCATCTAGGTAATGTCTTACCATTATGTGGGAGGTATTTTCACAGCGTATATATATTAGAGCCATTTTTTGGTTTCTGGGGTACGTAGTTTTCCTTGATATTATGGGGCGCATTGGGATACCTGGTTTGATTGCTTCTTTATATATATATATATTACAGCCTGAAGATGAGAAGATGAAGTTTTCGAAAGTACTTGCTGCTCTAAAAATACACCAAATCCATCTGACAACAATTTTATACACAAGGATCGCGTCATTCAGTAGATTGTGTATAAGTTAATAATTATATTAAGTCTGTTACCGAAGAGAATTCGCCATTAATTACGTTAATATTACTAATTAATTCATTGTATGATTACATCTTTATAATATATATATATATATATATATATATATATATATATATATATATATATATATATATATATATATATATGTGTGTGTGTGTGTGTGTGTGTGTGTGTGTGTGTGTGTGTGTGTGTTAGTTTTTAATCACCCGCCTCCGAAGTTTTTCATGGTTTTTATACAGAGAGAGGGAGAAGACATCTCCCACATATATCTCCCCGAAATACCTTCGACATAATGGTAAGACATTAGCCATGAGACACCATTCCCACGAATGTCTTACCTTCACGAAGGAAATGAATCGAGAGTGCGCTAATCTCGCAGTTCTCAACAATTTGCGAGCAGGATTATATGGTGTATCACCGATCATCGCAAAGACAATAATAGCACAAAAATCTCATTGGAGCTATGGAAGACCCCAATTGAACATATAATAAACAAAAGTGAGTAAATGATATTCTTGAATTCTTTTTAAGAACATCATTTACTCACTTTCGTTTATTAGATATTGAATTGTGTCAGTTTGCGTCCTCCATACCTTACCTAGACTTTTCGGTTAACCTGATGAATAGTTATGAGTGGTTCTTAAATTTAAAAAATTAAAATAAAACCTACATTTTTGCTCTTTTATATAAATACTTGTCACAAAATAAAATCCTTGCAGTTGGCTTGATACCCCCCCCCCCCCGAGGTTGAAACGCGTCGGCTACGATAAGTTTTCCTTTTGTCTTTATTCATATTGTCCTTTCTATTTGAAATTTTACGCACACACACATTTTCTCTCTATACGTTATTTTTTATAGATACAAATAAATGCCGGACTTTGGCCATTTCGTAATATGTGACGTCATATATATATATATATATATATATATATATTCCTTTTAAGCGTTTCACCCCAAGCAAGGTTGGGAAGCAACTCGCACGCAAGGGCTTGCAGAGAGTTGGAGCTAGAGCAGATAGGAGTGATAGAGGAAAGGATGAAGAGAAGGATAGGGGATAGATCAAGCCATCTGGAGACGTCGATTGACATTACATTTGAATAGTTGGAGATTATAGCTATCAGGGAAACAGAAAAATGGGAGGGAGTTCCACAGGCGAGAGGTGCGAGACATGAAGCTATTGGAGTAGAAGAGACAGCTACATTTAACAGTTTTGACAGTGAAAGGGTGAGAGCGAGATGCCAGCCTAGTAGAACGCTTAAATTCATGAAGTCTGGGAACCAGCAAAAGCAGCTCATCGGAGCAGTTACCATGAATGTGTTTGTAAAAAAGAGAGAGAGAGAGGCGACGGCACGTCTGTGAGAGAGCGACCGCAGACGAGATGCCAGATCAGGGCCAATTACATTGCATATCCGTCTCTGGCATTATTTCTTATTACACAAAACGTCATTTATCGTGGATATTTGAGTAGACACCATGATTTTAGAGGGCGTTTATTACGTATACCGTATTGCGCATTCAAAGATTTAAGGAAATGAGGAAAGGGATTAAGGAAATGTGACCTCCGGCTTGAGTTCAAAGTGGGACAAAAATGAACAGAGCTCAAGAAGACAGAAGATGGTGATTGACGTTGCATTTAAATTTGGAAGGATTGTAGTTACCAGGGAAGCAGTAAAACATGAGAGAATTACACAGATGGGAAGTGCGAGAAAAGAATCTGTCGGAATAGAAGTGCCAGTTGCATTTAGCTATTTCAAGAGTAAAATGGTGGGACCTAGATGCCAATCTAGCAGTGCACTTAAATTTCTGTAGGCGGGGCAGCAGTGCAGTTTCCATAAAACTATTTGAGAAATGACAGTTGGAAACCACTTCAAGTCAGTGAGAAATTTACTAAAGCCGAGATGTCAGGATCGATTACAGAACAGATCCTTCTTTGGATTTTGTCCAAACAGGAGCACCAGACCAGATATGGCAGCAATATTCAATGCCCGGACGAATGGTAGATTCATAAATGTGTAAGATGGATTCAGATGAGAAAAACTTTGGCGGTGGGAAAGTAAAGTCGTGATTCGAGTTGAGGACCAATAACATTACATGCTTTGGATTTTGGTGAGAATCGCAAGATATATAACAGGAGCACCAGACCAGATATGGCAGCAATATTCAATGCACGGACGAATGGTAGATTTATAAATGTGCAAGATGGATTCAGATGAGAAAAACTTTGGTGGTGGGAAAGTAAAGTCGTGAGTCTAGGTGAGGACCAATAACATTACATTCTTTGGATTTTGTTTAGAATCTCAAGATATATAACAGGAGCACCAGACCAGATATGGCAGCAATATTCAATGCACGGATGAAAGGTAGATTTATAAATGTGCAAGATGGATTCAGATGAGAAAAACTTTGGTGGTGGGAAAGTAAAGTGATTCTAGTTGAGGACCAATAACATTAGATTCTTTGGATTTTGTTGAGAATCTCAAGATATATAAGAGGAGCACCAGACCAGATATGGCAGCAATATTCAATGCACGGACGAATGGTAGATTTATAAATGTGCAAGATGGATTCTGATGAGAAATACTTTGGCGGAGGGAAAGTAAAGTCGTGATTCTAGGTGAGGACCAATAACATTAAATTCTTTGGATTGTGTTGAGAATCTCAAGATATATAACAGGAGCACCAGACCAGATATGGCATCAATATTCAAAGCATGGAGGGAAAGTAAAGTCGTGATTCTAGGTGAGGACCAATAACATTAGATTCTTTGGATTGTGTTGAGAATCTCAAGATATATAACAGGAGCACCAGACCAGATATAGCAGCAATATTCAATGCACTGACGAATGGTAGATTTTTAAATGTGCAACATGGACTGTGACGAGAAGAATTTTCCTAGCATGACACCGTGACGCACATTGCTTTGCAGTAGCTGCAGGTATTGATTCCATGTAGTTGATACACAGTGTATTGCTCTCCTAGAGTCTGGCGTCCTTAACGCTTTTCGCAGACAGAAAACGTTCTCTATAGCGATTAAATTAAAGCACTTTTGTTTTGGAGGCATTAATATTTACAGGCATTTCCTGTCTCAGTTAACAACTGATTGGGGGTCTTTTTCTAGATTGCATATTAAGTCCGTAATCTTTTTACACATATTTCAAAGAAGCCGACGGACAAAAAACAAAAAAACAAAACATTTTGTAAGTATAAAAATTGTTATAAGAACTTACCCATAATAATAATGGACTATTCCGGACATTATAAATACTGCGCTTCAAGAGGGAGCAGAGAGCATTATTGTAAGAATCTCCTGTCGAACTCTCTGCTTTGACAGAGAGGAACTTGGATGAGGCTTTGACGCAGGGCAAAGTTTCGTCCGGGGAGGTAGACAGTCCCTGAAACCGTTTATACGGGTTCTAATGGGCATATTTTTGGCCGAGCCTACGGGCTCGGAGAACCCATATTAAACCGGCCTTGTGCCACATACGACACATGTGGGGGTGTTAAATATCGGATTATTGTAAGAACATTGGAATAGTGATACTTGTCGAGACAACATATTTCACTCTAACCAAATCTGATAGTCATTACTAATACTTCTACTTCTTTGTATATATTTCTGTTTGTAATATATCTGTGTTATTCCATACCTGTGTTCGAGTTATTCTTCATTGGTTCAACCTTGGACCATCACCGTGGTACAAGGAACTTGGAACATAAAACGTACAATTTTCCTTTTTATAAGGATTAAATCAGACGTAAGTGTCCATATTGATTATTGTTTCAAGAGCTTTCGGCCAAGTCATTAGCCATTTTCAAATGGTTCGTTTTTAACATGTTTTTCTGTGTCTAAGTTTTATGTTGTATTGTGTAGAAATAGTATTAACTTCTACTTCCGCACAATACAGGCTTACGACAATATCATATTAAAATACATGTTCTCGTAAGATCGCGTCCTGGGTGAGACGATAAAAATATTCCGACAGCAAGGCCTCTGATCGGGAGGTTTTGAGGAGCGTGGAACCACCTCTTAATTTCTGGTGTTCCCAGGTACATCCTGACCCGGTGTGATATCACTTGTTAGGGTCCCAGCTATGGGCAACTAGTTAACCCGCAAACTGGTGTCAAAATACTATGAAAATGTTTGTATATAATTATTACTAGAAAAACATTATTACAGACAATACATTTTTTGAAAATAAAAAAATCTTGTCAGCATTAAATAGCACATTGAGGTTGGTATGCTGTAAAACAAAACAAACCAAAGGAAATCTTGTAAGATCACCGACGTTAAACAACGTTGGGCATGGTCAGTATCAAGATGGGTGACCGTTTGGGTATACCAGGTGCTGTAATTTGGATGTGATGTAATTGATAACGGCTTGCAAACTGGAGAGCCGGGTTCCAATTCCAGTTGTGAGCGTTATACTAACTTATGCGTAAATATCATTGAGAAATGCATGAACCTACCTTCCCTTTCCCAGCTATGTTTTAATTAGTAAGACTTGTATCATAAAACTGTTATTATCTACAGAACAAAATTTTAAGATCTAAAAGTACTCTCTGCCCTTAAATAACCTACAAAAGGTTGATAGTAAAAAAAACAAAAAAAACATCAATCAGTTTACACAATGATGGATGAACGTATCAGAAATTCCAAGATGGAGGTGTGTTTAAAAGACTTCCAACACGTAAAAAAGATTAAAGATTTAAAGAGAATAATAAAAAAAACCTCTTGAAAATGAATAATGAAGTCTCTCTCCATTTATTTTCGTTTTTATCTCTCTGTAAGTGAATCCTGAACGGTAGAATTTGAAAACCATCAAGCCATCAGACTGACGAGGTCGAGGAATAACCCAGCCTCGAAGCTAAACCTTAATTCAATTTAATGCTCATGAATCCAAACGTAATTCGGTTGCATCTAAACAGCAGATGATTAGGCCAACGTGCTTCGTTTCGTCTTGACTTTGGTAATAAATGCCGACTGCCATGAGAGTCTTCGGAGGAAGGAAGACCGCCTTTAACAAGGAGCTATGAAAAAGTCATTCATGCGCGCCATTTTGTGATGGCTCGATCGACGAAATGCAGATTCACAAGAAAGACAATAAAATCTAACTGACAATTCGTATTAAAATGATCTCGCAAGATCTCGTTTCCTTCGTTACATACTACAAACGCGCGCGCACACAGATATACACATATATGTATAAAGCCATGAATAGCAATTTATGTGAGCTATAACAGATGCAATCATATGGAATTAGCATACACACCCGGCAAATTACACGTATGTATCATGAATATGCGATATTCTCTCCATTGAAGGCGCTTGGAAGAAGATACATATACACTATAGAATAAAACTTTGAGACCATCTTCTGGATTTCGAAGTATCTTTTGATACTTGAACGTTAAATAGCTTCGGGCCAGAGGGAGTTTCTCTTCAAAAACGGTTTTAGCATATATTAAATAATAATAATAATAATAATATGGGCTCAGAAATACAAGTACAGCACGGTAAATCGGCTGGAGCTGCAAAATACTTAAAAAAGAAAGCAAAGACAGAGGCAACCGACCAGATACAGAAACAATGGCAAGATAAACCGCTTCATGGCCAATACTCTGCTCGTACCAAACAAGCTGACGTAGACAAAAACCGCACCCATCAGTGGCTACGTAGTGCAGGGTTGAAAGCTGAAACTGAAGGTTTTATCCTTGCTGCACAGGACCAATGCTTGTTAACTAGGAAATATCAAGCACATATACTAAAATACTGTGTTAGCCCAAAATGCAGATTCTGTGATAAATATCCAGAAACCATTGATCATCTTGTATCAGGTTGCATGATATTGGCACCCACTGAATATAAAAGTCGACATGACAGAGTGGGCCAATATCTGCACTGGAAAATTTGCAACTTCTATGGGAAGGAAACTGAAAGAAACTGGTACGAACACCACCCAGACCCGGTTACGGAGTAAGGACCTGTTACAATTCTATGGGACTACACAATGCACACTGACAGAACAATCAAAGCCAACCGCCCAGACATTGTTATTAAAGATCACAAAAAAATGCCTCCTTATTGATATGGCAATCCCTGCAGACTGCACTGTATCTTTGAAGATATTCGAAAAGCTGTCAAAATACAAGGACCTTGAAATAGAAATCTCAAAAATGTGGTACATGGGAACATCAACAATCCCTGTTGTAGTTGGAGCCTTAGGATTGGTTGGAAAAGATTCCAGTAGACTAATTGAAGGGATCTCTGGAAGTCCATGCCTCAAAGAGATACAAAAAATTATTCTGTCAAGTACCGCCCACACTTTACGAAGGGCTTTATCTATGTAATTTTTTTTTTCAGTGGAAAGTGTCATGATACCATTTCTAACATTGGGTCCCTGGACAGGACGCGGAAAGAAATGTGTAAACGCCAGATATCAAAGAAAATAAAAACAATAATAATAATAATAAACACTGGTATCGACATCACCCAGCACTGGTCACATAAATAGAAGACATCATAATTCTTTTGGATTACACAATCTTTACAGACAGGAAGGTTGAAGCAAATAGGCCGGACATAATTGTCAAAAAAGAAAAAAAAAGGATAAAAAAATTGCCTACGAATTGATATGGCTTGCCCAGAGGATTGTAACATAGCAACCAAAGAATATGAAAAACTATCAAAGACCTGGAAATTAAAATAGAATAAAATGTGGAAATTGAAAACAACAATAGAACCAGTCACAGTAGGTGCGCTTGGAATGATAAAAAAGGAACACAACAACACATTGAAAACAATCCCCAGAAATCTCAGCTTAAGAGAAATACCAAAAAATTGTCTTGGTAAATACAGCTCACACACTAAAAAAAAATTAACGTAACGCTCGTGATGTTATGGGAGGTAGAAAAACAAATCATAAAATGTAGCCATAACAATACACCGTAGAATTGGTAGGTAATGTGACCATAGCAGAAACTGAAATTTAATAATAATAATAATAATAATAATAATAATAATAATAATAATAATGATAATAATAATGATGATGATGATGATAATAATAATAATAATAATAATAATAATAATAGATATGGCTTGCCCTGCGGACTGTAACATAGCAACCAAGGAATTTGACCTGCATAAAGACCTGGAAATAAAGACCTGGAAAATCAAAATAGAAAAAAAATGTTGGAATTGAAAACAAGCTGCGCTTGAAATGATAAAAAAGGAACACAACAACACAATGAAAATAATCACTGGAAATCCTAGCTTAAGAGAAATATTTAAAAAATGGCTTAATAAGTACAGCCCATACACTAAGAAGGACTTTGTCCATGTAACGCTAGTGATGTCAAGGGAGTTAGAAAAGCAAATCATAAAATGTAGCCGTAACAACAACACCACTATATACCTTGAGTCTTCTCGCAGACTAGGTAGGTACTGTGACCATGACAAAAATCCAGATATAATGATGATGGTGATAATAATAATAATAATAACAACTAATTTTAGCCCGTAAAAAATTCACTAGATGATTTTTCCGACGACTTTTTACTCTTAAGTTAACGACTGAGGAAGCTTATGGGTAGTTCTGCGACATTAAATTTATCTCTCGAAATTCCCCTATTGCATTGTTAAATATATGTGCTTAACAAATTACATTAATTTGTTGTTGTTATTATTATTATTATTGTCTTTGTCCAGCCCTTGGTTAGTTTTCACGACCGTTACGTCTTGCCAATACATTTTCAATAATGGACTATTCCGTTTTGATCGCCTGGAAAGAGGAGAAAAGCGACTACTTGGTTTCAGCGAGAAAATGTGAGAAAGGAAGATAGAAGTGTTTAACGTCTTCTGCTAATACCTCATAAATTATGGACTATTCCGTTTTGATAAACAACGCACATATAAGAGACATTATTTGGTTTCAGTGAGAAAAGGAATAAAGGAAAGAAAGAAATGGAAGATAGAAGTGTTTAACGTCAACTTCAAATCTTTCCACTTCTTAAAATAACGACCAGCATTCATATTTATGATTGTTATTGCAATATTTTGTTAAAGTTGTTAAGCTCAAATATTTAACGATGCGATAGGGAAATATCTATGGATATTTTATTGTCGTAGAACTCGCCATGAGCTTATTCAATCATTAATTTAAGAGTGAAGAATTAAAATTCCTCAGAATATTAAAATATGAAAAGTGTGACATTTTCATGGGGATTTCTAATTATTATTATTATTATTATTATTATTATTATTATTATTATTATTATTATTATTATTATCAAAATACTTGTTGATAGTAGAAACGTATTGAGAATATCTAGTTGTAAAAATAAACGCTTTAAATCACACTTAATAATAATAATAAAATTTTTTTTAGACATGCCCTAAAATGCTTTCTTTCTCAAACGCGAACAGGGCATCGTGGCTGTGCTTCGGGAACTGAACAAAAAGTCCTTTTGAACGAGTTGAAAACAATTTTCACTCAAAAGAGTATAGAAAACAATAAATATATTGTAAAAAAAAACTTTGTTTACAAGAAAAAAAATGAGAATAGCTAAAGTCTCTGCCAAAAGTTAAACAACATGGGCATTATTGTACAGGTTAAAGATGGATAGAAATCTTACAGAATATTCCTTTTGCGACATATTCAATGAAACACGACACACACACACACACACACACACACACACACACACACACACACACATATATATATATATTGTGTGTATTTGGGCAGAATTTTTCATTGATGCATGTTTCAATAAATAATATAAATAAGTTTTGTCTATTTATTTTAAGTAAGTTCCTTTCATATTGTCTGATAAGCTTAATAACATTATCATTCGAAGACGAAAGGAAAACACCATATAGATACATGTTTAAATCCAATCTAAGCTTTCGGCTTACATAAGTCATTATCAAAGATGACAATTACATTTCAATGTATTAAACAATACACGGACGAAACAATAATAAAAATTTCAAAGCAACGACAAACTCGTGTATATGAGACGCGGAAGCGAAGATCGCATCGCAGCTCGTGACGTCACACATGACCACGCGAGAGTGAAAACGAGAAGTATTAAGTATGGGAAGCCAATGGCTTCTGTTATCAATTATAGGCATTTAAGAATATTTGTGGAGATTTCGTAGTTGATTTTGTTCAGGTTAGTTTTCAACTGTTTTATGTATATAGCTTCAAGAATTTTTAGCTTTTGTTTATTGTTTTCATGTTTAAGTATAGTTGTGTTTTCAACGAGGATTTTCCGGAATTGTGTATGCGGCCAAGCATGTTGTTTTATATATATATATATGTGTGTGTGTATGTATGTATGCAAAATACGCAGGAGATATACTTTAATGAAAAATTGTTCAAAATATCCTGCAGCGTCTCACTAAGCTTTACATGCTTTAAAATCCAGAATGTTTCCTTACACTTATTTGAATATTATCTCTTACTTCCTTGCACGTGTCACGTATCCAATCAAAACACCCTACCGTATCTTACTAACGTTAGCGTCGATAATGTTTGACACACATATTTAAATATTATCAGTTACTTCCATACAAGTAACACGTTCCTCAATAATTGTTATGGGAACTTACCAATAATAATAATGGACTATTCCGGACATCATAAATACTGCTCCTCAAGAGGAAGGTCAGACAGAGTCAGACACCGAGTCGCGTCAAACGATTGCTGTAAGACATTAGAATAGTGATACTTGTCGAGACAACATAGTTCTCTCTAACCATATCTGATACTCATTACTAATACTTCTACTTATTTGTATATATTTCTGTGTTATACCGTACCTGTGTTCGAGTTATTCTTCACTGGTTCTACCTTGGACCATCACCGTGGTACAAGGAACATGGACCATAACACGTGGCGACGAGGTAACTCCAAAAGGAAAACGAACTCTTTACGCGGAGGGCATACTTTTTTGCTATCCGTCGCACTTAACAAGTGGCGACGAGGTAACTCAAGAAAAAACGAACTCTCTATGTGGAGGACATATCTTTTTTGCTATCCGTCGCACATAACAAGTGGCGACGAGGAAACCCCTAATAGAAAACGAACTCTCTACGCGGAGAACATACCTTTTTTTGCTATCCGTCGCACATAACAGTGTCGACGAGGGAACTCTAAGAAACAAGTTCTACGTGGAGATTTCTAAATAAAAACAAGTTCAACGCGAACACATAAAAAAAAAAGAAAAAAAATTATTTTCTTTTTGGATATCAATTTTACTGTGGCAACAAATGGAACTCTTTTTGCTTACACAGGTTTCAGAATATCAGGTTACACTAAAGTAAAATACGTACACAAAATTACGTTAATATGGAAGATTTTAAGTCAACCATTGTGGAACTTATCCAAATCCAATTTGAACAGCAACAAAAATACGAACAGAAACATCTTGAATTACAAGAATTATTGCTACGTGTAATGTCAAATACAGAGCAAAAATCCGAGAACGAAACAGCTCTCTCACAAGACGCTATTTGGAGTACTATCGAAGATTTCACGTACGAACCAGACGAAGACAAAACTTTTGCAAATTACTTCCGAAGGTACGAAGATCTATAGGAATTTGACTCCAAAGATTGGTCAGACGCACGAAAAGTGCGTCTATTACTAAGAAAATTAGGCAAATGCGAATATACCAAATTCGTAGATTATATCTTTCCAAGGAAAACAAATGAGTTAACTTTCAAAGAAGTCATAAATCTGCTAACAGAACTCTTTAGCCATAATACCTCACTATTCCATAAAAGATGGAAATGTCTGACCCTAACAAAAAAGGACAGCGAAGATTACATAACTTTCGTGTCAATTGTTAACAAATATTGTGATGATTTTAAATTATCGGAACTCAGCGCGGACAATTTCAAATGCTTAATTTACGTCCACGGCCTGGTTTCAACCAAAGACGCGGAAATGAGACGCAGAATCCTTACTAAATTGGAGAGTGAACAAGAGTTGACACTTCAAAAACTGGCCGAAGACTGCCAGAGATGAAGAAAGACTCAAAAGACATAGAAGAAGCTGTCATCGCGCACATACGTAAAGTACGAAGACAAACCAATTTTCCCTCCTCAGAAAGAAACCAAACCGATTTTCCCCCTCAAAAACAGGTTAAACAAAAATTTCTACTTTTAAAAGTCAAAGTCAGAAAAAACTACCACCCACTCCATGCTATCGCTGTGGGACTTGGCATTGGTTTAAAGACTGTCCATACCGTTTTAAAACTTGTCTATCATGCAAAAAATAGGACATAAAAGTTCTCATTGTTGGACAAGAAGAGAAAGCAAAAGCAGAATAAGAATCACGAGGACTAACCAAGCGGATGAGACTAACATAAGGAAATACGTACAAGTAGAAATGCAAAACAGAAAAGTCAGGCTACAGCTGGATTCTGGCTCAGACTTAACTATTATAAACATACATAAATTGAGAAAACTGAACAAACCTGCCATGTTAAAAACGGATAAAATTGCTAGATCAGTTACAGGGAGAAAAATAAAACTACTGTGCATAAACACACACAAAGGATTGTACAAATACCAAAGATTACCATTTGGGATTAAGGTCGCGCCGGCTATATTCCAACAGACAATGGATATGATGCTTGCCGGACTAGAGTACACGATTGCATACCTGGATGACGTATTGATAAACAGCGACAGTGTTGAACAACATTGGCAACATCTACAACAAATGTTTAAGAGAATACAAAGCTATGGATTCAAGTTTAAAGAAAACAAATGCGATTTTTTCATGAAGGAAATTAAATACCTTGGTCATATTACAGATCAAGAAGGAAGACGACCAGACCCAGATAGGGCAACAGCAATAAAAAAAAAATGCCAGTTCCTAAAAACATAACAGAATTACAAAGTTTTCTAGGCTTAGTGAATTAATACCAGGAATTCATTCCTCAAATGCATAAACTTCGCGCACCACTGAACGAACTGCTAACGAAAGAAAAAGTTTGACAGTGGACAGATCAATGCCAGGAAACATTTGACAAAATAATTAAGACGTTAACTTCAGATTTATTTTTGGCACACTACGATCCTAAACTAGAAATAATTGTAGCAAGTGACGGGAGCGTCTATGGAGTCGGGGCGTGTATATTGCAAAAAATGCCAGATGGGACAATAAAACCCATCGCACATGCTTCTCGAACTCTTGTACCAGCAGAGGCAAATTACTCACAAATAGAGAAAGAAGCTCTGAGAATTATCTTCGCAGTCACAAGGTTTCATAGATATATCTATGGTAGATTTTTTACTCTACAGATGGATCACAAACCGTTACTAACAATTTTTGGTTCGAAAAAAGGTCTACGGGTTACCACTGCAAATAGGTTACTAAAATGGGGAACAATTCTTAATTGGAGTATTTACCAACGAGAAAAATCGGGCATACGAATGGTTTGTCAAGATTTATACCAACAAAAACAGAACCATTGGAAGATACGGTAATCGCAGCCCTAAGACATGAAGAAGATATTAGGACAGTACTATGTTGTACAGTTAGAAACCTCCCCGTCACACTACAAGACATAAAAAATGAAACAAAAAATGACGAATTCATAAAAGAGACAAAAGCAAAAATAGTAGAAAAAGATAATCAAATATCGGACAGCTTTTCTCTGTGCGATAATGTGCTACTTTACAACGAAAGGGTTGTAATTCCCAAAACACTACAAAAGCGAATCCTAAAGGATTTCCACAGAGGCCATCCTGGAAAAAATAGAATGAAATCGCTAATTCGAAACTATGTATATTGCAAAATCATGGACCAGGATATTACTCAGATGGTGGAAATATGCAAGGGCTGTAACTTTGCAGCCGAAGTACCGCCAATCATCCATAATCCATGGCCAGAGACTGATCGTCCGTGGTCAAGAATACACGCAGATTATGCAGGTCCAATTGACGGTTTTTAGTATTTGATCATAGTGGATAGTTATAGTAAATGGCCGGAGGTGTTTCGTTGCAAAAATCCTACTTCAGAAACGACCATAAATTGCCTCCACGAACTATTTGCTCGGTTTGAAGTAGTGGATTGCCTAGTCACAGATAATGGAACGCAATTCACATCAGCAGACTTCCAAGAGTTTTGCAAAATTTATCAACTAAAACATATAAATCCCCGCCTTATTACCCAAGATCAAATGGGCAAGCGGAGAGATTTGTTAATGCACTCAAAAGAGCGTTACGAAAAGCCTATAATGTGCCTACGGAAAAAGCATTAAAGCAATTTCTACAGGTATATAGAATTACACCAAATAATGCTACGCCATCGACATTATCACCCACAGAAATGATGTTCGCTAGAAAAATCAGATCACCATTTGATAAATTACTACCAAGTCAAACGAAACAAGTAACACAGCCCAACGCTCCAAAAAGAAAATTCCTCCTAGGAGAAGTTTTTTTTTAAAGCATATAAAAATAATACATCTTATTGGGAGCAAGGGACAATTGAGAAAAGAATCGGCAATATGGTTCACATAGTACGGGGACAAAAATTCTCACATAGAAGACACGTAAACCAAATAAGGAAGAGACCGTTACAGGATGCTAACGGTCCAACTCAGGAAGAGGTGATGGAGACGATTTTCGATACATTTGATATAAAAAGACCGCAAACAATGCCAGAACCAAGAAAATCGTCCAGAAAAAGAAAGATCACAGAACCTTTTGAAAGAGATCCAAAGAAAAAAAATATTCAAAACCCCTGCTACGCAAAAGCTTCGGAAGGGGGGTGTTATGGGAACTTACCCATAATAATAATTTGTGTCAGACGATTACTGTAAGACATTGGAATAGTGATACTTGTCGAGACAACATAGTTCACTCTAACCAAATCTGATAGTCATTACTAATACTTCTACTTCTTTGTACATATTTCTGTTTGTAATATATCTGTGTCATTCCATACCTGTGTTCGAGTTATTCTTCATTGGTTCTAACTTGGACCACCACCGTGGTACAAGGAACTTGGACCATAACAATAATGAAATAGCTTAACACAACATACAATTTGCTTAATATCGTTTTTCTCATTTCCATCTTGATCTCTGACGAAGCTTTATTAAAGTGAAAAATGTTAAATTAAGATCTAATCGATCCGCTGGTATTTAATCCGGGTGGATCCTAGTAATATTATTAAAACTGATCCACAGAGAGTTTGATGTTTTTATTGTAACAAAGCATATGAAGGCTGAGGCTGGCGAAAGCCTTTGAAGGACAGTTTGAAATAGTCTATTCCGATGTTGAGGCATTTTTTGTTTTTTTGCTGTATATATATATATATATATATATATATATATATATATATATATATATATATATATATATATATAAGGCCACGTTTAAATTGCCAGGTAATATTAAAAATTAAATAGACATAGTATATCTATATTATTTAATTAAACATGCTTGAATGAAGATATGCTGCCTAATATATATATATATATATATATATATATATATATATATATATATATATATATATATTAACTGATTTAAAAATATGTTTTCATCGCTACACAGGAATTACCTGAGTTTTAATATTAAAGATCGGTAAATTTCAAAATAAGTTATTCCAAAATTCGATTGAAGATGAAACAGAAGTATGCTTTTGATTTAATTATATAATTGAATTTGAAGTTTTTAGTTTCTGCTTTTGAAACATGGTAATTCCTGTGTAGCGATGAAACCATATTTTTAAATCGGTTATTTTATAATATTTATGTTCTGTAAATTGACACTGAGCACTGTTTTGTAAAAATAAAAATAAGAACACTGGATTATATATCTGACTGTTCTTTCTTTTTTTTACTGTAATATATATATATATATATATATATATATATATATATATATATATATATATATATAGTGTGTGTGTGTGTTTCACACTTTTTGAAACAAAATGATCGGGCACAAATCAAGGACCAAAAATGATAGAATTTTAGGATTTGCAACCATTTAGTCCCGAACATGAACCAAAAGTGTCAAGAGGAGCCCTAGAGTAAATGCTCCAGATGTCAACCGTTCAATTGAAGGCACTGTAGAATTCAAAGTTGTGTGTACATTCCTATTGGGTCATCGCTTGAATCTTCTTCTCAGTAATGGCTGTGTCAATGGAACAATGGTGCAAGTGCTGCCCTGGTAGATGTTCTCCTTGACGAATCCTCAGAGGAAGAAATCTAGGGCGTTCAGGAATGGTGAGTGAAGTGCCAATTCCATTTCGGCAAATAAGACGCACCCAAAGATTTTCACGGAGCCATGCCATGGTAATATTAGCAATGTGAGAAGACGCACCATCCTGCTAGAACCACTGTTCCTCGTCATGAAGGTCCTCACGCTCCTTGACCTCTCCTCATCTGAAAGGCCGCTGCTTTTTTCAACAATTGTGAAACAACCTAGTTAAGTCATACATTTTAGATGCATCAAGGGTGGTCTTCAGTGATGCACTGTTATCATCGCCGATTTCGGGTTTCGCATCATATCGGCTCCAATAGCAACCCCGACCTGATTCTAGGTGAAACAGGCCGCCTGTTTATATATATATATATATATATATATATATATATATATATATATATATATATATATATATATATAATTAATGTAAATCTATTAGCGCTTCTCAGGAATTCATATAAGAGTTCTGAACGAATAGGCCCGTCTGTCAAAATTAAAACATTTATTTTCTTATAGAAATGAGGAGAAAATCACAAAGAAAGTGATTATTAGTCTTCCAAGAATTCCAATAATTAATTCCAATAATTTCAATAATTAATTCCAGTTATTCCAAATTAATTCCAGTAATTCCAATAATCACAAATTAATTCCAATAATTTCAAAATAATTCCAGTAATTACGATAATCAAAAATTAATTCCAATAATTCCTATAATTCCAAATTAATTCCAATAATTTCAATAATGATAACGGCAAAAATTGCAATATGAGCACTGGTAAAATTGGTTGCTGAAGACATTAGGTTTATAATACCCAGAAATTCATACACAGATGTCCTCAAGGACACATGGCACAGTGGATAAAGGCGTTGGTTAGATTCAGTAACAGGACCCAAAGAGTGAAGCGTTGTAATAAATATGGCGACAAAGATGAGGACAATAGATCGAATAATGTAAATAATGTAATTCCAAATTAATTCCAATAATTTCAATAAATTCAAATTAATTCCAATAATTCCAATAATTCCAAATTGATTCCATTAATTCCAATAATTTCAAATTAATTCCAATAATTCCAAATTGATTCCAATAATCCCAATGATTCCAAAATAATTCCTATAATTACACTAATTCCTATAATTCCAAATTAATTCCACTAATTCCAAATTAATTACAATAATTTCAATAATTCCAAATTGATTACAAATTAATTCCATTAATTCCAGAATAATTCCCGTAATTCCAAGAATTTCATTTTAATTCCAATACTTCCAATAATTCCAAATTTATTCCAACAATTCGAAATTAATTCCAAATTAATTCCGATAATTCATAGACTGAGAGGATCCACTTTCTTTTGCGTATTGCAAATCTTGCAGTCTTTCTGAATGAAAATCTCATCCCAATAGCCAAGAACATATGTTCATCTTGTATTTGTTGACAACATTCACATCATTGATATCGTTATTCGCGGCTGAATTAATGTGTTCAGGGTGCGTCATTTGAAAATGTTTTCCCAATTTTCGCTCAATCAAGAATCCACAACGCATATTAATTAAATATTTAAATGGAGAAATAGGCTCGGTAGCCTCCACTTTTGTTTGGCATAATCACGGTTGGAGTCATTGTGAAGCTGCTACTTCGCGAGGCATTTACCGTAAGTGTTGCCGAAGATATATTGATTTTTATGCAGAGCCATTCTGAACATGTTACGCTGAATTGAAACTTTTCAGGCGAAAAGACGCCATTACTTTTCAAGGCGCATTGCAGATCCGATTCAGCAAACACGCTATAAATCAGGATCTGTTGTCAGGTAAACAACTCTATATAGACATGTCAAAATTGATATATATATATATATATATATATATATATATATATATATATATATAAAGGCAATATAAATGAAGACGAAAGGGGAAGCAATGTAGGGTCAAAATTAAGAATAATCAAAGGACGGAAAATTCTTGATGGGTCAACTAGAGATGCCGCAATAAAAATCAACTAGAAGACGTCAACATGAAATCACTCCACCATTAATCCAAAGATTAATCAAGGTAACGTATGTTGTAATCCTGATCTTAAGAACAAGAGTAGAGGTTTATCAATTATTTCCAGGGTTAGCATTGGCTTAACTCTTCTTTCAACTAAATTATTCTTATATTCTTTCACTCCCATTAACCACCACCGTCTTAGTGGTATTATTACTTTGTTCCGTTTAGTTTTATTAACGACATATCAACACCTTAGGGGTCATTTAATGCCAAAGTGTAATTTTCTTGGGAGCATTAGTAATTTCTTTTACAAAAATGTTAAGCAATGTCTCGTCTGATCAGTACCTAGATGGGTGACCGCTTGATGACAATATAACACTGCCTAAGAATGAGGATTTTGAGTTTGTTTGTTTAGCGGCATATCAACTCCTTATGGGTCATTTAATGCCGAAATTTAATTTTCTTGGGAGCATTAGTAATTTCTTTTTTCAAAACTTTCGCTGTTCATTATTTTCCATTAGCTGGGACCCGTTCTGGTCCACTTCTGTCGTGTACTTTTCTTTTCGCTTGAAAACCTTAGGCTCCTCGACAGCGACCGCATTGTTTTGTGAGGCATTGAGTATATTTTTGTCGTATCGGCAAGATATTTGTGTTTTTTATTTTTGGCGGGGGCGTACAATTGTGTGTGTTTCGGCTTTATTTGGTCTTGACCGGGTGTGTTCTTTTCCGCCTCCAGGTGAGTTGGGTTGATGTACGCCTGGTGTCCTTGAATCGTCCGTATTTTACCCCTCTTAGTCTTGACTGCGGGAATAAAGGTTCCTATTTTTGCACAACTGCCGACCGCCAGACGATTGTGCAAAACTATGAAACTTGTAGTAGTGGTCGAATTCTGTAAGCCTGATTCGTAATTTAGAAAACTCCGTGATTTTATATGGTGTTCAGCATTTTTTCCGATGTACATTCACGGCATATTCTTTTTAAGAGTTGCTTATTTTTCTCTCTCTCTCTCTCTCTCTCTCTCTCTCTCTCTATATATATATATATATATATATATATATATATATATATATATATATATATATATATATATATAGCTGGCCACTCGTATTCAATGATACCCGTATACGAGGTCGGCTAGCTAATCCCTATTGCAGACGCTCGATAAGGCACATTTGTGTTCGCTCAACACCCAGAGAGCCCACGTGTGGTTTATCTTGCAACTATGCTGAGCAGACCTTAGTTACAGTTTCTGGGAAAGAGCGTGTTATCTAGCGTGATCAACGCCAGCACGCTCATGTATATATATATATATATATATATATATATATATATATGTATGTATATATATATATATATATATATATATATATATATATATATATATATATATCCGATGAGAACGAAAGTAATATATAAATTCCAACGTTCACAGCATTAATCCAAAGGAGGGCCCGATACCGTTAGTAGAGCGATAATTTATTTATTGTTCATAACAATTTTCGATTCTCACCCGTCGAAGTGCAATTGAAATGCACTGAAACCAAGTTCTATGGTTTTGTCTATATGATAAAATTATAATATATATATATATATATATATATATATATATATATATATATATATATATATAAAGAAAGAAAGAACAGTAAGATGTATAATCCGGTGTTCTTATACATATTTTTATTTTGACAAAATAGTGCTCAATGTAAATTTACAGAGCATTAATATTATAAATTAACTGATTTAAAATGTTTTTTCGCTACACATTAATAACCATGTTTCAAAAATGGAAGCTAAAAGCTTCGAATTTAATTTTGTAATTAAATTAAAAACATTAGTACCATTTCATCCTCAAGCGAATTTATGAAATGTAACTAATGTTTTTAATTTAATTACAAAATTAAATTCGAAGCTTTTAGTTTCCATATTTGAAGCATGGTTATTACTGTGTAGCTAAAAAAAACATATTTCAAATCAGTTAATTTATAGTATATATATATATATATATATATATATATATATATATATATATATATATATATATATGTATATATTAAAAAGAAGTTAAATTGCAAACGCGACTTTCTTGTAAAGTCCAAGACATTTGAATAACTACCACGCAAAATATTCAGTTTCATAATATGCGGAAATATCCAATCTTTGCTTGAAGAAGCTTGGGAAAACCAGAAACAGGTGTGGCGACATTATGGAAAATAGAGTATAATATATATTTTAAAATAAATAATCCATATTTTAACCTAAAATATTCCTGTTTATCTTCTTTTTTAAATATACACTTTTCTCTTGTTGGAACAATTATAACTTCCTCCCGATATATATATATATATATATATATATATATATATATATATATATATATATACATATATACATATATATATATATATATATACATATATATATATATATATATATATATATATATATATATATATATATATATATTGTGTGTGTGTGTGTGTATTTAGTCAGTATTTTTTCATTGATGCATGTTTTATTAAATAATATAGACAAGTGTTGTCTATTTATTTTATGTAAGTTCTTTTCATATCGTCTGATAAGCTTAATAACATTATCATTAAACGAAGAAAGAAAATCACAATATTCATACATATTTTTAATCCTATCTAAGCTTTCAGCTCACAAAAGCCATGATCAAAGATGACAATTACATTACAATATATTAAGTAATACACGGACAAGACAGTGATGATAGTCTGTTTCTGTTTACATGGAAGATTCCCAAGCAACGACAAACTCGTGCATATAAGACGCTGGAAGCGAAAATCGCACTGCAGGTCATGACGTCCCACATGACCACGCGAGAGTGAAAACGAGAAGTATTAAGTATGGGAAGCCATTGGTATCAACCAATGGCTTCTGTTACCAATTATAGGCATATATATTCATATATATTTTTGAATTGGACAAAGTCCGACAATTTATTTAAAGACATTTATGATATGTTTAACGTTCTTTTTATAGATACATTTGCTTAAATACTTGTATGTATAAAGACAACGTTAAACATATCATATATTCATATATATAAGCAATACCTAATGCAGTCTGTTACAAAGGCACATCAGAGAAAGGGAGCTCTACCCCCTGTTAATTAGCAGAGCCTTATTATTCAGTCGGCGTTACTTATTTGGGAAAATGAGCACTTTGGCAAGTTCAAAATGTAACAAGAGTACTTGATGCCTATATACCATGCACACACCAAGCAACTTCACAGAGGAACGGAAAAACCGTGTAGCAGACTTCATTATGAGCTGCTTATTTTATTTTTATTTTCATTATATGCTCTGTCATGGCGGTGTCTTTCAGGTGCATGTATTGTTGAGAACTATTTTTTCTTTTCGCAGTGTGCGACTTTGTTGAGATTCTATTGTTTCTCATCATATAGAGCACCTTTCTTGGCATGTTTGGGGACTTTTACGGGTGTTTTTATTTGTTTAATTTTACAAATTTCCGAATTAGGTGTTTTTTGCTAACCAATTGCAAGTCAATCAAGGTGACGTCATATAGACACGGTTAAACTGTTTTTTTTTATCTGTGTTTGTATTTTAAAAGAAATATGAAACACTCTTCAATATACGGTTACTTATGCACAAAGATACTTTATTTAAAAATGGCTGCATCTGTTCTATTACAAAAGCCTCCAGAATTTGGAGATTTTCTTTGCACAAATGTATATACAGTGTACGATGGATAAAATATCGCCTAAAATTACACAAAATATCTTGAAGTACTAATGACTAAATAAAAGCCAATAGCGATTTTATTGAGTAAATTTAACTCAATAAAATCGCCATTGGCTTCAAGCACAGCCTTCAGAAAACTTCGGGATCTCATGCAACTCTTCTGGACAGTCTCCTTGTTTAAGTTGGTTAATACTGCTATAATCCTTGCCTTCATTTGATCTTTGGTGTTACAAGGAGTTTTGTTGGTCTCTCACTCAACTACGCCCCACATTTAGAACCACAACATACATGGCAAACAACCCCAAAAACTTGTAAATGAACAAGGAATATTAATGTTATCAAGAACACGAAAATGTAAATCTACACAAGTGACAATTAACAAAGTCGTGCTCTTTTATAAGAGTGAAGCAGTCAGCAAGAATGATGCTTAGAAAAAATGACGATAATACAATCTTAAAGAATGGTGGAAGAGTTTAGAAAAAAAATCAGATTTTATTATGAAATTTGTTTTGCGAATATAAACAGAGAGAAAAGATGAAGAACGTTGAGCAAAGACAGGAAAGCAAACAGACGTGTTTAACGGAAGTAAGAAATTATTGTAGGTTCCTGCAGAAGAAGTCATTTTGATTTTTGTTTTCTTTTATTTTGTACAGGTTACAACGGGAAAGATGTCAAATAAAGAGTATATTCATGCAAGAGAATGCTCAAAGACACCAACTTAATGGAATGGGCCTTAGATACTTCAGATATCAATACAACTGAAAACTTTATTTAAATCCTTTATTCTAAGGAAAGAGGCAACAGGCTGTTTCATGCTAGTCGCAATTGTGGCCTGAAGATTGCGTCTAGCACGAAACAGCCTGTCGACTCTAAGTGTTGACTTCAATGTTCACTTTTATATTTTATTTTTATTATTATTCTTAAAAGAGTGCTCAATACAGAGTAGAGCAGATATAATTACTTATTTAAAAATTATAACATCAATATGTTATAAAATCACTAGAAAAATAGCCATTTTATTTCAACACCTCCGGTGTCTTATCAAGTGATGATGTTGAATGTAGAATCTACATGAACATCATCACTTGATAAGACACCGGAGGTGTTGAAACAAAATGGCTATTTTTGTAGTGATTTTATAACATATTTATGTTATGATTTTTAAATAAATAATTATATATATATATATATATATATATATATATATATATATATATATATTACCAGCAATACATTTTTAAAAAAAAATATTACCAGTAATGCATTTTAGAAAACAAAAATATTACCAACAATATATTTTTGAAAAAAAAATATTAACAGCAATACATTTTGTAAATAATTATCACCAGCAATAAAAATCTTGTCGGCATTAAATAACCTATTGAGGTTGGTATACTGTAAAACAAAACAAACAAAACCAAACATAACAAAAACTATTGGCTGGAAATATGAAAGCAACTTGTAATCGGGAACTAAGGAAACGAAAGCACATTTCAAATATTGTTCAGCCATAGAAATACTGTATCGGCCACATTGTTATTCTTCCATCAATAAAAGCAGTTATTTGTATGTTTCCTCGTGTGGCTCACAATTTTTGCATGACTTATTTTCTTTATCATTCAGTTCCGTATCTCTCCTCGTACTTGGTCCATACGAATGCGACAACTTGCCTAAAGTGCTATTACCAAATGTAGCAGAATCTGGGATATTCCAGCATGATGGATTACCTTGCAATACATGAGCTTGTAGCAAAAAATGTTCAATAATGAAGACATTGCATTGTAATAAGATAAACCTGCTCCATGCTCGGACCTTAAGATAATAGCAGCCATTGGACATCTTAGAAGTCATAATCAGTATTTAGCATTCCCCTAAATATATTATTGTAACTGGGAACTCAGGAAACGGAAGCACCATTTCCGTTATTATTCAAACACGGAAGTAGGTTGTCAGCCATATTGTGTATGTGTGAATAAAACAAACAGAAGTTACCAGACTAAACTGCGCCGTCGCTGTTATTACAGACCCGCTTACACAACCAAAAGACCGCATGTAAATAAGCATCCCAAAGAGACATATAAAAGTTGATTAAAGAAGTACATAAAAACAGATTTCAGACTTCTTTATTGATGAATGTAGAGCTACATTGGATGAACCTTGTACTTAGAAGACAACAGAGATGTGTGGAGATATATTACGGGTAATTATTTTTGGCAGTGAAATTATAGATCAGTTTAAGGTTGATGGCAGGTTCAAGATAAATGCAGAGTATTTTTGATGAAGAAGTATTCTGAGTGAAACAGACGACAAACGAGAAGACTCAAGATTACATTCATATAAATCACTGCTCTTGCATGGCTGATTATTTACTACCTTTCGAAAAATGTTTTAATGATATCAAATTCATAAAAGGGTGCCCCAGCGTTTGAAGATATTATTTCAATAGTAGAGACCTCAAACATTCTAGATATTAATACAATAGAAAATGTCTTCCATCTTTAAGATGTCTGCGGAAAGGAAAAACAATATACAAGCAATAAAGATCTCTGGAAGACTATCAAAACTACTGCAAGGCATGCTAAAGTCATTCATGGAAATAGTCAATCAACTCAACTTGGAAGATATTATTAGGGAAGTGGAATAATGTTTTGGGTTATTATTGCAAGTATTAAAAGAAATGGTTTCTTCAATATTCATAACAGTGCGATAAAATAAACAAAAGTAATATAATACTTTTCAATTTTAGGACACGTGATAAGTTGAGCCGTACAGATTACACAGCAAAAATCTTCATCAAAATGCTTCTATGGCACATCTTGCCAGAAAAAAAAAAAAAAAAAAAAAAGACAATGAATGAATGGAAGAGCAGCCAGGTTTTCTATATACATGTGTCCATAAAGTTCGTGCGCACTTTAAAAAAATTATAACTTTATTTGTATTTGCGATAGAAATAATCTGTAAAAAATGTTATAAAGTTTAATGTACCTAGTTTTAAGTATAGCTAAAATAACTAATGTGATTTCAGGCATTACTGTAAATCAGTTGGCAAATGTTTTCCGTGAACTGCAAAATCGTATTACCCTTTGTATTGCTAATGATGGAGGACATGTGGAAACTTAAATAAAATTTCCATAAAACCTTAAAAAATATAGATTTACTTCTTTCTAATCCTTTTTACAAATTATTTCTATCGCAAATACAAATAAAGTTTAAATTTTTTAAAAGTGCACACGAACTTTATGGACAGCCTGTATTGTTTCAATATGAACTATTCCATTTCATTTATTTTCTTTTTACAGGCTTAGCTAACGGTCATATCACGTTGAAACAGCGGTTCCCGTAGGATCACCGAAGTTAAGCAACGTCGAGCCTGGTTAGTACGTAGATTGGTAAGGGTTTGGAAGTACCAGGAGCTGTAAGCTTAGATGTGCATGTAGTGTAATGGATAATGGCTCGGAATTGTTAATCGGAGACCCGAGTTCTAATTCCCGCTGTGTTCTTTATATTTACTTAAGCTCAAATACTCTTGAGCGAAAGATATGAATCAGCTTCTTCTCCCTCGGCTGTGGGTTAATCAGTAAAAATTTATCACAAAATCCTTCTTATATCCCCGCCATCTCTAAAAATTCTTAGAATATAGAAAAATATTTTCTTGTTTTAAATATACCGCAAA
>OZ038515.1:62110741-62115741 GCA_964036315.1 Acanthosepion esculentum | reverse complement strand
GCAGTTTTATTTTATAGGGAGATAGTAATGATTTTAGTGATACATGTCTTACTAATTAACCCATACCTTACGGTTACATCTAGCCATTTCAACTGTAAAATGATGAAACCTTGTCGTCAATTTAGAACTACGCATAAATGTATTAAGTCTACGTGTACTTGGAGGAAATTTAATCCAAACAATTACCGTAAAAATACTTTTAGAAAGTGTGCGGAATGAAAGTGACTGAAAGCGAGATGACAGGTCAGAACAAATATTGCAGATTCTTTGAATTCTTTATTACGTAGACAGTGAAAGGCAAGGTTATTTGCTTGTTAATTTTTTAAATTTTTAATGATATGCTACGGATTGTGAAAATGAGTTTAATAATTTATTTAGACAGATGATCAAACGTTTTGTTTCTTAGTTTAGCGACACCAGATACTAGCCCAAAATAATGGCGTTCCTTCCTATAATGATAAAAAAGGAATGCCATTCTCCACTTCGCGCTTTTTTTCTTTTTATATGCCGTGTCCTTTCAGGACGTAGGCGATCATGGCTCTCCATCTCCCTCTATCCCTTGCAGCTCTCAGCAAGCTCCTTTCATCTGCCATCTCCTCCAGACCACGTTCTGTCATCCACTTGCTTAAATCAGTTAGGTATGTCACGCGTTGTTTTCCCTTGTCTTTCTTTCTCTCTATTCGACCCATGTGTATCAGAGTCTCCAGGCCCTCCTTTCTTATTATGTGCCCCAGAAACTTCAGCTGCCTCTTCCTGGTGCTATATATAAGCTTCCTCCTCGTTTGCAGCCTCTCTAAGATCTCATCGTTGCTCACACGCTCGTTTCATAATATCCTTCTGTAGAACCACATCTCTGTCGCCTCGAGTCTCTTCTTCATCTTTGAGGAAATCATCCAACATTCGCTGTCGTAAAGAAGTACAGATGTCACGTAACAGCTCAGTATTCTTTTCTTTGTTACCAAAGAAATCCTCCTGTCTCGCAATACTCTGTCCAGCTTTTGGAATGTGTCCTTGGCCATCCCAATACGTCTACGGATCTCAGTGTCGCACTTACCGTCCTCTGTCAAGACGCTTCCAAGATATTTAAACTTGCACGTCTGCTTGATTCTAGTGTACCCGACCTGCAAATCGCATTTCGGGCTCATTCTTTTACTAAGGGCTAAAATGAAATATGGTGCCATTAATCCTTCTTCTGAGATTTCCTCTTAGTCGGGTTTCTTATCTGAACACCGGTGCTAATAATGAAAGGAATATTTCCGTTTCGATTTCCATGAGCAAATCGTTGGATGACATTTGTAAAGAAAGCAATAAATTTGGCAGACAAACTGGCGTTACGAATTGGGAAGGCGTGTCACCTGCAGGATTTTTGGCATTGAATATTGATGAAGAAATCATAGATGATATATTTCTGGATAAGCCGGAAATTTTATTTTCTGTATAATGTTACCCTACGAACCTTCATATAATAGATTGATTCCTTTTTTACGGTTTTATTAACCCTTTGCGGTATATTTAAAACAAGAATATATTTTTTATATTCTAAGAATTTTTTGAGATGGCGGGGGTATAAGAAGGGTTTTGTGGTAAATTTTTACTGATTAACCCACAGCCGATGGAGAAGAAGCTGATTCATATCTTTCGCTCAAGAGTATTTGAGCTTAAGTAAATATAAAGAACACAACGTGAATTAGAACTCGGATCTCCGATTAACAATTCCGAGCCATTATCCATTACACTACATACACATTTAAGCTTACAGTTCCTGGTACTTCCAAACCCTTACCAATCTACGTACTAACCTGTCTTGACTTTGCTTAACTTCGGTGATCCTACGGGAACCGCTGTTTCAACGTGATATGACCGTTAGCTAAGCCTGTAAAAAGAAAAGAAATGAAATGGAATAGTTCATATTCAAACAATACAGGCTGTCCATAAAGTTCGTGTGCACTTTAATAAAATTATAACTTTATTTGTATTTGCGATAGAAATAATTTGTAAAAAGGATTAAAAAGATGTAAATATATTTTAAGGTTTTATTGAAATTTTATTTAAGTTTCCACATGTCCTCCATCATTAGCAATACAAAGGGTAATACGATTTTGCAGTTAACAGAAAACATTTGCCAACTGATTTATAGTAATGCCTGAAATCACATTAGTTATTTTAGCTATACTTAAAACTAGGTACATTAAACTTTATAACATTTTTTACAGATTATTTCTATCGCAAATACAAATAAAGTTATAATTTTTTTAAAGTGCACACGGACTTTATGGACAGCCTGTATATAGAAAACCTGGCTGCTTTTCCATTCATTCGTTGTCTTTTTCTGGCAAGATGTGCCATAGAAGCATTTTGATGAAGATTTTTGCTATGTAATCTGTACGGCTCAAATGATCACGTGTCCTAAAATTGAAAAGTATTATATTACTTTTGTTTATTTTATCGCACCGTTATGAATATTGAAGAAACCATTTATTTTAATACTTGCAATAATAACCCAAAACATTATTCCACTTCCTTAATAATATCTTCCAAGTTGAGTTGATTGACTATTTCCATGAATGACTTTAGCATGCCTTGCAGTAGTTTTGATAGTCTTTCAGAGATCTTTATTGCTTGTATATTGTTTTTCCTTTCCGCAGACATTTTAAAGATGGAAGACATTTTCTATTGTATTAATATCTAGAATGTTTGATGTCTCTACTATTGAGATAATATCTTCAAACGCTGGGGCACCCTTTTATGAATTTGATGTCATTAAAACATTTTTCGAAAGGTAGTAAATAATCAGCCATGCAAGAGCAGTGATTTATATGAATGTAATCTTGAGTCTTCTTGTTTGTCGTCTGCTTCACTCAAAACACCTCTTCATCAAAAATACTCTGCATTTATCTTGAACCTGCCATCAACATTAAACTGATCCATAATTTCACTGGACACCCTGTATTTGAAAACATCTATATAATACTAAAACTTTAATTTTGTATGTATGTATGGGTGTCTCCGAGATAGAATTTCAGTGCAACGCCAGCGCTCAGTTCGCACTAAAAATTTCCAAAATACTTATATTTATGTGTAACTAGCAGCATGACCCGGCATTGCCCGTGCTTGATTCAAATATCATACGACTCATACAGCAATCGCTATCACTTGACTTAAAATATTTTTGCCCTTCCTTGCCTTTAAAGGAGTGCCCTTTGTCGTGATTATGTTGCTACATGCCTTACTTCTTGCCTATCTCACACTGCGAATTTTTCTAAGCTCTATACTAAACATTAAATCTGTTACGAAAAAAGAACTAAACAAAATGAACACAAAACGACCAGCTTAAAAGACTCGTAACTGGAAAAACGAATGAAAAAAGAATGTTAACAACAAATACGTTTTCACACCCAACCCAGTTCTGCGGAATCAGAATCAGCGTTGAGTTTAAGCAAGCGAATGAGCCAATTGGAGTAAAGTGCCATGCAGATTTAAATTTTTCCCACTTGTGACGAATGCAGCTATCGATTTTTAACATGCTAGTTAATATTCGTGTCAGTCAGCTGTTGGCTCTCACGCTGGCCAATAGAATCTTCCTGTCTATTTGTGTCAGCCAGATATAGGATCTCACTCTGGCCAGTAGAAAATCGCCGCAAACTACATGAAAACTGCCGTAGAAGCATGAAAAAATCGATTATTTCCACTATCGATGGGAGTTGGGAAATGCAAAGTCGGTCTTGGCCTTCCGTCGAAAATTGCGGCCGTGCATTCGTTACACACCTCACATCCTGCCTTTTATAGATAGAGATTGCACCTGCTCCATTCAAATCTGGCTTGATATATTTGATAAAATCTACCGTTTTGGAGTTATCGATAGTGAAAGTTCGGATTCATCCGAGTCGCGGGCAGCCATTACTGGCGTTGTTTGCATACATTCGCTGCAGAATAAATATCAGCGTAGGTATCATTGCCCAAACTGAGCGTGTCTACGTAAGTAGATCTTGTGTGTAGTAATTGAGACAAATTTATGCAAGAAATATTACTTCCGTACTTAGCTTTTCATAGACCTCCGCCTTTAGCTTTCGACAGCGAATGTATGCAAACAACACTAGTAATGGCTGCCGACAATGATGCAAAGAAATACGAACTTTCACTGTTCATAACATCAAAACGATAGATTTTATAAAATTTATCGAGCCAGATTCGAATGGAGCATGTACAATTAAACCTAAATGTAAGGATTCTGGGAATTTTTCAATTTTCTCAATCTATAACTCTCTTCATCTATGTTTACAATCTCACTCTCACCACGGCACACAATAGATGAGGACAATAGTCCAAATAATGTAAATAGTGTACACAATACCTCATCTCAGAAATATAGGCAGATACTGAAAGGCCGAAACGTTGTAATAAATATGGTAACAAAGATGAGGACGATAGTCCAAATAATGTAAATAGTGTAAATAATACCTCATCTCAGAAATATAGACAGATACAGAATTTTAAGAGGCTTGAATTGGTTGTAGGGTTCAAAATAGTTTTACAGCCACAAGGACATCGAGACTGGAAATTGAAATCAGGGTAGCTCGTGTCCATATATGGCAAGAGTACCACATTATCGGTTTGATTTGAATCTTGTAGAGGCCAACAAGGGGAGTAAGATACTTACTATAGCGGTACATGGAACCGACCATTTTTCCGACATCTTTAGTTATGGAACGTACATATGTATGAAAGACACAATTCTTATCCTCATCTTCATTGCCATATTCATGGATATCGTAATGAGCAACTTCTTTCCACGAACTGCTCCTTTGTGTATCCCAATTCTGTCACTACAATCTTAATCTGTTCCAGTTTAGGGTTAACCGGAATCTTGCCTACATATCCTTAAGGAAAACAGTCCGAATAACGTAAATAATATAAGTAATAATAATACCTAATCTCAGAGACATAGACAGACTCAATTCTTGTCTTATCATTTAATTGGCACTTAATTACGCAATAAACAC
>OZ038515.1:62098241-62108241 GCA_964036315.1 Acanthosepion esculentum | reverse complement strand
TTGGACGAAATTAATGTGGGACTTTAATAATTAAAACATTCGTTCGCCCTACTACTCAGTCAATCATGTACTCATCCAAACAACAACATTTACAAGAATCACACACGAAATACGACAGGCATCCCGCATCTACCAAAGAACTGACATCTCACGTTACCTCACAGGAGAGGGGGAATTAACTACAGGATGCGGGGGCAGAAATAAAACATGCTAATGAGGTTACATCCCCTGGCTATGTAAACGTTGAAAGAAGAGACTAAAGACAAAAATACAACCCTAAACTAACCTCATTTTGGACTGCGTTCCAATATTCAATTCAGTTAGAAAAATATCCTAATGCTTAACCGGCATCAAAGAGCCATTCTAAATTGGCGCCTCTTAATCGACAGATACGCGCAAGACTCCCCGACCTTTTGCAAAATTCTGATGGCGGCAGCCACTGTCTTTCCGTCCCAATCTTGACTTTAAACTGATGCTTAAAGAGCAAGATTAGTTGGGAAGAGGTGAACTTCTCGTCCCCATGGAATTCCTCTTGACGTGTCGTCCATATCACGACTCTAATAACACCTAGCAAACAAAATAACACATAGTGTTCAGCCTTGGTCAACGACGATTGCTACAGGCAGAACTGGCCTCAAGGACAAAAAATCTTTTCGCGCAGCATAGGAACCGTATCTTCAATAAACTTGCACAACGGGACTACGGCCCTACAGTGAAAGAAGGCGTTATCCAGGGTCTCTACCGTCGCAGTGCAGCGAAAGCAGTTGGAGAGTTTTGCAAGCCCGCCGAACAGAGTTTTTTGTCAACCCGGATGGCCAGGTGAGTGACGCTTCATCATTAGTGAGGCATTTCAATCCGGGTGCCCAAGGACATATGGAACCTCCTGCATCGTAAGACAGAGATCGCCTATCATCCTGAACGGAGCATCTCACTGACATGTGATATAATGTATTACGGGACAACGCCTTGACATTGGAGAGGCTAACTGTCGCCTGTAAGAGGAACTTGAGAGCAAGTCACGATAGAAGGTGCACTCGCCTCGAGGTAAGTGGGGAGTGAGGGGCCCCACCTTGCACGAGTGCAGACTTCTCAAGGATGAAAAGTTCTTACAGGCGTCTTCCTTCCAGAATTCGGCCTCGCTATCCGATTGCTGACGCGTTCGATCTATGAACGGGATGCAAAGCGCATGTTGACAAATCTCAACCCTAGTCATATCCAGACCTCCTTCAGAAAGGTGGAGGTAACAGATCTCCCGTACTAGTTTGGGAGCCCTGCTTCCCACAAGTAGCAGAACAAGAGCCTTACTAATGACAATTAGTATTGCACGCATAAGAGGATGAACGGAAAGTCGGTAAAGGAGAATCGGGTAGATGTGCGAGACACAAATTTCTGCCCTTCCCTTTAATGCAAGATTCCTCCAGGACGAAAGACGAACTGCGACATCGGCCTTCTCCCGCACGTCCGACCAATTCATTTCCAAGAGAAGATCGGGACCGACCCAGACGCCGATTGTCTTAACCGGCCCGTCCGTTCAGAGGAAAGGTCCGGGATGAGAAACTCCCTTCCATGCACCCAACGGAGAGCCAATAGACTTGTCGCGGTTGATCTTGGCCCGTGTCAACGTCTTTAATCTCTAATCTCTGCCGACTTCGACAATCTAAGCTCTGCTCGACACCAGAACCGAAACGTCATCAGCATAGGCGGAGTATCTGGCTGAAGTGGTAGCACCAGGTAGGGAAATTCTGCGTAGCATCAGATTCGTCTTTAACTTGCGAAGGAAATGCGTAAAAACGTACAGAAAGTGCGATTGTGGACAACCTTGACTAATGATGCGAGTCAATACGAAAAGCTCTGATCGAACCCCATTCACTTCCACCAGCGCAACGGGGGACACATACAGTAGCCAGATCTAGGTGAGAAAGTATGGCAAGAAACCGGTTTCGGAAAGAACAGCCTCAAGAAATCTATGGTCAACCTTATCGAATGCCTCCGAATGATCTAAACTGATCAACACGGATTCATTGTGAACTTACTCGATGATCAAGCTTACCAAATGAAGGTCCTAATAGTCCTACCCTTCACAGCACAAGTCTGTTCGTAGCCAATCAGCCTAGAGAGGGCAGCCTGCAAACGGCTGGCTAAGATCTTGAATAAAATCTTCAACTCTCTATTTAACATCATTACCTATCCCATCCGGACTGTTTTTGTGTATGCGTAGCAATTTGATCACACCCCTGGTGAATTGTTGCGGTATAGACTCCTACTTCATCCAGCAGTCATAAATCCGTTCCAGCAAAGGAAAAAGAACGGGTGATTGCCTCAAGTGCAGTTCGTAAGGAAGACCATCTAACTCCGAAATTTTGTCTCGGTCAACTAGCTTCAGCGCTTCCCAGATTTCCGACTCCGTGATGAGACCATCGCGCCTTGAAGCGTGTAAATCGGCCAAATAAGCGCAGAAATAAGCAGTCCTCAGACCGGACCCCTTGATAAACAGATTATGAAAGTAGTCACGGAAAGCCTCACATATGCCCGCGTTTGTTGTCACGGTTCGCTGATACGGCAAAGTGACGCACTCTATATGTCTGTTGGCAGCATTTCTAGCTTTCAATGCACGCAATGCAACGGCCATATTCGTCGCCTCGGAAGACATTCTTTTGAACATCGCCCTAACTACCATTGCTTGATCCTTCTTGATAAGCAAGAAGCTTAACTTTGCCCTAGCTACGGCTATTTCCCCAATATCACCGGATTTAATCTCCCGATCAACTTCTTTCTCACAAGCCGTCTGCGCTGCTAATTTAACTTGATTGAGTTGACGACTATAATCAGCAGCAGTGACGAAGAAGAGGAGGGGGCCAAGCGCCTCAAAAGATTTGGTTCCTATTCCCGCTCTGAATCCAGTTCTTTTTTAAGTTGTCTCAAGTTGAGAATTTTGTCCCAGCTACTCTCATACTTCTTCTCTATTTCCGTTTCGGCAGTAGTATACGACGTCAAGGCGTCACCCTTAGCGCTGGTAATGGGGGTCTAGGTAACATTTGTCCTGGGGGATTCAGCGGCCTGAGGCCCCGCTGTTAGGATATTCTGCCACTACCAACGAAACACCATTATCATTCTTCCTTTTCCTTACAATTGCGAGTGGTATCAGTTTTGGGGGGAATGTGGGACGGGACTTAACCGGGGGTTTGTCCGCACCGGTTCGAGTCGCTGGTAAGCACGTTAAGCATTCTTCTCTGGACAGGAAGAAGAGACGTGATTAGTCTCCCCAGACTTCCACATTAAAAATCCATTAACTTTTATAACTTTTTGGCGTTTGACACCCAGTGCCATCAGTGATCGGGTCACAGTGTCTTTAGTAATTTTTCGCGTACACTTGTCCACCACAATGACTGACACTATTTTTTTTTCGAATTTCTGTAATTCTTGGAGTCTTCCGGACGTCTATATTCTTTACTAAGATGTTCGTAACTTTTGACCCTTTCCAAAAATTCACGATGCTAATAATAGATTTTGGCGGGGACTTCAAGCAAGTGGGCGATTCCCCAGCTGTCGTATTCTTTACTGCCTCAATTGATTTTGGTACATTCTCGTCAGTATTAGTTGTGTTGCTCTCTTTGTCTTGTCTTCATTACTTTGGATTTTAGTGGTTGGCTCAACCGCCAAAACTAATCTTTTTTTCTTCCTTTATCGGGTAGATCTGCCTTGGAGACAGTCCTGAAAAGCTCTTTACCCACCAACCAACTTTTGTCGGCCATATTGAAAAATAAACTTCGTTGAAAAGAATTCCAAGGGGGAATTTTTTTTATTGTGACTAAATATTATAAGTAGAGTGGGGGCGATGCCAACAGGCGTTAAAACTTAAATTCCAAAAAGAAAGCTTTGTCCAAAGACGAAAAAGTTATTTACTATTTCGTCTTTGGGCAAAGCTTTCGACGAAAGAAAAATAATGAAAGAAGAAAACAAAAAATAAATTTCGCCCAAACGACAAGAATTAAAAAATGAAAGGGGTTAAACTAAAAAAAGTAAATGACAATAAATTTTAAAAATAAAGAAATACAATAGCCGAGGGAAAATAGTAGTTACCCAGAGAAATAAAATAAAATAAATGTCAGTCGCAAGTCGAGGAGGGAAAACTGAAAAAATGGATAAACTGACAAGAAACAAATTTTTTTTAAAAAATCAAGCAATTAACAAAAACAATTTCGTTTCAAAAATGTTCTACCAAAAAGTTCCTTCAAATAAAGGAGTTGATAAGTAAAAATTAAATGCAAACTATGAATTAAACAAAAATTAAAGAAAAAAAGGGAATAAGACAAAAACAGTTGTCTGGTAAGTCTTTTAAGTGAAATAGCGGCCAAAGCCAAACAGAAATAAAAAGTGAAAAAAAGAAATAATTCAAATTCAAACAAAAAAGAATAAAGGAAAAATAAGTGAAAAAAAAAAAAAATTAAAATATTTCTGTTGCAAAAAGTTCCTTGTATGTCAAATCCGAAAGATTCAGTTCTTCATGAAACATCGGCGGTCTGCAAATGTTTAATTACGTCAGAAACGAGCGACATGAAATGAACGTTCAAGCAACTCCCCGGTGTAATCCAATTTATGGCGTCTAGCGAGGTCGCTACACTTGAGACATCACCCAGTCAACGCAGATTGAGTCTCCCGTGCACAGAACAGGCGATCTTACGCCCGGGTGACATGCTGCGAGTAGGTTACTCGTCGTTACCTTGTGCGCCACTTGCCTTCAATATGTCCTCCTTGCTCAATATATTGATTTATTAAGGACAGCGTAAATGTGGCCGGTAACATTACAGGCCTCTGCGTAAGGGGCCTGTATCTCCTACATCACTGGTACAAGGCCAGGTTTAGAATAGAATAGAATACCAGCGTCTTTGTTGGATAGCTGATGCCGTAAGAGGACACAGAGGATCGAGACACCATTAGCTAACCATTGCGCTACTTTTTTTTCTAATAAATGGACATGGAGCACCCAGTGAGGATCGAACTCTTTATTCAGTCGTAGTTGATCTAGGGAGACATGCTAACCATTACACCACGTTGAAGTGCCCACGTTCTTTCTTCAATACATGTCCTAAAGAATTCAACTGTCTCTCTAATTGCGAGTATAAGTGTCCTTTTTTATTTTATTTTCCTATTCGTTGCTCATGCTGTTGCCTTCTCTAGAACCTCTCCTATGTTTCCTCAAGTTTTTTTTTTCATTTAGTCCTGTTGATGCAAAGCAATAACACAGAAATCCCAAACTGTTTTCTTTGTTTCTAACGAAACATAACTCTTAAGTCTTTATTTAACTTCTAGAAGGTATTTTCGCTATTCCAATGAGGGTTAAGTCAGTTCAGGTAGGCTTTCGACCTCTCTGACACAGAAGAACTGCGGAAGAACACAAGTCTCTCGAATGCGCATGCCAGTGGACATAATTTATACTGTTAAAATAATAATAATAATAATAATAATAATAATAATAATAATAATAATAATAATAAAAAACATATCTACTGAAACATAAGTATCCACAAACTAACGTTTGGAATAGTAGGAAACAATGTCTGATAAAATTCTAAATAACCAGAAATATTGCCAGAGCAGTGTCGCTGACCCCTAACTACGAGTTTTTCCGTCACGTGATCATTTCCATAATGGTAACTGGGTTCTGTACGTTTGGTTGGCAGACAGTCTAGAAAATTCTGGATTCAAAACTGTTGCGTGCATGGCTAGTATCTCAACCCTATGAAACTTACTTGCTACAAAACAACAGTAGTAATACCGAGTATGTTAAGTACGGATGACCGTACACGACATAATCAGAAAACAAGAGTGATGACTATAGTAAATTTAAAGTCAATATCTCTAAAACTCAGTAAAACTTTACATTATGGAGAATATTTTCCTAAATTTTTAAGATTACTGAATGCTTATTAAAACGTTTTTTTCTTCAGATATTTTTTACACATAGAATCCCCGTAGAACAACATTAGATATCTCATCAGGTTGCCAACACACTTGCTATCGGTTTAAAACACTTCTACTGTCAGATTAAATAATATTTGTTTCAAATCAGATTAATTATACTTTAAATCAGTTAATATCCCTCAAATAAAGTTTCAGAAAAGTATATTTTATTTTTGGAAGATTTTTTAATAAAAAGAATTACATTGCGATGAAAGATACATTATTTTAATTATTCAGACTATTAGCCTCATCTTTGTCGCCATATTTATTACAATGTTTCAGCCGTTGTACGCTCCGGCCTTCTTCAGGTGGTTGGAATCTCGAATTGAACCCTTTATTTCACTCACTGGGGTAGACTGTTCTAGCTCCACGTGTCAAAATGGATGTCAGTTATCAGTTATCTCCTATTAATTCCTCTCTCCAAGTTCTCCACTGCTTTAACCGGGTATTGCACTCACACACTTTGGGTCCTGTCACTGGATCTAACCAACGCCTTTATCCACTGTGCCATGTGTCCTTGAGAAAATAAAGGGTTCAGTTCAACATTCCAACCACCTGAAGAAGGCCGGAGCATACAAAGACCGAAACTTTGTAATAAATATGGCGACAAAGATGTGGAAAATAGTCCGAATAATGTAAATAATGTACATAATACCTCATCTCAGAAATATAGACAGATACTGAAAGACCGAAACGTTGTAATAAATATGCCGACAAAGATGAGGACAATAATCCGAATAATGTAAATAATATACATAATACCTCATCTCAGAAATATAGACAGATACAGCGATGAAAGATGATTTAAAAAAGGTGACAATCAGCTATTTTTGAAAAAAAAAACTGCTTCTAATCAATTTAAATTTATTTCTGAAATACAGCAAAGCATTTTGAATTTTGGAAACATTAAATTTAATCTATTAGGTTAAATTAAAAAAATGTTATATAGGAATAAGGTGTTGTTGCCGACACTGGAGTTTGAACACAGAACACCAGAGAGCAAACACAGGCAATCCCATTTTGAATAAGTAGATCACGTGATGGTAAAGGAAATGTATATATATGGGAATTAGCGTGGCGTCTAAGCGATCGCTATTTCTACACTATCCTCTATTACTATACCGATCGCTATTCTCTATACTATCCACTATACTATTTCTCTATACTGATCACTACATGGATTACTATTTGGTGGTTACTTTCCGAACGTGTATTATCGAGCAAGTACTATTAGTGCGAGTGTTATTCGAAGGCGTCTGACACCAGTATTGTTCAACGGCGTTACGATACTTGTATCTGCGATTACAAAGTCTCTACTATGACGAGCATTACGAAAGTGACAACGAGTATTCGTTGACATTACAAAAGGGCAAACAAGTGTTCGGTTTCATCACAAAAATGAAAGCTTCAAGAACTATATTTCATTTTTATAAATTCATTTTAAACCTTTGGTATGGCATTTTTGTGGATATCCTTACATAAAAAGCACTTGCTACTAAATTACAGTAGCAACAGCGAATATTAGGTTGTTCGGAAAGTGATGTCCTATTTTAGAATCAACATTTATTTCTGAATTAATGTATTTGAACAATATTTAAATCAGTCAAAACAGGAACCCAGAACATTTATACATTTCTGCCATCGAGTTACTGAGTAACTTAAGCTGTGAAGATAAAACTCTAAAACGGATGTGGGTAATATTTTTACAGCTGTCAGCCGGATGATCTGTGGCTCATCACAAGGCGGGCCGCACTGCTAAAAATATTCAAGGTAATTTTTCGCAGAAAGCCACTGCAGCTACTTCTGTTCAAGTTCTATGGTGGGTGGGTCTTACTCGGAAGAACATAGAGGAGAACATGACTAAAGAAAGACTCTGTGCACGCTATCCCGTGCAGCTCTGTAACAAGAGGGGAAGTGGAACAATCAGGCGTGGCTGACCACATATGGAGAGAGTGAGATATTAAGAAAGAAAGAAAGAAAGAAAGAAAAAAGAAAGAAAGAAAGAAAAGATGGGAAGATATTCATGCAAAAAAGGGAGTAAGATATTAAGAAGGAAATAAAGAAAGAAATTAAGAAAGAAAGAAAAAAGAATAAAGAGGGGAGGACATTTAGGCAAAAGAAAGGGAGTGAGATATGAAGAAAGAAAGAAAGAAAAGAAAGAAAGAAAGAAAGAAAGAAAGAAAGAAAGAAAAAGAAAGAAAGAATGAAAGTAAAAGACAGAAAGAATTTAAGAAAGAAAGAAAAAAGAAAGAACAGTTGGCAGGATATTCAGGCAAAAGAAAGGGAGTAAGATATCAAGAAAGAAAGAAAGAAAGAAAGAATGAAAGAAAAAGAAAAAAGAAATTAAGAAAGAAAGAAAAAAGTAAGAAAAGATAGGAAGATATTCAGACAAAAAAGGGAGAGAGATATTAAGAAAGAAAAAGAAAGAAAGCAAGAGTGCAATCAAGAAAAAGAAGTAGTTCGAAAGAATGACTTGGAAGATACTTAGAATAAAGAAAGACTAGAAGATATTATAAAAGCAAAACAACTAATTAAAGCAAGAAAGGAATAATACAATAAAGAAAGAATGGAGAGATATTTTAAAAAGAAAAAAACATCAGTTGGCGATATAAGTATATTATATAAGAAAGAGACAAAGAAAATGTAAGACACTCTTTAAACCTTTTTCGTTGTCAACTTTTTCAATATTACATACGACACAGTTGATCGTTTTCCAACAAAAAAAGAACATATATATATATATATATATATATATATATATATATATATATATATATATATATACATATATATATATATATATATCTGTATCTATCAATATATCTTTATATATATATATATATATATATACTTGAGTATTTTGGCAGCAATCCTTCTGTCTTGCACATTTCACGATAGACAAGGTGCTTTTAGTTAGTTTTTCTAGAATTTCTCAATGAAATGTGCATGAAAGAAAAAAAAGAAAAATATTATTGGATCGCATGAGAAATTGTATAAAAAACTAAATAAAAGCACCTTGTCTGTCGTTTTCAATTAAATGTGCATATATATATATATATATATATATATATATATATATATGTATATATTCCTTTTTTTCATGTAGATGATGCTATTATATTAGTGTTGTCAACAAGTATGTTACGAATAGTGTCCGGTCGATCTATATGAATATTTAAATGAGATCTAATTGAGCTATGGTCACAAAGGTGTAGAGTGAGTCTGCGTGTCAAACATGTTGTAGTGTGGTCTATAAAATTATTTAGGAATTTTTAATGATCAGGAATACTATTCCTTAATGAGCATTTAAATTCGTAAATAATATTTGCCCTATTTAATTTTCTTCTAAGAGGTGAATTATAATTTTTAACTACAACTACATGCATAAAAGGCTAAAAATAATGGAAGCCTTAGTAATAAAAAGAAAAAAAAACAACACTTAATAATATCAACTATGAACATGGACACAATATCTTGTCCGTGATTTGAAAAATGAAAACATTTTATAGAACATACATACAATAAACTATATCTTATTTTAACAGTTAAAATATTTAATCCTTGAAAATGACTAAATGTATAGCCGAAAGCGCTCGGATAAAAAAAAAACATTCGGACAGTTTTTATATAATTTATCATCCGAAAAGGAAAAAAAAATATTAGATCGCATGAGAAATTGTATAAAAATCTAAATAAAAGCACCTTATCTGTCGTATTCAATGAAATGTTCATGAAAGATGGATTGCTCGTTAATACACACACAAACACACACACGCACACACACACACACACATACACATATATATATATATATATATATATATGTGTGTGTGTGTGTGTGTGTGTGTATATCTGTGTATATATATATAGATGTATATATATGTATATATATATATAGATATACAAAGAAATAATCACGCATAGAATCAATCAGCAATATTAATGCGATTATTTGCGATATCACATCGCTAGTAGAATATAATGTATGCAGTAAAATACTGTTAATCCATAGAATGAAGTGATCTTCATTCATAAAACT